>OZ018319.1:78779096-79089096 GCA_963969495.1 Ceratothoa steindachneri
CTGCCAAGAGATCCAACTATTATTTTTTACGCGCCCATCTGGCGAAAGGAATCCAACTAAATTAAATTGATTTTCGGGGCTGAAATGAATTCTCTCCCAATATTCATCCCTCCAAACAACATGAGCTTCAGCCTATTTGAGTCTCACCTTCTGGGCTTTCTTAATGATGATTAAATTAGTTGCTGGAGAACGAGCTTTTAACCCAGATACATTGAGGCGACGGGGCACTGTGAAATGGCTCATTTATTTGTCACTATAGGTTTTAATTTTTCGAGAAATTCCTGCCGCAGTCTCGAAGGAATTCTTCATAGAGAATCGCCCAATAACTTTCCCAGGCCCCATCAGGGAGTTGCCGACCCAGTTAGAGGGCTTCCCTTATTTACACGCGGACGGTGGTTATGCGGGGTCGGCCGAATTTGGCTGGAGAATTATAGGTTTTGTTTTCATTGCATAACATCAGAACGCGCGAAATCACGCTCTTGGACCTTCTTACTTCTCTTGAAATCGCAGAAAGTCCTCCCCGAAATCTTCAAGCGACGAATTCTCTGAAGGAGCTCAGGAGTCACTTTCACGTGAGCTGGCATGAGATGCAGTGAGTACGGCAACTAAGCAAAATGTTGCCAGATGATTACAAGAAACTTCTAGAATGTTCCTGAAAAAATCTTTCTCTTATTTTGCACGTGTCAATATTTTATTTAATTAATTTATTTAATTTCCAATGGTATCATATGAAATCTTTATAAAATATATGTACCATGGAAAAATCCTTGTCTTATTTTGCTGGTGTGTGTGTGCGTGTGTATATATATATATATATATATATATATATATATATATATATATATATATATATATATATATATATATATATATATATATATATATATATATATATATATATATATATATCCAAAAATGTATGAATTTCTTGCTTATTAAGGTATTAGTATTGAATTGGCCGTCGGAAGTATTAAAGTTAGGAATTTCTTTTATAAGTGCCGATTCAATTAAGCGTCGATGTATATAATTGTGAGACTTATAAACTATCTTAGTATTATCAATATCAATTTGATGATTTCCATTGGACATATGTAGAAATAAACTCGAGGAGAGGACACCACGTCGCATATTGCATTTATGTTCATTTATTCTCTAGGAAAATCTGTTGCTTTCACCGATATATAATTCGTTACATGATTTGCATGGAATAAAATAAACTCCCTGTTCTTTATCGATCGATCGTATTCTCGTACTGAAAGGCAACATTGATGTTGTTGGTCCGTGTGTGTGTGTGTATGTATATATATATATATATATATATATATATATATATATATATATAGGTACATGCAGTTAGAAATGGATAGGGTACTACCGAGCAAAATAGACAAGGATTTTCCCATGGTACATAAAGGAAAAGTCTTTTGTACAGGTTGTCGTTTGGAAATTTAACAGAAAACGAGAAATTATGAGATGTTCTTGCAGCTCTTTACCCTTATAATTTTAGAGATAATGAACTATAACGTCCATGTCAATTCGCTTAGGTAAGGGTAGAAGGAAGAATTCTTTAATCCGCTAGAAAAATCCTCTCGGAGTTCCTCAACCCTCTTCAGGATCGCCCCCATACGACTGAATTACCATCCGTTTCTCTAAAAAAAAGAAATTTCAAGAAGCCTCCTTCTGTAGGTGTTGGCGTTTGAAACTTTAACAGTTAGTCACTTACAATTAGTTATGCACATATTATGTTGAGTACATACCCTCTTTAGAAGAGCTACTTTTTAGACCCATGGAAAATAGCAATTTTGAAATAAGATCAAACATTAAATTTTTGTAAAACTTCACTTGGAAAGGGACAGCGACTATGAAGGATTTGGACAAAGTTTATGGCATTAATGCCCCAGAGAAACCTGCGGTCTACAAGTGGATTCAGTGATTTCAAGAAGAAGGAGAAGACCAGGAAGATGATCATCGCAATGGAAGACCAACAACATAAAAATATGGGGTTGTTCAAAAAGTAATAGAATATAGAAGAATAACAGTTATTTAGATAGCTAAGTCCCTAGACATTTCATATCGTTTAGTAAATTCAATCTTGCATGATAATTTGGGACTTAGCAAGCTTTCAGCGCGATGGGCTCCAAAAGCGTTGCGCCAAGAAAAGCTGGTTCTTTGAAGTGATCTGTCATCGGCGATATTGAACAAAATTGAGGTTGATGAAGAGCAGTTTCTGAATCGAATCATCACCAGAGATGAAACCCGGATCTACCAGTATGATCCTGAAACCAAACAGCAGTCGAAACAGTGGCTTCCACGTCGATAATCTGGGCCAATCAAGTTGAAAAGTCAGCTCAGAAAGTGATGGCTACCATTTTATGGGATTTAGACGGTGTGATATTGGTAGATTATTTTGAAGGTGGAAGAACTGTTACAAGAGCCTATTATGCAGAAATTCTAAGGGGCATTGGTAAAAAAAAAAATGACACGGGAAAATCTATGGTGGATTCTTCCTCTTTCACCATGGAAATTCACCAGTGCATTCTGCGGGGGTTGCGAAGGATGTTCTCAGAGAATTTCGATCGAAAGTGCTACCCCACTCACCTTATCGCCCAGATTTAGCCTCACCAGACTTCTTCTTCTTTCTAAAGCACAAAGAAATGCGAAAACGAATCCATTTCAGAAGCGTAGAAGATAAAAATACTGCCAACGCGTGGTTCTGAACGAGGCTTAATACGTTCGACGGGATAGAATAATTGGAAAATTCATCAAACTCTGAAGACGTCTTTCGCCGATAAAGCAACGCGACTTTATACGTGAATTATTTATTCACGTTTACCTACGGGGAACAGAAGAAGTTTTTAATAGAGCACGACAAACCAACGAAAGGGGATTGGGGAAAAAAAAGAGGGGATCTTTCACGACCTGACCCCGTGTTATGTTTGTAAGCACTTTTCTAATATTTTATATCCAGTGTCAGTTGAAAAAGGGTGTGAGATACACCGAAACTGTTCTGAATTAAATTGTCTTCGGAGAATGTGGTTTATTTCCTCATTTTTTCTTGCGATATTGCATTAATTTTCATCATATATATATATATATATATATATATATATATATATATATATATATATATATATATATATATATATATATATATATATAATGTATATAATGTATATCTCTCATAAATCCAACATGCCGCAATGAAAGAGAAAACGGAATAATTTTTCTTCGGAAATAGTTATTTCCTACTTAGAAAAATCCGAGCTGGGGTGGGATTCGAACCGTACACACTGAGGCAGCGAGCAACCGCTTTGATCTCAATTTTCCCGCCCCCTAGATCACTCTGCTCCCCCGGAGACTAAAAAATCTTCCATATATATATATATATATATATATATATATATATACAGTGAGGTGACAAGTATTTGCACATTTTAAATTTTTAATACCTGAAATATTTCGTGCTTTTGTCTCGTTATTAAAGTAACAGGAAGCTCAGTAAATATATATTTAGCAGAATGATTTCAGCTTCGGTGAAATTCGTCGAGATAGTTCTAGGTACCGATATGTTTCCAATGACGCAGCCTGTTGCACTTGTGAGCTGAAGGAGCTGCACGTCTTCCCGGCTTGAGTGTAAATAAGGCAAGCCCTCTCACTGTGTTGGCAACTCTCTGATGGAGCCTGGGAAAGTTAGTGGCGCCCTTTTCTGTCTCTCCCACCGCTACTTTTTTTGTTTACTCTACCACTACCCATCAACCTATTGTCTACCGGCTCTTGGTACCATGAGGACTGTTCTCACCCTGACAGAATGCAAATTAAGGATTCCCTATCACTAGATTGAATTGAACTCTTTGACTTTACCTAAGGAAGTTGTTCGTGGGCTTCCTCCTTGCTGCCTCTCAGCATTCATTTTTCTCTGCGACTATCCCCTCAAACCTCTGTCTCGTCTTAAGGACCTAAGCAGCTACCCCATGCCGTGTCACAAGAGAAGCTTTCGAACCTCTATAAACAACGCCTTCTAATGCCCGTAGGTAGCAAGAGACCAGGCCTTGAGGGAACCTGGAGGTTAGGGCGCGAACCTCCGAGTTTTTTTCCCAATAACCACTTCCCTGCGGCCGTTCTAGGGTGCATAATGCTGTACTGCTTGTGGCAGGCGGGCTTTACTGCTTTGTTGGCTCCCAGGCCAACGGAAAGTCTCGCTCACGTCTCTGGCTCTGCCCTCAACAAATCTTCAGATCCGTGTCGTCTTCTCGAGGATTATTACGTCATACTAATGATATCCACCTGTTCGCTCTGCCCCTCTGACTGCACAGTTGGGAGTTACGATAGTTGGGGAAGGACCGGCCACTAGGTAACTTCTGCTCGGTGTTCCCTGCTCTCCTAGATTGCGAGCACTATGCGCACCCAAGGTTTTTATCAGATTTCTGCCACAATATCGGACTACGTACCTCTTTCTCAATCCTCGTCTAACTTTTATGTTGTGGCGGACGAGGAGGTAAACACAGTACCACTCTGGCAGATGAATGCGGAAGGGTTTTTTTCTTTGCCAAGTTCGGAACCGCCCCCTGGTAGCTCCACCTCTGTGACGGAGTAACCCCCTCCTGTGCTTTCTCAGGGGCCCCTCCAAATTCTTCTAGCAAAGAAGGGCTTCTCCCTATCCCTTCCTGACGGGTTCGGGGGTTTATCCTTTATCACCTTTTGTAAAGTTGTTTCTGGGTGACTCTCCACTTGCGGTGGGGCCCCCTTTGCTTTCCCAAGAACACGACAAGACAGGACGCGCCGCCTTGGTCCCCGCCCCTCCATCGGGAGTCATGTGATCCACTACAACCCTATTAAAGGGGTAAGAAGCGGCATCGTTCCCTGGACCCTTGTCCACGCACCTTTTCGATCCGAGATTTGTCAAGTTAATGGGAGGCATCATGGCCGCTCCCCCTTTTTTTTTACTAATGCGGGACGCTATGCCGTCTTGTGACGTTCGTGACGGGCCATAGGCCCTTTGAGTCACCGTTCGGTATACCTAAGTCCTTGGCTCGGTACTGAAACCAAACACTAGTCCGTCCTATGAAAAGCCTTCCTCAGGCTGCACGAGCCCTAGACGACATACGAGGAGAGGAGGAACCCCCACCCACGCCAGTGTCCCCTTGACGGCAAAGATCTTCTCCATCTCGGAGAAAGACCTGGCCGTGGCTGGTCCGTCCTAATATGGGCCACTTCCCCGGGGACAAGATAAGCGGGTAGATTCCTTGCCCTCTTTTCAAAAAAAAAGAAAACAATAATAAATGAAAGAGTACGGAGGATTCCTCTACCTCAGCGGAAGCTCAGAGTACGTACGAGTTTGCTACCTTTTTGGCAAGTGACCAGACAAAGACCGGTACGTTCGGCCCCGAGGCGCCATCGGGCGGGAAAGAATAGACCAATACAAAAGTCGCAAGTCCGGTGAGCGGAGCATCGATTACGTTGGCGCTTTGAGCCCGCTGGGTGCAAGCTCTTTTTAGTTATTCGCTCCACTGATGGCAGCAAGTTGGCCAAAGGCCAAATGCTTCATCAACAGAGAGGTTTAGCGAGATTAACTGGTAAGAGGCCGATAATGATCTGTTTCTCAATAAGGAAACCTTCTGGCTAAATCGGCGGACCCTTCTGAGGCGGCCATTATTATTGCCCTTGGGACACTTAATGGCTCGCCCGTGAGTGTGACACCGTACTCTACCATGAATTTCGTGAAAGGAGTGGTTTATTCGAGGGAACTACTCGTGGACTACTTCTTAGAAAACATCACTTTATAGCTGGCCCCGACTACGTGGCGGTCAAACTAGAACGTGTGATGAGAAAAGAGAGGCGCCACCCTTACACTTCGTCCCGTTCAATCGTGACAAGCTCCCTGAGTGTCACTGCCGCGTAGGTGCTACTACTGCCACCGCTTTTGCCATACGAAACGCTCTTGTAGACGGGCAAAGTGGAGTTAAACCCAAAGTCTTTGTAAGTTGCTCCAAAGGCCTACACGACAAGCCCCTATCATGAAAGACCAAGTGTGTCAAATGCGGAGAGCCCACCCCGATCCTCGAAGCAATATGGAATGTAACTTCTGGAGAATGAAATGCTGGCCGTGCAGCCTCCGGATCGTGTCTCATTTCGCGAGGCTAAGGACTTGTGCCTGGGACGTCTTATGCATCATTTTTTTAAAAAGGCAGCACCCTCTGCTCCTGGCCCCTCCAGGCCTACCAGCGCGGTTTTCACGCCCATTCGGAACTTCAGGGGCTTCCCTCTTAGGCCTAGGGGCACAAAAGGTTCACACCCAGCCTCAGCTAAAGCCAGGGTTCCTCCCTCATCGTGATCGTTTTCCGTAAAGCAAAACGGCTGCGCGCCTCCACCTAGTCATTCGATTCACAAGAGGCATCACTCCTGAAGTTGTCGTGAGGATGCCTTGCGGGGTTCTTGAAGCTGCCCTCCGAAAGGACGACAGCACCAAAAGAGCTTCGGCCTCCTCGCCTGGAGCGAACGCTAGACTGGATGGCTCGGAAACGATGGATCCTACAAAGAAGGGATTTCCACTTCCGAAGCCGCCCCGCCCGCCAAACGTTTTGAGGCGGATGAAAGAACAGACTCGCATAGCGAGACCAACCTCCCCGATGAATCTAGGAGGCGGCAGCGCCTTTTTCGGACAACAGCACCGGGGGTTTTTCCTCTGGGAAGCAAACGGCTATTCCCTTGAGGTTCACTTCGAAGAGGGCCCCTGCATCTCCTTCGAGCTAGGCCTGGATGGAATATTCCTTCAAACAAATTGGCACGGACTACAAGACAACTGGGTGAAGCAGTGGAGGCATGTCTCCTCCCGTTCTCCGTTAGCTATTTTTTTTTATATTTATTAAACCATGCTTGCCGCGTGCCGCAAGCCCACCCACCCAGGATATAAGGGTTTTACGACTCCACTACCACGGGATGGGGGCCGGGCGAGAAGATGCGCGATTTACATCTGGCATGATATGTCCGTTCTTCTCTTTGCTATAGATACCTCATTTTATGTAGTGGCAGGGTAGCTACACCCGACCCAGATAGGAAGTATAGTGTATTTCTTAGTACATTCCACCGTCAGTCAACTTTGACGTGGAAGACTTCCACCGCCTCGTGGCAAGTTTGCCGTGGCCTTTTCCTCTGCTCAGGGATTTTAACGGTAGAGACCTTCTAGTTGGAGGGGGACATGGGGGTACATGGTTATTCCCATGGGTCAAGTTCTTAACAACTTGATCGACGAGCTGAAGATAGGTGTCCTAAATGTGGATGAGTTTACGCATCACTGCCCGAGAACCGGTTCATTTTCCTGCCATGATCTATCCCTGAGCTCTCCGTATGTACAGCCTAATTTGGGGTGGGAGATGGTCGATGACATCCATGGTAGTGATGACTTTACAATTCAACTATCACTTTCTGAGCCGTTGCCGCCTCAATGGTGCTTGCAGCGGGCGCGGTGGTCTGCATTTCAGGAAATGACTTGACTTCACTGTCCCAGTCGAGGAGTTTAGGTCACTGGATGAGGCCGTTTGTCTAAGTACTATTCATAGAACGTCTGGTCGTTTTGCACTCACACTGCTTCCGTTCTGGCCAGCCGATTATGAGACGGCCCTCAAACATAAGTGTTATGGCTACATGCGATATATGCTCCACCCGAACGATTTCACTGTCGGTAAATTTCGTCGAGTTAAGGCTAGGTTCTAGTATTTTTCGAAGCACCCCTGTCCTTCTTTCTATCGGACATACGTCTCATCACTTGACGGGAAGACACCTTTAGCAGAGGTGTGGAAGCGACTCCAAAGGAGAACGTGACCGCATTTTCGGGCTCACTCACTATATGGTTAGCTATCTGATTGAGTGTTCCCGTGTATCTTACTGCGATGACTGCGTGCACCCCCCCCCCCCATCCTCCACACCCCGACTCCCACGCACATTCCTGAGTGTCCCGACTTGTAGTATTTCCCGCATGTTACCTTTCGCGCTCCCCTGGTCGAGCGCGGTCATTACCTTTTGTTCCTTGTATTTTGGCACGGGGTCCTGCACATTTGTTTTATTTCACTTCAATTTATTGACTGTTTATTGTCTTTGCCTTTTATTTTCGATGTAACCTAAGAGTAGGAAGCCCTTCCGACGGCACCCCTTTCGCCGCTTGTTCGTGGAATTTTTGTTAGGCACGATTAACTAACTCCTGGTGATTCCAGGCTCCATGATTAACGAGGTTTACTATTACATTTTTACCATATTTAGCATGTCTATCTCTCCCCCTTTATCCTTCATATCTGTTCTTCTCTACTCCCTTTTCCCACATGGGCTACCACAATGAAAAAAGAAAATCCCTTTTTCCACTGAGTGAAAATGTTGCCGTTGGTTTCACGAGTTTCCTTCTCTCAATTCAAAAGTAATATGAATATTGCCTTGAGTTTGCTTAGAGCTTAGGTAGTTCACCGAATGCATATGAGCTTTGTTCGCGCACTTGTGTGTGTTGGTGTAGACCAAAGAAATTAACGCATAAATTTTGGCAATTGACGCTTGACGCGGCTGCTACCAGTTATTCTTGTATAAGACTGGTATCGTGTGTCGATTGATGCCACAAACAACGGCAGAATCACACACTTTGTTTAGTTGGTTGACATCGGGGTCATGTGACCGTGGCTGCACTTGTTCGCGCGTCAAGGCCCGATTTAGAAATCCGCCACGCTCCCATAAGAAATTCAGGGGCGGGAAATGCGAGACTGGTCTAATAGTGGCGATCATTCACAGCGATTATCCCGAGAAATCTGAGCCATGTGGCATTTGTCGGGGGCGGTGATACGAAAACAAATAGTATCGTTTGTGAATTGCACATGCAGTCGCGCGTTTTTTTCTGGAAGGATACGGTTCTTAATTTGAGCGGATTCAAATTGTCATCCTGCTGTTTAAACAATCTTGTACGAGGAGCTTTTCAAGTGGAGCTCTTCTTCCCATTCTTTCTTACGCGTGTGCCTAACAAATGATGATAAATTTATTAAACCAGATCAAAACCTATAAAAATAATAATTACAGATAATATAAATTAATGAAAAGGGAAAAGATTGAAACCGTAATAGGAACAGAGGGAAGAAAATATAGAAGCATATGGGGTAGTTGAATTGAGTAGGGAGTCAAACACCACCAGTTACATTATTTGACGTTGTTAAATGAAGTTCCGATGAAAGAAACTCCACTGCCAAAGATGCCTGGAATTTAAATATAGTTGCGAGACAAATGAAAGGAAAAGTGGCATAAAATTTTACACATGCTTCACTTGGAAATTGAAAAGATGGAGGTTTACTTTGTTGTCTGGAATAATGGAGAAGTCAATTGATAATCACGAAGATTCAAACGTGCAATATGGTCGACACTAACTGCGGAAACCATGCATGGCATTGATGGACACACTGGATAATGCTTTTGAGAGAATAGCTTAAGGAATTGATCAATGTTGGTGTGGAAGTAAGATACCTAACAGATTGTAAATCCTTTCAAAGAACATTAAAAGCAAAGAGTTGGTGGGAGAAGAGAATATAGAAAGAAGAGAACAACCACTGAGAAGCTCCGAGAATTACTGAATTAATAAAAAAAAAGAGAATGATTTGATAGGTGGTTGTTTTCAGATGCAATAAATGTTCAAACATGAAATCCCGACGCACTCATTTTCTTTAATCTCTTTTTGCAGATTGGCCATAATAGATCTGCCTCTGTTTCTATTTTATATTACAATGAAATTAAGAAAGCGATATACTTAATTAGGGCTTGCTTATATCAAACTATGTGAGTAAAAGAAAATATGAAATTAGTGAAAAATAAACTAAAACTAAATAAAACAGACTGAATATGCAAATTCGAATCAAAGGCAGAGAAGCCCCCCCCCCATTAATCCCCCCAATTGAAAATATTAAATCATTGCAGAAAAAATACTAGAATTAGACTCACAATGAGCTGTTAGCGCCGGTCGAAGGAGGTGGGGGCGGGTGATTAATGATACTTTGGAAAACTCCAACTGGGCACAGCGCCTGGCCTGAAGATTGGGTATTGATGGACAGAGTTATTCTCGAAGCTTGACACAGTTGAGATAAGTGACGAGTGTCCGTAACCGAACTGAACATATAAAGAAGTCTGGAGCAAGTTCATACCACTGAACTTGGATACGTTGTGTAAAATGGCAAATGGGAAAGGAAGAAGAACATAGTCATTTTTTTCCCTTTTTGGCGCTCAACTGGCGACTGCCAGCAAAGGCATAAGCCACTTTAATTTCATTACCTCTTTTTTTTCTTAGCTTACAAATAGATTAAATATTTAAAGTAATAAAAAAAAACAGATAAAAACGTCCGATCATAAAACCAAAACCCCTTAAAACTCTATACAATAGCCGTCGGGGCATTGGTTGCTTGGTCGACGGGAACAGTGGCGGCGCGATGGTACGCTACTTTAGGTTTGTATCAGCCGTCTCCCAACTTTTTTCGCCAGGCTGCTCGAAGAGCTGACTTGATTTCTGCCATGCAGTCAGTATGAGAGCGTGGTCAATGTGAGATAGAGACTGGGAGGGGAAGTAAAATGTGAAAGTTCATGAGGTTTGATTGGATTCATGAAAGTTGACCACGTTACCTCAGATATTAGGAGTTAAAACGTGATATTCTCTTGGATATATATATATATATATATATATATATATATATATATATATATATATATATATATATATATATATATATAGGCCGGGACTCGAACCCGGGTCTGCTGATTGCCGGTCAGATGCTTTACCACTAAGCTACCAGGCACAGTAACTATATTTCACCCAAAGCGTTACCCCATCAAACCCCATATATATATATATATATATATATATATATATATATATATATATATATATATAGATAGATAGATAGATAGATAGATATATATATATATATATATATATATATATATATATATATATATATATATATATATATATATATATATATATATATATATATATATATATATATATATATATATTAGGGAGATACTGGGTTTGATGGGGTAACGCGTTGGGTGAAATATAGTTACTGTGCCTGGTAGCTTAGTGGTAAAGCATTTGACCGGCAATCAGCAGACCCGGGTTCGAGTCCCGGCCTAGGAATTGAAAACTTTTTCCCCTGGCGTTATTTCTGTATTTTCGGTAAAGGATCGCCTTCACTGTGCCGCCCTCTGCTCCCTTTGATTCTGGATTCTTCTAATGTCCCTCTCTCTTGCCTTTAAAAACCTCCGGTTTCTTGTCTCATTTGCTCATTCGCGTCAAATTCTTATTCCTCTTGTACTATATGTATTTATAGTCAGCTACACCAGGTTTCTGCATCTTTCTTTCTGTCTTCAAATTTTATTTGAAAGGCAGAAAATAAAAATGGCATAGCCCTGTTGCGGTTGTATTATCACCCGCAGATCCTGTAGTTGCTTTCTTTATATATATATATATATATATATATATATATATAGATAGATAGATAGATAGATAGATAGATAGATAGATAGATAGATAGATATCCACACGCAAGGAACTCAACTCTGAGAAATGAAAATTCCATTTTCTCGTCTCTCCACGTCCATTGCCTTCCTCCACTCGTATAGGACCCCACGGACATTTTTTTAAGACGCCCACCTGGCGACCGCCACCAAGGGCATAAAGTTGACGCAATCCATTTTAGCCTATTACTAGGCTACATTAAAAACCACACACAAAACCATACTAACAATAAATAAAACGAAACGATCCAAAAGAGAAAGAAAATACAAAAGGAAGAAGAAGCAGGATGCACGCTCTGGCTTCGGCGGGGAGGCTCGCCTTTCCCATTCACCGGAGCATGCGCCGAACACCAAAGAGAGTCAAATCAAATGGAGGATGCGAGCCTCTTCCAGCAAGTCCATAAGTCCACAGGTATGTGTGCACTAACCGTCCCGATCACACTCTGGGGGACAACGCATTCGTCGCAGAAGAATATAGTTGATGCTGGTTCGTCCACCAAAGGGCCTGGTGGTGGAATGAGTGCGATACATCCCTTAGAGAGAAGTGGAATGCCTATATGTGCTATAAGCGCCACTGGGCAGATTTCACCGTAGGGTAAATTTTGTTGAGCGAGGGTTAGGTTGGGGTATGTTTCGAAGCACGCGCGCCCCTCTTCCAGATATGCATGTCTTCACTTAACAGTAAGTCTCCCCTTGCAGTGTGGAAGCTTGTTAATAGGATTCTCTTCAAGTTCTCGTAGCCCCCCCATCCCCCTCCTTTTGGAGGACGTTGCTGAAATATTGGATCCCACATCCGTGGCGGAGCCCTTTCGGGACCGCATTCTCTGCATTATTTAACCAGGGTGCTGCTCCGCCAGTATTTAAGGCAAATCGTGAGCTTACTGACGACCACTGCCTGGAGTAAACCTTCAGAGGAGGGCTAACTCTTCAGCGACTTGTTTAGGGTTAGTTGCGCTCCGCTCTAGTTTCATGTGCGGATATCGCCGTTGTTCTGGACTACATCTCGTACACAATGTTTCGGCGCCTGGGTGAGCGATGCATATTTTGTTACCCTTGTTCAACAGGATATGGACAGATTCTTGCCAATGGATACCTTGATTGATTTTCGAAAGTCAGAGAGAGATTACCTCTTGAGGGTTTCCCACAATTTCTCTAATATCCTGCGTGTGGCAGAGTTGATGGAGAAATTGGTTATTGTTAAGTTAGCTTACTTCATAGACACCAGATGCCACCTGTCTGCTGCACAGGGCAGCTTTCGCACGTTTTACTCTTACTTTGAAGGCTCATATCTAGCTGGTAAATGTTGTTTGATGCCTTCCTTCCTGTAGAGCACTTCACTAGGGTATTTTTTTTATCTGGAGAAGGCACATGATACCGCACCGCGATATGGCATCATGAAGACCTTCCAAGCTATCGGGGTGAGGGGACGCCTACCTATCTTTGTATCGATTTTTCCTGTCATCGTCGATTCCGCATATGAGTTGGGAAAACTCTCTCCCGACCAACGAGGGAGGAAGAGGGCGGGCCAGAGGGGATTTTCTCCAGTGTCACTTTCTTTGGCTCGAGTATAAACGGTATCACCTCGGTGCTGCCGGAAAATGTTCTTGCCACAATACATCAACTACTTTTTGATCTCTTTTGGTGCATCCTAGGTTTCTACAATGAAGTGCCCTCTCAAACAGGCTCTGAACCATTTATCTGGTTATGTTGAAGCTTACAGGTTTAGGTTTTATTTGGGTAAGAGGTAAGACGAAGGTGGTGCACTTATTCCGCCATCAACGGCTTCATTCTGACTCGTACCTGTTCCTGCATATGGCCGCCTGGATGTGGTAGACTGACTGTATCCTTGATCTAGGCCTCAACTTGAATGCGCATATTCGCTTGTCTCATGTACCAACTCCTTGGCGTTCAGCACTTGGACTATCGCTAGGGCTACGCCTTTATTCTTTTACCGCTGTTTTTGTTCTTTCAAAGATAGACTACGGATGCGAATTCTACGCGTCCCTTGTCAATTGAATTGTGAAAGGTGGACTCGATCCACCACACTTGTCTTCGCTAGGCGACTGGTGCCTTCCGCAGGTCCCCGATCGAGAACATCCTTGTCAACGCCTGTGACATGCCCTTCGAGCTTCGATGTGCTATGTGCATGATGCACTTGTACGCACGAGTTTAGCGTCTAGCTCATCGCGAACCGCTCCCATTCATCCGCTGTTGATCTCAACGATGCATATGCAGAGGAGATACCTCATTCATACCCTTAGCCATTTTTTACATTAATGGTAAGGAAACTCCGAGAATTCGATGGAACTCCCCACCCTGTAACGGCGATAGTTCTGCCCGACACGCCACATAGTGTATACCAACTCTGAATGCTTTTCGCTGCGCCTTTTCTCCTAAACTTTCTGCAGCTTTATGATTATTGCATTCGGAATCGTTTGAGCATACCTAGTGTCATACATACAGATGGTTCCATGAGCAAGAGGGCGGTTGGCATTTACGCATTCTCCCCATCTTTTTTTGACGCCAGCGGGACCATTCCGGGCGCTTCGTCCATCTTCACGGCCAAGTTGGTTGCAATATACCGATCGGTCTGAGAAATTAAAGAATGTATCCAGTCGGGATACCTGTTTGCCATCCGCATTAACTGGTAGAGCACGCTGGCCGTTCTTGGATCATTGGAATCTCCGCCCCCTTTTGTCCACAGTATCCGTCAGACCACGGCGGTTGCAGCCTGGGAGGTAGCGACGGTACGGAAATGAATGTGCAGATGAGGAAGCCAAGCTGGCTGCACAATCTGAATTGGAAGACCGGCGTTTTGTTCGTATCCACACCAACTACATGGCGAGCTGCATGGCAAAGAAGATCGGAGACGGCTCTCGGAACCTGAAGCTGCGCCCAATCGCACCCCGACTCTTTCCCTGGACCTATTCCTTAATGCCCTGACGAAACCAGATCATTTTTTTTCCTTTCTGGATCAAGCACACTCACGGGACGCCGCGCCATTTGATTGAGCGCTCCTTCGAACCCTTATGCGACGAAGACTTAGTTAGACAGACTAAGGTTGAGGGAACTTCACGTACGTTACCTGTACCAGTACCGGGAGGAGCAGGATCACTACCACTTATCCCTTGTGCTTGGGTCGAGTTTATCTACTCTTGATTGTTGAGTGGTCGAGTTTTTGGAGGAGGTGCGCCTTAATAAATGATATTTAGTTGTTTAATTTGTTGGTTGCGTCATCGTGCCTAGGATGGGGTGGGCTTACCTCTCCGCATCTGAGCGTGCCTTTTTACTTTAACTTTGTTGTTCTAAAGTTTTATTTTGGCTTATGATTGTTTGGTTTGGGATGAAGGGTTGTAATATAACCCAAAGCTAGCTTTTATTTGTCATTTTAGCGGCTGCACCCTTTCTGGCGGCTCCCAAGTGAGATCATAGGAAAAAAAAAAAGCTCGCCGATGTCTTGTTACGGCCATTTTCACGGTGAATTTCGCAACGCAATTATATTCTGACGTAGACATTTCGTTTCGTGGCGCTTCGACTCGTATTTTGGCCTTCCGCATATTGCAGTCTGAGAAGTAGCACCGATTTTAGTGTGTTCATTACTAACGTTCTCACAATCTAAATGTATAATTATAGTCATTATTTTTGTTCATTGTGATACGAGTATTTGTGAAGACTGAATGTTGCTGTATAATATTTGTTTTATTTTGTACTTCGCATCCTTTGTGGTGATTAATTTCCATCCTCCACTTATGCATGCTTCTATTTTGTTGTAAATTAATAGAAAGCATTGAACATTCTAGACATCTCAGGTTGCTTGGGACTGGAGGACGTATGCAACTCTCCTGAGTCTGGTTCTGTTCGCCATAATGGCCGATCCCGACCGGGTAATGAAATACATAAAGGTCAGTATGACAATCGCCTATGAGCCCGAGGGCACGTCCTCTTTTGGGGGGAGGTACCAGGAAGTATGTTTTTGAAACCAAGCAGCGTACTGGTATGAACCTTCGTTGCCGCGGGGCAGGGAAACCTGTTCCACCACTGAGGTATGTGGATATAGATACCCATTTGCAGGATTCCTTGGAACAGAGAGTGTGTACGTGCTTATCGTGATGCTCTGAAGACGGGAGGGGAAAGAAAGCAGTGTTGTAATTGGCTATATTTGATGATAAGTAAAAGATCTCCCCACCCCAGTGCAGGGATAATCACAGCGCGTCCTCCATTTGGTAGCTAGATCTTTACGTGCACTGACGTTTGTGTCCGCTCTTGCAAGGATCGAACCCGGTACCGCGACGTTGGAAGACTAGCGCCGTACCCATTCGGTCAGCAAGAGCTATCGTTCTACGGCGTAAACAGGTTCCTTTGCGGGGCTTACAAGCATAGGAAGAGGCACGATAGCTAGACACAAGGCGCACGCGTCTGCTCCTCATGGCTATGCTGCAAGCTGTTCGCACCAGACCAAGGGCTTCAAGCCTTGTACGTTATAATTCGCTGACTGGGCGATATGAGCTTGTTTTTAAAGGTTTGGGGTTCGGACTCCTAAAACTTCTGGTGGAGAGGGGTGGGGGGTAATGAAAAGAGGGGATAAAAAGGCCTGAATCTATAAAGGGGAACCTCATTCCAAACCCTGCGTGGGTTTCACCAATCATTGTGTCGTGGTACTAATTTGAGTGTTGGATATTTTCAGTCTGACGTCCTCGGCCGATGTCTGTATTCCATGATCCATCCCGACGACATCCCTCTTGTTTCCAGTCATCTTCGCCCCAGAGGTAGGTAAAGACGACCCTAACCAGTTACATCGTATCGATGAATCCCCTTTTACTCAAGTTCTTATCTTCTATTTTGATTTATTTGTTCTTTTCTGCCCATAATTCAGGCCTGTCGCCCGTTTATGTCAGTTTTTCGTTTTATTGCACACACTTGTTTAATTTTGTATTTGAAAAATCCAATTTATCTTTGACGATTTTTTTCTCTCTCTTCGTGAAGAAGTGTATAGTCATGCACATAAGGTCATGATAATCTACGAAGAGATTACAAAATGGGTGGTCACATTTAAAAAAACGTAGTATGGAAACGGATTTACGTGTCGTAATCTGGAATGATCTAAAAAATTCAAAGCAATGCACTGTACGTTACAAAGGAGATTATAAGGCGCTTGCAAGACCTCTTTTGGAGTATGCGGTGCAATTCTGGTCGCTATATACATATGTTAAAGCACTGTACGTTACAAAGGAGATTATAAGGCGCTTGCAAGACCTCTTTTGGAGTATGCGGTGCAATTCTGGTCGCTATATACATATGTTAAAGGACATTGCAATATTAGAACGCGTCCAGCGACGAAATTAATTCCTCAAGTTAGAAATAGATCGTATGAAGACCTCGAGGCATATCAATTTACTGGAAGATCGGTATCGGCGTGGCCAACTTATCGAAGTATTTAAAATATTAAATGGGTTCACTAAAATATACTATAATCGTTTATATTCAATATTTGAACTAGATAATTGAGTGCAGACTAGAGATAACGGTTACAAGTTAGAAAATAAAAGATTTAGCACTGCTATAGCACATAATTTCTTATAAAATAACGGAAGCACTACATTAAATATGTTTAAGAATATAATTTATAAATATTACTTTAAAATATAACATAGAAATAAGAAGTGTTAGATTAATTTTATTTGTATATCCTCGAACTAGCCAAGAGTGGAGCTTAGGGTATTTTTTGGTTCGTAATTGGGTAATAACGATGAGACAAAATTTTCTAACAGAAAAATAAGTGAAACTATTAAAAAAACAAGTCATAGTATATAATAAAACATATAATACAAAATTAGGTTAAAAAAATAATTGAAAGAATTCTATCACTAAAAAGGCAACCAAACTTAAAATGGCTGTAAATACTAAAGATTGGATATTTTTCTACATTGTAAACTGCATTTTACGCTTCAAACGGATTTTCATATATCTAAGTATTTTTAATAAGGTTGAACTCTACTTTGAGGAAATTTAACTAAAATTAAATTTCTCCCATAAGGGAGGCGGCATTTTTTCATGTGTATTATTATTTTATGGGTAAAAATAATCAACACTAGGTTTTTTTTTATACTATACTCGTCTTCTAAACTCGAAGCCTTTCCTGTTAGACTCACTGCTGTGTTCATCGATATTTCCATTACGAAAAATAACGCCACCTCTAAAATTTCGCACAAACTCAAACTAGCACCGTTACTAGTGAATCAATTCCGCCTTCAGAAAACTTTGGCACAATATATACTTTGACTTCAATCTCTCATTATTATAAAGTATCCATAGTGAACAGCCCTTAAACAAGCATATTTGAAAGTCAAATCAAGCCGTTACTAATCGAAGACGCTCTCTCCTAGTGATGATTACATACATGAAAAATAGAGCTTATTACGTTCGAGTTGTAATATTGTGATGAACTGGACGAAATGTGCTTCAAATTTGGATAAACATATTTGGAAGTGTTAAAATAAGGTATGTGTAAAGTACAAACATAAAGTGTCAATTAGAAAAAAAAAATCATTTTTTTTTAATTCTAAAATCACCCTTCAGAAATGGGTTGAAGCTATTTTCTATTGGTGTGATAAAATGGTGAAACAAGTACATCTACGTTATTAAATGTTTAACTAAAAACTATGGTCGATTTATATAATTTCTTGCGTAAGGTATATACTAAGCATTCCGAAAATAACCCAGTTCAACTAGGTAGGCCTGGTATTACGGTACAAGTAGAAGAATCATGCTTTTCGCATAGAGGAAGATCTCGCCATTCCTAAATTCGTGTTTTTAGAATTGAAGATCCATCGACGACACCAGTCATAGGCTACATATAAATAGTCCAACAACACGCTGCTGGTGGTACTCTTTTACCAATAATTGAAAAGTCAGTTAGACAAGGCTCGACTGTGTACTCAGACGAATGGAAGGCCTACCAAAAATTCAGACCTACCTAAAACCTGTAAATCATTCGTTACATTTTGTTGATAATCGAACAGGTGTCCACACTCAGCATATAGAATAAAAAAGATGCATAGATGCAAAAAAGAATTCTTACACTCCGATGTACAGGAATATATGTATCGTGAACGGCATCAAGAATATTTATTCGATTATTTTTGTGCTGAAATTTTGGAACAGTATTCGTGTAAGAATAGGGTTTAGGGCTAATGAAGATTATAAAAATAAATATAAGGTAAAATATATAACAAGGATTAATACTTTATTTAATGCTTTATTAAGTAAATCATATTAAAAATCACACAAGAAAATACTTTAGTAATACTTTATTATTAGTAGTATTACTAAAGTATTTTCTCGTGTGATTTTAATATGATTTACTTAATAAAGCATTAAATAAAGTATTAATCCTTGTTATATATTTTACCATATATTTATTTTTATAATCTTCATTGGCCCTAAACCCTATTCTTCAAAAGATCGAAGGTTTTAAAATCAAAGTCAAACGATATTTACAAACTTGCTATTGAAAAGTTAGTAGTAAGATGGAGACGTGGTATAATTGGTGGAAATTATATCACCTATTAAATTAATAAATATTTATTTAAATATGAATAACTTAAAAGAGTGAAGGGAGACGGACGAAGGCATCTTAAAGTTGCGTGCCATTATTGCGCCGCTACTGTTCCCATGGACCTAACCCCTCCAATGCCGCGAAGGCTTCAGGTTGCTTTCTGTCTTCTCCGAATTGGACACACTCGCGGCACGCATCGCTATTTGATGGAGCGCTCGCCTGCTCCCTACTGTGAAGACTGCGTTGTCCCTCAGACTGTTCGGCACGTTCTTGTTGAATGTCCCAGTCTGGGCGATCTCCGCGCACGTTACCTGTCCCGGTACTGGGATGGGCGGGGTCGTTACCGCCTGTCCCCTGTGCTCGGGACGAGTTCCTGCACATTGACTGGTGGACGTACAGACTTTGGGGGAGTCCGGCCTTCTCCCCTTTATTTAACTAGGTTTAATACACCACTCGGTACGGGAGATTACGCGACGTGCCCGGTTCGGAGACCGGATTGTGATCTATAGCGACTCACAAAGCGCCCTGAGTGGTCTCGGGGCATTGGAATCTCCGCATCCCCTGGTTCGCGATATCCGTGACGCCACGGTTTTGGCGAGCCGGGCAGATGTCGAGATTATCTTCTGCTGGGTTCCTGGACATGTAGGAATTGCGGGGAATGAGGGCGCCAAAGTGTTCACGAGGACTCTGCGACCGGACCAGCGTTTCGCTCTTCCTCACACCGACTACATGGCAGGAATACGGGCAGCTCTTCGGACTGCTTGGCAAAGAAGATGGGAGACGGTCGAAGGGAACTTAAAGTTGCGTGCCATTGCGCCGCGACTGTTCCCATGGACCTATCCCCCAATCCCGCGGCGGCTTCAGGTTGCTTTCTGTCGTCTCCGAATCGGACACACTCGTGTGACGCATCGTTATCTGATGAAGCGCTCGCCTGCGCCCTATTGCAACGACTGCGTCGTCCCCCAGACTGTTGGGCACATTCTTGTCGAATGTCCCAGTCTGGGTGATCTTCGCGCACGATACCTGTCCCAGTACCGGGATGGGCGGGGTCGCTACCGCCTGTCCCTTGTGCTCGGGACAGATTCGTGCACATTGACTTGTGGACTTGTTGACTTCTTGGGGGAGGCCGGCCTTCTCCCTATTATTTAAGCAAGGTTTGTTTGTTTTGTTTTTTTTTGTTTTGTTGTTTTTTTGCATTTGTTTTTTTTGTTTTGTTTTTTGTTTGTTTTTTTCCTTTAGTTGCACGCTCCTGCGCCGGGGGGACCTCTCCCCGACGCACCAGCTTGCTTCCTTTCCCCCTTTTGGGGTGTTGTTGTTTTTCTCTCTCTTTAATTTCATTTTAAAGTAGCCTAGAACTAGGCCAGTTTTAATACGGCGACTAATGCCCAAGTAGGCAGTCGCCAGATGAGCTCTTAAAAAAAAAAAAAAAAATTCCTCCCCCCAACGCCGGAGCATGCTTCTAATTGTTGCCATTTTCCTTTTTTATTGTTGTGTTTTCATATTCTTATTTTAAAGTAGCTTAGTGCTAGGCTGTCGTGATTGCGGCCATTTATGCCCAAGTGGGCAGTCTCCAGATAGGCTCCTAAAAGAAATATTAAAAAATAAGTGATTTTTATCCATAAAATAGTGCTAAAAAGGAAAAAAATGGCGCTTTCCTTATGGGATGACCTTATAAAATGAATAACAATTAAATGGACTAGCAATTGTAGGTACGTAGAACTAATTGTTATTTTATTTCTGTAAATACGATACAAATGAATGCAATAATAATTTTTCTTTATTTGCAAAAAAATATCCTTTAAACATGCAGTTAAATAAAGAACGGAATATTGTCACAAGTCCAAGGAAGGCATTCCTAGAGCATTTCCAGATATTTTCTTTACAAAACCACTATTCGGAAAAATATTTAAAAATGCAAGATATTGAACATATCAAAATGTGAACAAAGGTCGTTCGGTGCTTCGTAGAAACAAGAACCTTAGGCAAATATTGAAGAAACCCACAAATATCGACCGGATGGAATGAAATGCAATTTCAAAATCCTCATTCAGCCCAAGTGTTCGTCTAGACTCTACATCAATGGTTCCCCAATTTTTTCCTGCTGTCGCCCCCTTGCTCCCAGCCTACATTCCTAGCGCCCTCCTCCATAGACCACACACCTTAAAACACACCTTTAGATATACATAATCTATACTTGAAATTCAAAACAACTAATCAAATACTATAAATAAGCATATGTATTTCACAAATAAAGCTAAACATATGAAAGGAAATATCAGCTTGGAGACGAGCTGGTTGACTGCACTAAGTTCTCGCTTTAGGCAACAAAGTATTCCTTGACTTTGTTCCACAGTACACGGAAGCGGCTTTTTTATAACCAAAATT
The DNA here is from genome assembly GCA_963969495.1 of Ceratothoa steindachneri. Lineage (NCBI taxonomy): Eukaryota > Metazoa > Arthropoda > Malacostraca > Isopoda > Cymothoidae > Ceratothoa > Ceratothoa steindachneri. Next base: position 78,800,563 of record OZ018319.1, read on the forward strand.
CTTGATATGATATTTTTGAACTTTGCCCATAGTTCAAAAGTATTTTAGTGGAATGGGCAAAGTTCAAAAGTATTTGAGTGGAATACAACATCGCTATTGACGGCTCCAGCCGCCCTGGACTTTTTCCTTAACGGGGTATGCCGAGAAGTTCCCTTGGTCGTGTCCCTCAGTCGTAGACGGCTTGCTTCACTGTATACGTCGCTGATTTCGACGGTGCCTATGCCGTCGAGAGACACCAGCCATACCCAGTTTTAAGGCTAGGTAACTCCTTCGAGAGCTCGGTGTTGCTCTCCGGCCTTTGTCCTCTCTAGTTTTGCCCCGGAGCCGCCCTGGAGGGCACCACTTTGACTATGTTGCCACGCCTCTGCGTTTAAAGCTTCAACATCGCCGGGCGTATTGCGTTCGACATTTTTAGTACAGTATGTGTCAGGCTAGATCATTGCCACCGATGGTTCTACGTCCTTGAGGGGGTCGGCTTCCACACAGTGTCCTCTCTATTTGAAATGACCGGGGCTCTACCAGGCGCTGTTTTTCTTACCGGCCGAGCTGGTTTCAAACACCGCTCGATACAGGAGATAATGTCCCAGTCTGGGGGATCTTCGCGCACGTTACTTGTCCCTCGCACTTGGGATGGATTAGTGCACAGACTTGTTGGATCTTTTCTGTTTGGTGGCATGCGGGTTTTTTGTACAATATTTTCGCCAACAATGTAGTTTTAAGTGCTAAATACGAATATAACATTTATTTGGGGGAGAAATGAAAGGAAGTATTAAAAAAAGAAAATTTAATGCGCACTAGTTTATGCTGCGCGTGGCACTAAATGACTTTGTGTACGTGATTGCACATTTTTGACATCATTGTGTCTGGAGACACTGTACAAAATGGATGTCAATTATAATTTGCAGTGGTTGTTTCAGAACATTTCGTGCGAAGAAAACGCAGTAAAATTCTTACAAGAATTTAACATAATCCCAAGTGTAAAATTGTATCTGAAGAAACATCAAATGAAAATCAGGAAAATAAACGATTATGTAGCCTGGCTGTGCGATAAGTAAATGTGCAATAAAAAAAATATCGGTGAGAAAAAAAACATGCTGAGAGGGGAGTGTTATTCCCTTAAATACCCTATAAGGGGTGCGGCGATTTGCCATCCTGACCGCCATGCTGACGGGACTCCGCCCGACCCCAGCTTAGCCTCTTCTTCCTTCAGACAGCCTGTATTTATCCCCTACTTCCTCATTTCCCCTACAACCTCTCCCACAACTTTCTCTAGTCGGCCTCTATTTTTTCAGGCTAGATGCTGACCTTCCACTCAGCCAACTATCCCGGATCGGGGCTGAGGGGGGAGGGGAAAATCTTCCCTAACTCCTGATCTCCGGTTTGGGATGGTGGGTTTTTAACAACCTGCTTCATCCCCACTCATACCTTCTTCACATCCCTTTTCCTTCTCTCTTCACACTCTCAATTTTACGCCGTGTCCAAGGTGGAGCCGCCATGGTGAGGGACTGCCAGGCCACCAGGCGGGAGGGGTGGTCTTGAATGGCGGCACCTGGCTCTGCCAGGCTTGTACGCACCCCTTGCAGGGCGGGCTACTGCGAGAGGTGATGAGCGTGTGCATCCCGTGAGAAATTTAGGGTCACCATGCCCAATGATGCAAAATTCAAAAAACAAACAAACTTTCCCTTTCCTCCCTCACAATCAACGGAGCCGCCTTCGGGCAGCTCCATAGAAAAAAATGGAGGTCCCCATCCCCCTGTGCTTACGCAGGGGATCCTCCAAATTTCTTTAACCGGAGAGGTGGCTTATTCCTCTCTTTCGCTTACCGGTGTAGGGGACTCCCCCTCACCCCCTTGTCTGGAGGTTCCTTGGGGCACCTCCCTCTTTCCAGCGGCAGTCCACCCTTTACTTTCCAAGGGGACTGCCAAGAAAGCCAGCAGGAAGCCCATAACCAACCGCCCCCCATTGAAGCGGCCTCGGTAGGGCAAACCCCCTTAGGGGGGAGAGGGAAGCCAGGCCCATTCGGTCGCTTCCCTCAAAAGACCTGCTGGCAAGAATATTGAACCTTGACGGGGTCAAGGCCTGTGCCTAACAAGACAAGAATAATGACACTGATTTCAATAGGACGTGTGATGTCCCGGCGGAAGGGGGGGGGGAAATGGAGGCCCCACCCGAGATAGACATAGGCCTTGAGGCAACCCAGCCTCAGACGGTAGGGCCTTCCATGGGAGTGAATCCGGGCTCGGCGCCAAGCACCGAACGCGAGTCAACTCCTATACAAGGGCCTCCTCAAACGGCTAGGGTTTCCAAGGCAGTACAAGGAGGTGAGGGATCGCCTCCTCCGACCAGTGCCCCTACGAGTGTCAGGACCTTCTCCATCTCGGAGAAGGACCTTGCTGAGGCCGGTCCATCTGACCTTGGGGCTCCTGCCGGCGGAGAGGAGAAGAGGGTTCATTCCCCGCCATCCTGCTGCCATTTCAGTAAGCGACCAAGCCAAGATCAGCACACTAGTCCCCTCTGCCTGCCCGGGTGCGGAGTCCATGGCTATGACTAAAAGTGCTAGAGCGTAGAGCGGAACCTCGATTACATCGGGGACCTCATTCAGAGATTACCCGGCGTTTTCGAGCCCGCTGGCTTCAAACGCTTCCTCGCTATTCGCTCCACTGATGTCACTGTGTTGGTAAGGGCAACATGATCCATCAGAGTTGAGCATTAGCTAGTGTAATTGGTAGAGAGGCGAAAGTGACCCCTTTCTCGGACGGGAGCCTTTTGGTGAATGCGGCGGATCCCTCCGAGGTGGCTAAGATAAGTGCTCTTCGGACACTTGATGGCACCCCGGTGAGTGTGACGCCGCACTCTACCATGAACTTTGTGAAAGGAGTAGTTTATGGGAGGGAACTCGTGGACTACTTCATAGAATATATCACTCTAGAGCTGGCGACCACGGGGCGGTCAAGGTCGAGCGTGTGATGAGAAGACATGGAGGGGCCTCGAGACCCACCCCTACACTCTTTGTCGCGTTCGACTGTGACAAGCTCCCTGAGTCCGTGCGTGTCGGTTGGTACCGGTACCGCATGAAGGCATTCGTTCCACTGCCGCGGAGGTGCTATTATTGTCACCGTTTTGGCCATACGAATCGCTCACGTAGACGTGCAAGTCAGGGTCACCCGAAGTCTGTTAAAATTGCTCTAAGGCCGCACGCGATAAGTCTAAATCGTGTGTGGCCAAATGTGTCAATTGCGGAGAACCGCACCCCACTTCTTCGAAGCAATGTGGTGCATATCTCCTTGAGAAAGAAATCCTGGCCGTTCAGGCTCAGGATCTTCTCTCATTTCGCGAGGCTATGGAATTGGTCCTGGCGCGCCCGGCTCTGCCTGGGACGTCTTACGCCTCACTGTTTAGAAAGACACCCTCTGCTCCTGGTCCATCCAGGCCAACGAGCACGGTTGTTTCCGCGCTCATTCGGAGCCCTTCTTCGGGTTTTACGCGTGCGCTCCCCTGGTAAAGCTGGCGGCACAAAAGGTTCGCACCCAGCCCCGGCTAAAACCTGGGCTTTCCCTGCCCCCTTCCCTCTTCCCCCAGTGTGACCGTTTCCCGTAAGGCGAAACGGCCACGCGCCTTCACCGAGTCGTTAGACTCACAGGAGGCAACACCCCTGAAGTTGGTCGCCAGGCCATCTTCCGGGGTTCCTAAAGCTGCCGCAACAAAGGAGCTTCGGCTCCTTCGCTCACGCCTAGTGGTGGGCTGTGTGGCTCGGAGACGGTGGATCCTCGAAAAGAGGGCCTCTCCCTTCCGAAGCCGCAACACCTGCCTAAGATTTTGACGCGGAGGGAGGAAAAGACTTGTATTGCGAGCCCAAGCTCCCCTAATAAGTCCTCGAAGGCGACAGCGCCCGCGGGTTCTGCTTCCAGGAAGCGTACGGCCATTCCTGTGAGGGTCTTCTGTTCGAAGAGAGCCCCCGCGTCTCATCCGAGCTAGGCCTGGAGGGCATATTCCTTCAATAAAATTGGCGTGGATTCCGGGACAGCTGGGAGGAGCAGCGAAGGCTCGTTTCGTCCCGTTCCCCGTTAGCTATCTTTTTTTGGCAGGAGACCATGCTGGGCGTATGCCCCTTACCCATCCTCCCGGGGTATAACGGTTTTGCGACCCCACCACCACTGGATGGGGCCGGGCGGGAGAATGTGCGATTTACACCCGGCATGATGTCTCCGTTCTTCTCTTCGCTTTAGATACCTCCTTTTAGGCAGTAGCTGTGCAGCTGCAACTTGATAGGAGGTTATTTCCGCGTACATTCCACCGTCACGCGACCTCGACTGGGGGGACTTCTGCCGCGTCGTGAGATGGTTGCCGAGGCCCTATCTCTTGCTCGGAGATCTAAACGATAGCCACCCCCCCTCGGGACACTACTCTATCAATCCCGGGGAACAAGTCCTTGCCAATCTTATCGAAGAGCTTGAGATAGGTGCTCTAAATGTGGATGAGTTTACGCATCACTGTCCGAGAATCGCTTCATTTTCCTGCCTGATTTTGATTCGGGGGGGGGTGGTTGATGACTTTCATGGTAGTGATCACTTTCCCATTCAAATATCATTTTTTGAGCCGCTGCCGCCTGAGAGCCCACCTCGTTGGTGCTTGTCGCGGGCGCGGTGTCCTGCACTTCAGGAAATGACTGAATTCTCTATCAGTCGAGGTGTGTAGGTCGGTAGTTGAGGACGTTGAGTTCTCCGGCAATCTCATCGCCGTGGGCCTGACTACTATTCCCAGAACGTCTGGCCGTTTTGTACGCCGACCACTTCCGTGGTGGTTGGCCGAGTGTGAGACGGCCCTCAATCAGAAGCGTTATGCCTACATGCGCTATAAGTGCCGCCTGAACGATTTCAGTGTCGGTGACTTTCGTCGGGCTAGGGCTAGGTTCCGGTATATTTCGAAGCACGCCCGCCGCTCTTCTTGGCGGGCATACGAGTCTTCACTTAACGGGAAGACCCCTCTAGAAGAGGTGTGGAGGCGAGTCAAAAGGATTCGCGGCAAGTTCTTGCAGGACCCCCTCCCGTTTTTCAGGAGAATGAGACCGCAATCTCGGACCCCGCGACCGCTTTCTCCTCATTCTCTAGCCGGGATGCTGCTCCGACATCATTCAATGCGCGTCGTGGTGTCGCGGAAAGCCGACGACTGGACTTTACCTCAAGAGGCGGAGCACCCTTCAACGACAGGTTTACTCTGAATGACTTGCGTTCCGCTCCGCTCTTGCTTCGTGCGCGGACACCGCCCATGTTCCCGATGATGTCCCGTACGCCATGCTTCGACACCTGGGTGAGCGAGTCATGGCCTTTCTGTTAGATTTGTTCAACTCGATCTGGGTGGAGGATCTCCTGCCAGATTCCTGGTGAATCGCTACTGTGCTCGCCTTTCGCAAACCGTGGAGAGATCACTCTACTTCAGCCGGTTTCCGTCCAATCTCTCTAACCTCTTGCGTGTGCATTATTCGCCTGTACGCGGGAGCCCGGCACCTCCCTCAATCGCCAATCGCTCTCACTGCATCTGTAGCTGATTTCTACGGTGCCTATGCCGCCGAGAGATGCCAGTCAGGAAACTCCTTCTAGAGCTAGGTATAGCTCTCGGGCCGGTGGCACCTCTGGTTCTGTCCAGGACGCGACCCTTGAGGGTACCACATTTGTCCATTTGTCGCTACGCTTCTGCTCCAAAAGCTTGTATAGCGCCTGGAGTATTGCGTTCGCCCCTTTTTGGAGCACACCTCATGTCACGCTGGAACCGTGCCAGTGTATACGGATGGCTCCAAGTCCCAAGGGAGGGTCGGCTTCTACGCCCTATCTCCTCTGTTTGAAGTCAGCGGGGCTCTGCCAGGTGCTGCGTCTGTCTTCACGGCCGATCTGGTGGCAATAACCACTCGGTACGGGAGATAACGCGACGTACCCGGTTCGGAGACCGGATTGTGATATATAGCGACTCACAAAGTGCCCTGATTGCTTTGGGGGCATTGGAATCTCCGCATTCCCTTGTTTGCGATATCCGTGACGCCACGGTTTCAGCACGCCGGGCGAATGTCGAGATTATCTTCTGCTGGACATGTAGGAATTGCGTCGAATGAGCGCTCCAAAGAGTCCGCGAGGACTCTGCAACCGGACCAGCGTTTCGCCCTTCCTCACACCGACTACATGGCGGTAATACTGGCAGCTCTTCAGGCTGCTTGGCAAAGAAGATGGGAGACGGTCGAATGGAACTTAAAGTTGCGTGCCATTGCGCCGCGACTGTTCCCATGGACCCAACCCCCAATGCCGCGGCGGCTTCAGGCTGCTTTCTGTCGTCTCCGAATTGGACACACTCGCGGGACGCACCATCATTTGATGGAGCGCTCGCCAGCGCCCTACTGTGAAGACTCTGTTGGCCCTCCGACTGTTCGCCACCTTGTTGAGTGTCCTAGTCTGGGCGATCTCCGCGCACGTTACCTGTCCCCGTACGGGTTGGGCGGGGTCGCTACCGCCTGTCCCTTTTACTCGGGACGAGTTCGTTCTCATTGACTGGTGGACTTATCGACTTTTTGGAGGAGCCGGCCTTCTCCTCTTTATTTAACTAGGACTTTATTGTTGTTGTTTTCTTTGTATGTCGCACGCTCCTCCTGCTCGGGGGGGGGGACCTTCCTCCGACACCGGAGCTTGCTTCCTAATTGTTGCCATTTTTCCTTTTTATTGTTTTTGTTTTTTCATATTATTTTAAAATAGCCTAATGCTAGGCTGTCCTTATTGCGGCGACTTATGCCTAAGTGGGTAGTCGCCAGATAGGCTCATAAAAATTTTTAAAAAGATTATTCTCTTTATTTATTCGTGGTCACAGGAGTATACCAGCATAAAATACTTTGAAAAGGACCTGGAGTTAGGGCCCTGTACAGCAGTTGATTTCAACAAGAGAGGTAAGAAATGCATTGTAGGCTTAACCGAACCTAACTTTTCCTAATCTAATCTAGAGGTTAGAAATGCATATTATAGGCCTAATCTAACCTAACCTAGAGGTAAAAATTCTTAATATAGGCCTAACTAATCGAACCTTACCTAACTTAATCTGTTTTATTTTTTAGATATGCACCCCCTCATCACTACTCGTCACGCCTACGGTTATCGGAGGACCGGGATTGACGGTCGAAATCGATGAGACATGCTTTAGTAGAATAAAATATGAAAGAGGGAGACTGCTGCCACACCAATGGGTATTCGGTGGGGTATGCAGGGAAACAAAGGAAGTCTTCTTGTATGCCGTCAAAAGGAGAGATGAAGAGAGTCTTTTGTCCTGCAAAAATACGACCAGGAACGACAATAATAAGTGACAAGTGGCCAGCCTACCAAAATATAGGAAAACTACAAGGATATAATTATATTCATAAAACGATGAACCACTCAGACAATTTTGTTGACCCCGCCACACTCAAGAAATAGAAAGTACATGGCACGCCGTAAAAAAAAAGAAATAAAAGACATTGCGGTACCCACCGTAAAAAATGAAAATTTGTTTAAAAAAATATTATGGGATATATTTAAATACAAATGAATGTTTGAACAAATAAGGTTTCGGACAAACCATAATTTACCGTTTGAAATTTCTTTTTTTTTACATACTTCCTTTCATTTCTCCCCAAAATAAATGTTATATTCGTATTCAGCTCTCAAAACTTTTTGCGAAAATTTGGTACAAAAAATCCGCCTGCCGCTTAACAGAAAAGACCCGACCTTTTTCCTGGTTTCTTTTTGCGCTTGCTTTTCGTTTTGATTTTTGCTTGTTTGTTTTTTCTTTGTTTGATTTTGTTTTGTTTTTTTAATGAATTTTAAAATAGCCTAGTACTAGGCTGAAATTTTATTTACGGCCACTTATGCCCTTGGAAGCAATCGCCAAATAGGCACTTAAAGAAAAAAGAAATTTGCACTGAAACTTTCGCTATGGTATTCACAAAAGATTTATTTTTCCTAAAATGGTTTGGAAGAAGACCTCATATGATTTAAGCCAAAGTTTTTTTTAGTCAATAGGTTGTTTGGGTAACCTTTGCCCTTGACAACCCTTTTGTTAGAAAGGAAGCCGCAGTGGTTTCTCTAGTCCTACATAGTGAATTAGTTTCCTGTGTTCGATATACCCTTCCATGCATCCTCCAATGCGCCCTACAGTCTCAAGAATTATATGTTGCTACAAATTAGTCATGTCACATCTTCAAAATGTTTCGGATAAAGGCGCGTTAACTAACTAATATAACTATTTCTATCTGTTATGTGTTGCTAATAATTTTTTTTCTAACACGTAAGGTTGGAAAATTATTCATAGCGATAAAAAATAGCCAAATATTAATGTGATCATCATTGTGATATTTCTGATAAAAAATTAAATAAACATATAAAGTTAATTAATCTGGAAAAAGATAAAATTGGAGGAAATTTGGCACCGTGTTTTGAAACAAACCCGTTTCAAAATGTTTCGACACTACTGCTTAAAATAAATACCACAATAGCTAAAAAAAAATCACTAAATTTAATTTATTGGTAAATCTATCTAGTTTATTTATAATTAAATATCCTCCAAATATTCCATCCCTCTTCAAATAAAATATTCAATTGTCACTCCATGAACGAAATTCAGCGTAAAGCGTGGCATGACTAATTTACGCAACTGTATCTATGGTTTATGTTGTAAAGAAGATAAGTGGGTGGTAAATGAAGATTCATACCCCATATGGGCGCCAATTTTTTTTATTTAGGTCCAAGAGAACACCCAATTCTTCAGATGTTAGCCAGAGCATGTTGAACTTAATTCCACCATGCGGTCAGTATCAGATGCATTATGAGCAAATATTCTACAGCTTAGGCATGTTGGATTGCGCGTTCTCAGTTCTAACATCAGCTGGGATTTGCTGTAATAATAATAATAGATTGAAATTCACATTAGATAAGACAAATTTGGGCGGGGGGGGGGCGAATTTGATTCAATAAATGGAGCTCCATAATTGTGCACGTATTAAAAGCCGTCGGCCTCTTTCTATATTTTATTCACCCACTTCATGTGTGTAAAAGCCAAAAATTTAAGCGAACACATTTTTAAACGGTCCAATTTGAGAATAAGTACGAAAGAAGGAAAAACAACCACCTAGTTTTAATTAAATGTTGAGAGACATATTTTTAAAACGTCAAAGTTACGAACAACACAATGGCCACAAAATAAACAGGATAAATTAATTATACACGAAGGTTAAGGTGGGTAATATTTCCGCTTTTTGGACCAAGGGCGCCCCCCCCCCTACCCAACGACGTCGGAGTGCTTCCTTCTTGCCATTGTTTGGTTTCTTTTTTACTGCGTTGTTTATTGTTTAGTTTTAGATTTTGGTTTGCTTTGCTTTGGTGATTTTTTAAAGTAGCCTTGTACCAGGCTAAAATTTTAATTGGCGCTGTAAAAAAAAACACAAAAAAACTGTCCAAATACTGACCAGCCCCACTTTCAGGATGGATGTGGAAGATAGCGAAAGTTGAAGCTGTCGTCATTTTCTTAAGGAAAAGATTAAAACTCACCTAACACAAGTCGCTACCGCGTGAACCACGTCCTGGGTGGGTTCCTCCGCACCAGACGGGTGGAGGAGGCCGGCCTCATTCTTCCTTTGTTCTTTATTTTTTTCTTTCTTTTAAGTTGTTGGTAGCGCCTCTCACGGGGCACCAGACGGGTGCCTCTCACGAGGCATCAGAACAAGTTTTTTTTTATTCTTGATGTTTGTTTATATATGGTTATTTTTTTGTAATTATTTTTGTTTCTTGTTTTTTTCATTTTTAAATAACCTAAAGATAGGCTTAGCTTTGTGATTTGGGCCGCTGTGCCTCTGGTGACGGCCGCCAAGAGGGATTGGGGTACTTAAAATAAAAAAAAACAAGCAAACAACAAAAACACGTTAAATAAAAAATTCCAAAGGTTATCTCCGACTCTCATTACTCGCAAAAGATGATGAAATTATTTAATTCTAAACGACCGGAGCACTCCGGACAGAGGGTGCTAATTATATTTATTCTCATATCCCCCCATGGTAATTATGTTTTTATTTTCATTCTTTTTATGACCTTAATTCCCCACAGGGGGCTATCTGTGGAGCCTATTACACTTGGTATCCGGAAGAGTTGCACCTCTTCCCGGCATGAGTGCAAATTAGGAAATCTCTGTCAATGAGTTGATTTGAACTCCTTGATGGGGCCTGGAAAAGTTGTTGGAGCGCTTTCCCTCGCCCCCACTCAGCAGTCCCTTACATTTTATTATTATTATATTCATTATTAATATGTATTATAATTACTTATTAGTAGTAGTATTAATTATTATTAGTATGTTATTCTTATTTAATATTTTTTATCATTATTTGATATTATTTATTATTATCATTACAGCTATCCCCTCAACTTTTTCTCCCCTTATTTTGTACCAGGAGGAGTGTTTCCACCTGTACAGAGTTTGACCCTCCTCCTACCCCTTTCCACACTTGGTCTTCTATCGACAGAGGTTGTGGTTGTCCGGCGCACTTTCGTTCTCTTATGAACCTTAGTCGAGTGGCGGTGTATACCGTGAGGCCCCTCCCTGCTGCGAGGGCCGAAAGCCCGCTGGCTAGTGCAAGTATTAGGTACGGGGTGTGTTGGGTCGTCGACTCTGCTCAACTTCCTCCAGTACACATATAAGGTGGCTACACCAGCACCATCCTTTATGGTTAAAGCTCGAGAACAATTTCGCCTGAATGGTGGGCCGGGTTGGCAAAGCCCATCAACGCTGGACCGGGACCGATTATGTGTAAATGATCACATCCTGGAATTTTCTGATCCGATGAAGACTTTTCTCTTAAACTCCCAAGTCATTGAAAGGTCATAGTATCTACATTCCATGAGCCCCTTTTTTCTATTTTTCAGACTCTGGGTTCAATAGAAGGCAAGAGTGTGAAAGCACGTGGAGATCCGCCTCCAAGCTCGGCCTCGCCTTCCCTAGGTGTCGGGGAGGATTAGGAAAATCGATGCACCCCTTTGACCGGAGGAGGGTCTTTCCCCTCGCCATTGTTAGACTGCAAAGAGGCTTACCCTTTGCATTTTTTGGAGCCGCTCTCCGGCAACTCCATCTTTTAAAAGGAGACCCCCTACACCCCTGCCCTTTTCCAGGGGCCTTTTCAACTCTCTTCTACCAGAGAGGAGATTTACTCCTCTCCTAGGACTACTGGTGTGGTGGATTTCCCCTTACCCCCTTCTCTGGAAGCGACTCTCCTCTCGCTACAGCGGCAGTCCCTCCTTTACTATCACAGGGGATTGCCAGGTTGCCCAAAATTGATCGCGCCCCCGGGAGAGGCTCGATAGGGCCCTTCGGTCTGTGCCTCCTAACATCCTCCAGTCTTGCATTTTAAGCCTGAAAGGGTCGACAAAATACGAACAGTCAGTCCTCGATTGAGATCCGTAATGCCTTGGGCTGGGGGAAGTGCCGTCACATGGAGGCGATCCAGTAGCGTATAGCAGGATTTTCCATGGGGGCTAACCTGGGCTCGGTGCCAAACATCGAACCTAAAACGGCCTGGGAACTTGCACCGCGCCATGGCACGTTAGCTGAGGCCATTTCTACTGCTCGGTGATTTTAAACTGTAGACATTCCCTCTAGGGAGACTACTCGATCAATACCAAGGGTCAGGTCTTTGACGAGCTGGAGATAGATGTCGTAAATATGGATAAGTTTAAGTATCACTGCTCGAGAACCGCTCCATTTTCTTGTCTTGATCTATCCTTGTGCTCTCTGGATAGACAGCCTGGTTTGGGATGGGAGGTAATCGATGACCTCCCTGGTAGTTACCTCTTTCCCATTAAAACAATTTTTTTGATCTCTGCCACCTGAAAGATCACCCCTTTCCCAACGAGGGTGCTTGGCGGGCGTGCAGTGATCCGCATTTCAGGAAGTGACTGAATTCTCAGTTCGCAGTCGAGGAGTTTAGGTTAGCAGACGAGGCCGTTGAGTTCTCCGCTAATATCATCGCCGTAAATGTAACTACTATTTCTAGAACGTCTGACCGTTTAGCACGCAGACCGCTTACGTGGTGGTCAGCCGAGTGTGATACGGCTGCACGAACGATTTCACAGCCGGTGAATTTCTTCGAACTAGACCTAGGTTCCGTTATATTTCGACCCCGCCTTTTTCCCTGGTGGGCATACATGTCTTCACTTAATGGGAAGACCCCGCTAGCAGAGGTGTGGAAACGAGTCAAAAGGTTTCGAGGCAAGTTCTCGCAGGACCTCCCTCCCGTTCATCAGGAGAATGGGTCTGCAATCTCGGACTCGCGTCCGTGGAGTCTTTTGCGAGTTTTTTTCCGCATTCTCTAGCCGGGATGCTGCCCTACCAGCATTCATTGTACGTCGTGATATCGCTGAAACCCGCCGACTGGACTTTCACCCTAGAGGCGGAGAAGCCCTCAACGACAGGTTCACATTGAGTGAGTTGCGTTCCACTCTCGCTTCGTGCGTGGACACCGCCCTTGGTCCGGACGATCTCCCATATGTCATTATTCGACACCTTGGTGAGCGAGATATGGCCTTTTTGTTAAATTTGGTCAAAGGATCTGGACAGACGGTATCCTCCCAGATTTAAGGCGAATGGCTACTGTGCTCGCCTTTCGCAAACCTATTAGAGATCACTCTACCCCGGCCTGTTTTTACTTTCAACTTACAGTATTTCATTCATCCGATTGATTTGAAGTTCAAGTTTGTTTTATTAGAAAAATATCAAAATTTTGTTTTATTCAACAAGCCGCTGTTCTCTTCCTTAACAGGAAGAGCTTGGTTACACAGGCACCCCTGCGGGGTGTGGCCTACGGCCTTATTTGCTAATCTTAACCGCCTTTTTTAATCCCCTTTATAGACCTTTATTTTAACACCCTGAACACTTTTCTTCTGCTTCTTCTTCTTCTTCATCTTCATCTTCTTTATCTTAATCTTCTTGTTTTTCTTCTTCTTCTTCTTCTTTTTCTTCATCTTCTTCTTCTTCTTCTTCTTCTTCTTCGGTCTGTGTCCTACGGCCTATCATGATTCTTTCTTCTTTTCTCCATCTAAATTTGCTATAATAATTTCCATGCCAAAATTTTAATAAATTTTCTGAACTTCACCATTTGTAATTCTTTTAGTTTTAAAAAAGTCACAAAAATTCGATACTTATATTTATTTCTGAACTTTACCATTTTATTTTTTTTATATTCTAAAGGAATTATTAGAAATAACTTTGATAAAAAAAATTAAATCTACTTAGGTTACAACGGAACTAAATGAAAAAATCTTATTCAAACCTTCAAAAAATCTCGTTCTTAAAATATAGGGTTATGCATTAAACACTTAGAACTTATGTGACGTCTTGTGAACAAACTTTCTATATTATCAGAAAAAGCTGAATGATAAAGAGAATTTTGATTATCTACTCGTAACTGCACAATTCATCTAAGCTTCAAACCTCCCATTCCAAACAATAGAACACTCTGCCTTTTTAGAAGTGTTAAGTGTTCTACGCCCAGGTTACAAACCTCCTAATAGAAAAGAAATTGCTGGAAGATTTGGGGATAAGGTATTTGATAATGAAATTGAGAAATGCATTAAAACACTCAAAGATCAATGTCGTAGAATCGACTCTCGACGATATACCATATATAACTATTCGTTGAGGGAACTTATTTAATTATCTTTAGAGTGCGTGGATGTCTGGGTTGACCGATATTATGTTTCTTCGATATGCTTAAGAAGTGGAACTGAGCTCAAGGATAATAATATGGCTATCATTAATAAAATAGAGTTTTATTAATAAAAACCTATCAACAACACACAAAACGGAAAATATTGACATAAACAGAGAATTGGAAAGGGTCGTGGGAAATCTAGCTAATCCGAGGATTAAGAGATTTAAAAAGGTAAAACAAATATAAATTAAAGGGATGAGATGGTTCGCTAAACCATTTAAAGCACAGGATAGAGTTGACAAAAGGGTTAAATACTCATAGGTAACGTTCGGCTTACGTAATTACACTTGTTGTGCAGAGGAAGGCGACGTGAAGGAATTGTCGGTCCGCTGGCGAGTTCCAGCCGAAGGGGGGGGGGGGGAATTAAATGATCCTGACGTGGCGTCTTGGGAATGAGAACCGTTTCTTGACGAACGGGCTTGAAGAACAATGGCTGTTCCATGTTGTTCTCTTCTGAACAACAGGGGGGGTGAGAGCCGTGTCTTGTCTACGCGCTCGAGAACAATTGCTTTTCTAATGTGGTTCTCTTCTGAACAATAAGGGAGAAGAGGGAGAACCGTTTCTTGGCGAACGGGCTGGAAGAACAATGGTTGTTCTACGTTGTTCTCTTCTGAAAAACAGGGGGGGGGGGAGGGTGAGAACCGTTTCTTGTCAACGGGCTCAAAAGAACAATGGCTGTTCTAACGTTGTTCTCTTTCTGAACAACAGGGGAATCCTAGTGGACTTGGCGTCACGAAGTCTCGAACCTTGGCACTCAAGGGATATTGTCCTTCTTCTGGACAAGTGATGGTGGATCTCGAGGTCGAGGTCCCTTTGGTGCACAAGGTGAGACCGTAGTGATGTCTCGCGAAGAAAATCTGGGTCTCTAATCTGATCTTAGTGGTAAAGTTTCGAAATAAATAGTCGGGACATCCCCTTGGCGTGGGGGACAATGGAGTAGGGGCTTCGAGGGAATGCACAGCCAAGCCTGAGAACAATACCTTATCTGCCCATAAGCCTAACTCAATCTGGCGAGGTCGGCTCATGGGGCGAACGGGGGAAGATAAACCTCCTTGTTTAAACATTGACTCAGGTGGCTGCGATAAGGCGCACGGCTTCAAAGTGAAGATGCACGTGGGTAGCATCGTGGTTTTAAACAACATGTGATAGTGGTTGAAATTAAGCGGCCTCAACCCGTTCTATCACACCCCTCCATTCCGGGGGAAGTTGTCACTTCGAAAAAAAAAGAGAGAAGGGACAACGATAGAGCTCCGTTGTGGGGAACTCGTTTTCTTGTACCAACCGTACCTTCCTGCACCTAACTAGTATTACCTCAATACATATGATTATTTTGATCTTTTGATTATAGGGGAAAATAACCATTAATACAAACTTAATAAAAAAAAGGTGCATGGAGCAACGAAATCACATAAAATTAGTACATATGGGACAAAATAATTTATACGTAATTTAATGGGTACAAATATATATATATACATACAAAAAAAAATAGACATTGAGCGTTACAAAATTCAGACATATACATTAACTAATTATCTTACAAGAGAATCTAATTTAAGTCGTACAAGACGGTATATACATACATGGAGATCCTAATCCTACGAATACAATTACTCTACGCTATTCGGTAACGCATTCCTACTGAGTGCGTCAGCGACCTGGTTATCGGAACCTTTTATATAATTTATTTTAAATTGATACTCTTGCAAGAGTAAACTCCAGCGCATGATTCGGCTGTTAGAGTGTCGCACATTCCTAATATATGCTAACGGACGGTGGTCGGTTCCTATTTGAAATTCTTTTCCTATCAAGTACCTTTTGAATTTGTCTATAACCCAGATAATTGATAGAGCTTCCTTCTCTATAGTGGCATATCTCTTTTCGCTTGGTAATAATTGGCGACTAGCATATGCAACTGGATGACTCGTTCCGTCATCCTCGTATTGAAGGAGTACACCTCCAATGCCCTCGTTGCTCGCGTCGGTCTTAATCCCAAAGGATTTTTCTGGGTTGGGCAACTTTAAAATGGGGGCAGAAATGAGCTTACTCTTGAGCTGATTAAAATGGGAAACAGCGACATCATTCCAACGTAGACGATCGGGGGAATTCTTTTTTAAAAGGGAGCTGAGGGGCGCCGAAATTGCAGCGAAATTCGGAACAAATCGCCGATAGTAAAAAGCTGATCCTAGGAACGATCTTAATTGCTTCTTTGTAATCGGGAGGGGCATGTCGGCGATTGCCTTAATCTTGTCCTCTTGGGGACCCAACTGGCTTTGTCCTATTTGGAAACCCAAGTATTTTATGGTTTCGTGGGTAAAATGGCATTTGCTGGGGCCAATGGTGAGGCCATTTTCGCGCAGTTGCTCGAAAAGAGCTAATAGGGTGGTTAAATGGTGACTCCATTCAAATAGTTCTTGTAGCTGACTCTTTTGATGTGGTGTCAGCTGCGCGTCAATATCCAGGACAGAGGGTTCAAAAGACTCGCCTGGTAGGGAAGGAGGAGGGTAATCGGCATCAGGTTGGATGCACACTGTCTGTATTACATTAAGGGACTCCGCGGGGTAATCTTCTTCAAGCGCCGATGTTTCGTCCAGTGCTACGAACGTATCCCCATGGGCGCGTTGGGGGTACTTTTTTTCTTTGGGTCCACGGACAGTCTCCGTGTCCTTGTCTTGGGCCTTATCACCTAAGGGTGTTAGTAATTCACACTCCTTTTGGGCCGTCCTAAGGTCCTGGTTAAGGGTCTCCGAGAAATCGGACGGTATCGGGGTTCTGATGGGGACGGGCTCCTGGGCTTCTTTCTTAGCTCGGCCTCGAGGAAGGGCGGCCTAGGACTCAGGGTCGGAACTTACTTGGGGGCTCTGTCCTATAAGCACGGAACAGAATTGTATGGGTGCTGAAATGACTTCAGCCCAGCCATCATAATATTGACAGTGCAGGTAACATCTAACGACGGGGAATTGGTTCGCCCGCCCAAGGTAGTCATGTACCACCGCAAATTTTTCGTGGTTAGGGTCCACTGGGGGGAGGAGCTCGTCGGACACGATGAAACACGTACATCCTGTGTCCCTGACGAGAGTCGAGACTCGGTAGCCGTTCACGCTGCCCTCCTAAAATTTCAAAGTTCCCGATGAACTTTTATCGAAAATAAAATTTACCTGGTGGCCTGACGGAGGGGGAGAAGTTGCTGCTTGGGTCTGAACCACCGGGGTGGCCTTAATCTGGTGAACTTGGTGGGCTGGTCCGCTTTTAAGCCTAGAATTTTGGGGGCAATTCCAGCTCATGTGGTTTTCTACACCACAGGTGAAGCATATGATTGGTCGCTTCGGGAAGAGAGATGGAGGAGAAATCTTAACGGGAGGTTTGGAGTCCCGTTGTTGGTTTTGGGAATGAAGTTTTGGGGTTTTACGGGGCCCGGAAACTTCGTCAGCTTCCCTGGGAAGGGGCGCGAATCCTTCCTTCTTTCCTGGTGGGGGGTTGGTGAGAAGTTCGATTCTCCTTTGGGTATAAATTATGGCTTGCGGCATAGACATCCGCTTCTTCGGTACATTCTTTAAAGGTCTGGCACCGACGATCCTTGACGAACGCGCGGATCTCCGTCGGGAGAGACGCCAAAAATTGATCCCGCAACACGAAGTCTGTTAAGGACTCGTAGTTAGGATCAACCTTTGAGGATTCTAACCAAAATTTAAAGTTCCTCTGAAGAATGTATCCGAATTGACGGAACGTCTGTCCGGGTTTAATACGACCTCCTGGAAATTCTTGGCGGTAGAAATTGGGAGTCATATTATGAGCGGCCAATAACTCAGCTTTTAAGGTGCTGTAGTTAATTGTACACTCAGATGGTAAAGATATAAAAATTTCGCGCAATTTACAACTTAACGGGAAGTAATCTGGCTACACCTTCAGCCTCCAGATCCATGTTATTGATTTCGAGGATCTTTTTGAAGTGGGCTAAAAATGCCCAGAAATTCTCTCCGTCCCTGAAATTGGGGAGCTTTAGTGGGAGATTGGGGGGGGGGGCTTCTGAACGTGAACTGGCTGACTGTATTTCTGCTTCAACACGAGCTAATTCAATCTGATGGTGAAGCTCAGCTTGTCTTTTCCGTTCCTCTCTTTCTCTTTCTTCTCGTTGGATTTCTCTTTCTCTTTCTTTTTCTTCTCGCTCTTTTCTTTGCTCCTCTTGAACGTACTCAATTAGTTCTTTTCCGGAAAGTCCCAAGGATTCTTTTTGCGCTTTAAAGATTTTGAACTGAGTCATCTTTGCACTTGCAATAAGAATTATGCCTTCTAGCGAATTAGCCTACCTAAATATGGGCACTGACCTATTCGTACTTGGTTTCTCGATCTAAATAGCCACTGACTAAAATCACACAAAAAAACACAAACAAATTATTATAACAGTTCCTTGAGCTAATCCAGCTTCTTAAGTTTCAAAAAAGGAGATAGCAATCGTTAAAACAAAAGGGAACTACTATACTCTATTATTATAACGAATAACACTATGCTTTACTCGACTGAGACCAGTGTTTGCAAAGATATAGCGTTAAACCTTACACACTTGATACCAAATTTAAATAGTATATATATATATATATATATATATATATATATATATATATATATATATATATATATATATATATATATATATATATATATATATATATATATATATATATATATATATATGTCGTAGAATGGACTCTTGACGATATACGATATATAACTATTCGTTGAGGGAACTTACTTAATTATCTTTAGAGTGCATGGATGTCTGGGTTGACCGATATTATGTATCTTCGATATGCTTAAGAAGTGGAACTGAGCTCAAAGATAATAATATGGCTATCATTAATAAAATAGAGTTTTATTAATAAAACCTATCAACAACACACAAAACGGAAAATATTGACATAAACAGAGAATAGGAAAGGGTCGTGGGAAATCTAGCTAATCCGAGGATTAAGAGATTTAAAAAGGTAAAACAAATATAAATTAAAGGGATGAGATGGTTCGCTAAACCATTTAAAGCACAGGATAGAGTTGACAAAAGGGTTAAATACTCAAAGGTAACGTTCTGCTTACGTAATTACACTTGTTGTGCAGAGGAAGGCGACGTGAAGGAATTTTCGGTCCGCTGGCGAGTTCTAGCCGAAGGGGGGGGGGGGAAGTAAATGATCCTGACGTGGCGTCTTGGGAATGAGAACCGTTTCTTGACGAACGGGCTTGAAGAACAATGGCTGTTCTACGTTTTTCTCTTCTGAACAACAGGGGGGGTGAGAACCGTCTCTTGTCTACGGGCTCGAGAACAATGGCTGTTCTAATGTTCTCTTCTGAACAACAAGCGGGAAGGGTGAGAATCGTTTCTTGGCGAACGGGCTGGAAGAACAATGGTTGTTCTACGTTGTTCTCTTCTGAACAACAGGGGGGGGGAGGGTGAGAACCGTTTCTTGTCAACGGGCTCAAAAGAACAATGGCTGTTCTAACGTTGTTCTCTTTCTGAACAACAGGGGAAGCCTAGTGGACTTGGCGTCACGAAGGCTCGAACCTTGGCACTCAAGGGATATTGTCCTTCTTCTGGACAAGTGATGGTGGATCTCGAGGTCGAGGGCCCTTTGGTGCACAAGGTGAGACTGGACCGTATTGATGTCTCGCGAAGAAAATCTGGATCTCTAATCTGATCTTAGTGGTAAAGTTTCGGAATAAATAGTCGGGACATCCCCTTGGCGTGGGGGACAATGGAGTGGGGGCTTCGAGGGAATGCACAGCCGAGCCTGAGAACAATACCTTATCTGCCCATAAGCCTAACTCAATCTGGCGAGGTCGAGCATGGGGCGAACGGGGGAAGATAAACCTCCTTGTTTAAACATTGACTCAGGTGGCTGCGATAAGGCGCCCGGCTTCAAAGTGAAGATGCACGTGGGTAGCATCGTGGTTTTAAATAACATGTGATAGTGGTTGAAATTAAGCGGCCTCAACCCGTTCTATCACAATTAAGTATGAGTCTTGATGGTTGGAGTAATGTCATGAATGATCCTATAGTATGTACTACTGTTGCAGTTTAGAACTATTCATCTTTTGGTGATTCAGGTGAAGTTATCATTTATTTAGTCAATACGGTTGACACATCAGGGCATCCACATACTTCATAATACCATTTAAATGTGGCAAAAGAAAGTATTAAAGAAGCAGAAGAAAAATATTTGTGCACCGTTGGCAGTCTGCAAATGTCCAAATATATAGGACTGAACTGATGAATGATAATAATACATTAATAACTTATAGATTTTCAGCTCATCTCATGAACTTATTGTCTAAAGTTTTAGAAATATCAAACCTTAAAGAGCACATTTGTCAAAATTGTAAAATATTTCAGAAATAATTATTGTGCATCAGCTGCTTACAAAGCAGCAGGCGGTCGAGCCTTGTATTTGTCCTCGTTGAGTGTTTGTTATGGCCGGAATGCAATCTGACCTTATTCTGGCCCTGAGATTATGGAGGAGGGTTAATATCAGGGCCAGAGATTCGTGGTGAAATGCATAAGGAGGCACATCTAGGTTTTTGGTTGGATAGGCCCAAACCTGGTTCTCATAGCTGATGGCTATTCCGCTTAATGATGCTTTGCAGTAAACTATTGCCTCATCCGATTGCTGCCTAAACCAATGTCTCCAAGTGTAGTCTACGAAATTAACGAGGTCCAGCAGTCTTACTTCTTGGTGCCCGTGTGTGCGAGCCTCGTTGCAGAGTTGTACCCCCCAAAACAGAAGCTGTAGAATTGGGATCACGAAGTTAAGTAGGCCACCTAGTCTCTGCCAGAATTTGTGGTCGAGAGCCTGGTGGTTGCAATACTGTAAGGCGTTGGTTACTCTGGTGGCCATTTTCTTGGACAATCTGGCCCGGCCCCTTTCTAGATCGATGTTTACTCCCAAATACTCAAGGTGTTTTGCTGGTGCTATGCTTGATTTCTTCAGGTTGATACACAGACTCGAAGCCAGGATTTCCTCCAGTGTGTTCAGGACGGCGTCCAGGGTACCGGTTACCAAAATATCTTCCAAAGTGAAGGCTGCAGCACCATGTTTTAGCCCATTGGTTAGCGACCGCCTCCATACAGTACTGCATTAAATAAGGCGCGCCACAGGACCCCATTGGGATGCGTGTGAATCGCCATGTTTGGGTTCCTATTTTAATTCAAAATTGGTGGCGCGCCTTAGGGTGAAAGGGAAGATGGTAGAATCCGGTTGCAAGAGCTAATTTGATTGACTCATCGTTTCTTCTTGATTTCTTTAAGACCTTTTCGATATTCGGTAGCCTGAAGGTAGGTGGTTTGTAGATCGGAGTGAGCGCCGACATATCATAGATAAGTCGCATGCTACAGTCAGGCTTTGGAACTCCGAATATCCTGTGGGCTTTGGTGATGTCTGGCCTTTTCTCTAAGATTAGCTTTTTCCAAGGTTTCCACTGCTTCAAGGAGTTTCTCGGAACTGGACTGGAAATGATGGTAGCTTCTAGGTACGAATATCTTAGTCCTTTAGCCCGTGCCGACTTTATTACGTTGTTGCCCTGTGGTACTTTTGATAAATCCCCGGGCTTATCTTGTATGTTTGCCGAAGAACTGCGTAATTTTTGGCTGCAGTGGGTCCACTATTGGAGATGTTTTGGTGTCGGTGCCATCTTTATTTCCTTTGTCCTTATTGCCTGTTTTTCTTGATTGTCGTTGTTGCCTGAATCCTCATTGTTTCCGTTATCTTTGTGCTCTTCGCTCACGTTTCCTGTCGCGGTATCAGATCAGCGGGGTCTCTACCATTTGTCCCTTGTGCTCAGTACTGGTTCCTGTACACATTTGTGGACTATTTGATTTTTTGGCGGAACTGGCTTCTTTCATTTTATTCGACTTTCTTTTTTTATGTAGGTCGTATATTCCTGCGCCGGGGAGAGGCGGGCCTCTTCCCGACCCTGGGACGTGCTTCCTTCTTGTTTTTTGTTGTTTTATTTCTTTGTTCTCGTGTTTCTTTTTTATTTCTTTTTTTGTTTTGCGAATTTTAGAATATCCTAATATTTGGCTAAAATTTTAATTGCTGTGATTTATGCCCTTGAAGGCACTCGCCAGATGTCGAATAAAAAAAGTATGCCCGTTATTTTGTTTCTTTCCAGACGATTCTGGGCGGCGCTCATTTTACTGTCGCCTTTTGAAGAAGAACATTGCGAGGAGCGACAGCTCCAGTTACGAAATCATTCACGTCAAGGGGCAGTTAAAGCCGTTCCCTTTAGTTTCATCCCGCAGAGACGAAGAGAATCTCCATTCCACCTCCACGGTCAAGGTCCGAGGAAGAAACGCCTGTAAGTATTTCATTTCTCTTAATTTTATGATGCATCCTCGTGGCTGCGGAGGTGTCTTGTATAAGGGAGCCTAGTTAAAGTGAACACCACCTAGTTTGCTTAAGAAGAGCCGCCTCCTTTAAGGTCTCTGGTGTATAGAGTGACCAAAAATAACAACCCCCATCCAACAACTCGGCTTGTAAGAACACACCCCAATAACCAGACACTTGACAGTCCCCGCCTAATCGCGGTACCAGGACACAAACGAGAAAATTCAAAGAAAAGTATCCCGTAGAGGGGTTCCCTGTGTAGGCTGTTACACTCGGTACCTGTAGGAGGTGTAGGTCCTCCCGGCCTGAGTGCAAATTAGGCAAGCCGCGTCACTGGGTTGATTTGAACTCTGATGGGGCCTGGCAAAGTTGTTGGTGCGCTTTTCCATCGCCCCCTTTCAGCTTTACTCTATCCTTATATTCTATTAGTGTTATTTTAATTATTATTATTATTTATTATTATAAATTATTATCACGGTTATCTTTTCAACCTCTTTGCCTAACCGCACCGTACCAGGATGACTGTTCTCCCTTGGACAGAGTTCGGTTAGCTAGCCATGATGACTTGGTGAAGAACCATGCCATCCTGGGATCACCTAGCACTAGGATATGATGATAATAGGTTATCTCTCTCCCTACTCGTTAGTGAACCCGTTGATCTCTACTTCTCATCTACCAATAGAGGTTCTGTCTGCCGATCTGTCATACGTATTTATTCAAATGAGTGGCAACTTTATAGCGTGAGGTCACTACCTGCTGGGTAAGGCAAGTATTAGGTACAGGGTGTGCTGGACTGTCGACTCTGCCCTCCTTCCAATACACATATAAGATTGTTACGTCAGCACCTTTCTCTATGGTTAAACAGCGAGGACAATTTCGCCTGAAAGGCTTGCCCCACCTTAGCTTCAACTCGGGGGATGTGTAATTGGGACGTCATAATGTCTATTTTCCCTCCATTTTTTCCCTTTTCCATACTATTCATGGCGACACTACCTTGAGTGGAAAAGATGGCCACTGAGGTGCTCACTGAGCAGGACATTGTCACGGAGCTGTCCAATCCCCAGATGGCAGGATTTTCCATGTGGGCGATCCCGGGCTCGGTGCCAAACGCCAAACCTTAGTCCGCCTCTGTGCAAGGTTCCTCTCAGGCGGCTTCAGCCTCCGAGAACTCACAAAGAGAGGAGGGACCTCCTCCCCTGACTGGTCCCTCCTTGAGAGCCAATCCCTTTTCCATCTCCCAGAAGGATCTTACCGAGGCCGGTCCTTCCTGCCAATGGGCGCTTTCCGACGGTAGATAGTAGCGGGTTTACTTCCCACCCCCATCTCCTAAGTAGAAGATAAAGAGGACTAGGAGATCCGAGGAAGGACAGGTCCGCTACCACTTCGGCAAGCGAGCATGCTAAGATCGGTACGTCTGGCCATGTGGTGACCTCGCGCGGAGAGACCCAGACCAAGACGAAAGTCGCAAGTGCGCTGAGCGCAACCTCCAATACATCTGAGACTCTCATTCAGACACTACCTGGCGTTTTTGAACCCAGTGGCTTCAAACTCTTTCTAGTTATTCGCTTCACGTATGGCTGCATGTTGTCTAAAGGCAACATGATCAATCATAGTAGAGCATTAGGTTGTTTGACTGATGCGGCCTTCTGTGTCAATTGCAGAAGGCCGCACCCCGCTTCTTCGGAGATTGTTGTGCCTATCACCTGAAGAAAGGAAATCGTGGATGTTCAGAGTGCAGATCGTATCTCCTTTCGTGATTTACACCGTCGATGATTTCTCCCTTCTCTTTGCTTTAAATAACTACTTTCAGGCACCAGCAGTGCAGCTGCATCTAGATAGGAGGTATACTGTTATTTCTGCGTACATTCCTCCGTCAGCCAACTTCCGCTGCATCGTAGCTCGGTTGGCCAAGCCTCTTTTTACTGCTCAGAGATTTGAACGATCAATCCCAAAACATAGGTTCTTACTGAGATGTTCAAAATGTTGATGAGTTTGCGCATCACCGTCCGAAATTCAGGAAATGACTGATTTCTCAGTACCAGTCTAAGAGTTTCGGTCGGTGGATGAGGCCATTGAGTTCTTCTGCAACCTCATTTCCATGGGCCTAACTACTATTCCTATTACGTCTACCGCTTCCGTGGTGGTCAGCCGAGTGTGGGAAACCCTTAAAACCGAAGCCTTACTTATGCCTACATCCGCTATAAGTGCCCCCCCTTTCCCCCGAAAGATTTCACTGTCGGTGAATTTTCTCTAGCATGGGAACTCTGCTCCGCCAGCATTCAATGTCACTGAAGGCCGCGGACTAGCCCTCACATCCAGAGGTGGAGAATTCTCCAACGGCAGGTTTACAATGAATGATTTACATTCCGCTCTCGGGTCGTGCGCGGACATACCCTTTGGTCCTGACGATCTTACGTATTTCTTGCTTCGACACCTTGGTGATAAAGGCATGACCATTCCGTTAGATTTGTTCAGCAAGATCTGGAGAGAGGGTATCCTCCCAAACCCCTGCCGAATGGCTATTCTGCTCGCTCTTTGCCACCTAGAGAGATCACTCTATCCGTGCCGTTTTGTGCCCAATCTTTCTTACCTTCTGTGTGTTCAATTTGACGGAGAAATTGGTATATATTAGCTTAGTCTTTTTCACGGACCATTAAGGCCACCTGTCTTCTGCACACTGCGACTTCATAAGTTCCACACCACGTTGGATGCTATATTCCGACTGGCAAATGTCGTCTGCGAAGACTTAATTCGTAGACAGTACTACTACACGGTGTTTTTCGATCTGAAGAAGGCCTATGATACTGCATGGCGATACGGTATCATGGAGATTCTCTATACGATGTGGGCAAGGGGACGCCTCCCAATCTCTATCTCGGAGTTTTGCGAGATCGTCGATTCCGCGTAGGGGTACG
The DNA here is from genome assembly GCA_963969495.1 of Ceratothoa steindachneri. Taxonomy (NCBI): domain Eukaryota; kingdom Metazoa; phylum Arthropoda; class Malacostraca; order Isopoda; family Cymothoidae; genus Ceratothoa; species Ceratothoa steindachneri. The sequence continues at coordinate 78,825,603 of OZ018319.1, forward strand.
GGAAGCCCTCTCTGGCCCAGTGGAGCAGGAAGAGGCTATTCCGCAGGTAAGTGTCCTCTGCATCACAGTCTTTACCCCTAGCATCAACTGTTTCTCATCGGTGCTGCCCTAAGATGTTCTAGCTAAGCTTTACGTGGACGACCTTCCAATCTCTTTTGGTGTGACTTAGATGTCAACTCTGACAGGAATTGAACCGAATCTCTTGTACCCGCGCTACGAACATTCTTTGTTTCGTGACGTTCAGCATCTGGATTGCTGTACGGACGACTGCCTTGCTTTTCTACCGATCCTTTGTTGGAAGCTTTACTACGGATGAGAGTTTTATGCATCCGCAGCTGAGCGCATGTTATAGGTCGCATGTTCCTGCGCCTGGGAGTAGGGGTGGATCAAATACAATTGTATTTGTATTAAATACAATTTTCATGTATTTATATTTGTATTTATATTTTGGCATCAATAAAAATAGTATTTTGCATTTGTATTATGGCACCCAGAAGAAAAAGTATTTTTATTTCGAGTCTAAGCCATTTGAGGAGGATATGCAAACTCCGAGAGACTGAGAGAACCATGATTTACGAGGTATTATAAAACCGGTTGTATCTGGTACGCGCGTCGTGCGTTAATTGAATGTTTAATTATTGAAAGATATATTCTCTTGGGTTAACTCATTGATTTATCTTTCTGTTTCTCTTTTCTTAAGTTTAATTTTAAGGGTAATGACTTAAAGTACTAATTAAATTTTATAATTAACAGGTTCTCCATCTGTTTTTTCCTTTTCATACATATTTGTATATATTTTTAAGTTACTTTTAATCTATTAGGTTTGTGTTTGTTTTAACCACTTTATTATCATTATTTTCTTTGTTTGATTTTATTTTATTTGTTTTTTTTATCACTTAATGTTTTATGGTTTATTTTTTAAATTGCTTTTATTTTTTTTAGATTTGTTATTAACCCCTTATATATTTTTGTTTCTTTACTGTGGTTTCATTTTTATTTTTAGTTGTGTTTTTTTCTTAACATTCTGTTTTAGTACTCAGAGATATGATTTATGATAAGGTAAACTTAAAAGAAAGGAAGTATATATGTTTATTTATAATAATATATGAATTAAAATATAACCCAAATTTAAATTTAACTTAAATATAGCTCATATTTATTATATAACTTTCTATTGAATTGGTACATGAAAAAAAACCCAGTAAATATATAAAATCTGAATCTACAATATTTGAATCTACTAAATAATAATTACGTGAACTTTAATTGCTTCTCAATTTTCACTTTGCAGATGGATAACGAAGAGGTTGTTACACCAGATGACCCTTCAATCGGGGATGAGGAGGTCCGGGAGGTACAAATCCCTCAACTCTCAGCTGGACTGGCAAAGTTTTATTCTGTCAATGTCTCAGGTTTACTGACAAGAATCTCATTGCCGACTGTTTGCAGTGCAAAAAGTCCTATTCAGCAACAACGAAGGCAACATCTAACCTAGTTGTCCACCTCAGAAGAGTTCACAAAGTTCAGTATGATGAATAGGAGACCTTGAGAGCTGCAGAGGAAAAGAAGAAGCGTGAGAGCTCTGCGTCACACCCACAGACCCAAATGACCTCGTTCTTCAAAGGCAAACCTGCACAAGATAATTTTTTTTACGCTAAATCACATCAAACAACGGTCTATAGTAAAGAAACTCTTAGACTCCATCGCATGTGACCAACTGCCTTTAAGTATTGTTGAAAGTAAGACTTTTAGAGCTCTTCGGCACGAAGCAGAACCATGCTTCGTGCTTCCAAGGAGAACCACACTTAGAAACAGTGTACTTCTGCAGAGAGCGAAAGATATCGAGTCGCAATTAATGACAGAATTGGAACATCTTAATCCTATCTAATTGACATTGGACCTCTGGACGAATCGGAAAATGATATCGTTTCTTGTTGTCACTGTACACTTCATCAACTCATCCTGGGAGCTAAAGTCGCGCGTCATTGCTTGCGATCAGTGTATAGAACGACATACAGCATATGAGGATATAGTCGCTAAATTCGGAATTCGTGGCAAGGTGAAAAGGTGGTTGCAGACAATTCCTCGTCTATAGTGAGATCATTTGATGTCTGTCTACCAGGATTATATGGAAATGAAGTAAGAAATGAAAGTAGCGGTGAAAATGAAGACACCACTGACCTTGATATTTTGGAAGAAGAACTTCATCTGAATGAGGTGCTTGCCCTTCTTCCACCGGATCGGTCCAGTTGCTTTGCACACACACACACACACACACACACACACACACACATACACACACACAACAACAACTCTGCATACGATATACCTTCAACCCTTCAACGATCCCTGTGTCAGAAACAGTGCAATTACAACTGTGATACACAAGTGCTGTAATATTGTAGCTGCAATACGTCGATCTACTGTGGCAGCACCGTTCTGGGAAAAGATTGGGGTTTCACTGCAGTCTGCCAATGCTACTAGATGGAACTCTCAACTGACAATGCTTAAGTCAGTTCTCAAGGAACCCCATGGAATTAACTCGGCTATTCGTCTCCTAGGATCGAACTTAACTGTAGAAGAGATGAAAGGAATGGAAATAGTAATGCTGAAAGAAGTGATACAAGTTTTGAAACCGTTCCAAGAGGCGATGACGCAAATGGAAGGAGAAAACATGGTTACACTTTCTTGCGTTGCACCAGTTGTATTTGGCCTTGAGCACAGCCTCAAACTATTCACGGAAAGTAAACCGATCTACTGCTTTAACTTGACAAATGCACTACAGTCTTCTATCAAGAAGAGGTTGCATCCATTTCTTGAGAGGACTGATGTCATTGCCACAGCTCTCATGGACCCCAGGTTTAAGCTGGCATGGATGCCATGTAAGGAAATACAAAAGGAAAAGGTTTCGAGGATTGTGAACTTAAATACTTTCCGAGTCAACTCAATCGACCTTGAATAAGAAAGTAATTCAAGAGATTGAACCTTTCGTTTCCATGAGCATGAATCAAGACGAAGCTAGCGTGAGTGCAAAATGACCTCGTCTTTTTGCTGGGCAAATGATCACAAGTGCATCAACAAACGACACTACAGTGGTGATGGCAGAACTTGAAACGTACCTAGAAGAAGGTGTTCTGACCTTTTGATACCAACCCACTGAGGTACTGGCGTGATACAAAAAGCTTCAAAATTTTGAAGCATTTTGCCAAGAATATTCTAGGGCGTTAGCAACGTCGGCACCATCTGAGAAGGTGCTTAGCAAGGACGGCAATTTTTACACTCCTGAGCGAGCAAAACTCGGCCCGGAAACCTTCCGGGCATTAATGATGATAAAATGTAATTATGATATGTAAAATGTAAACTTGAGTGAAAAAAAAAGTATCTGTTTATGTTTTTTGTATAATTTCAAGAGTATTTTTATTTGTATTTTTGAAATCTGGAATAGGAGTATTTGTATTTTTATTTGTATTTTTTGAACCAGTACTTGCATTTGTATTTTTAGATTCAGAAATAAAAGTATTTGTATTTGACTTATAAAAATCAGTATTTGATCCAACCCTACCTGGGATAGGCCCACTCCCCCCCCCCCCCTCCGCCATTGGAGCATGTTTTTTGCTTCTTGTTTTGTTTTGATTTGTTTGTTTTTTTTGCCATTTTTGAATCGGCCTAGCATTAGTTTGTAAGGTGCTTAAGGGGACTTTCTTCCTAGTAGTCAGTCGCCAGGTGGCCTCTTAAAAAAAATTAAATTGTTCCTCCTTGGCGGTCTATCGTAGTGAATGCTTTCCCAGCCTATCACACTTCCCATACCATACACGATTTAGCTTACTTTTAACAGGAGGTCCTTTCGTTTGGGATCTTCAGTTTTAACATCTTTATCCACGTCTGTTTTATATTATGTTTTTCACATTTTTTTTAAATATTTTTGCCTTGCTTCTAATCTGCCCTTAGTTTTTTTTCTATCCCTCCATTTTAACTTTTGGTTTAACTCTTTTAATAATAATAATAACAACTAGAACTGAATATTGAGCTTCTAGTTTCGATAGTGGCTGGCTTCTTCCATCTTCATTTCCAAAACACTGATAGCAAAGGTCGAAGGGTTAGGCTTTATTTATATAAGGTTCGTTGTTCTTGAAATGAAGACGGACCCCAGCCACTGTCGAAACTAGTTAATCCTGGATGATGCCCCTTCACCTCCGGGTTCCTCTGCAAATAGTCCCTTATCCTTCTTCGTATATAATTATGCATTCGTTATCCTCCCTCTTAACCTTTCCCTATCTCCTCGACAGTGAAAAGTCTCGGTGTATAGGACGCATCTGCGTCAATCGGTGGTCAAAGATATTTCCAGTTTACCCCCTCCCCTTTCGCTACCTTCTTTACAGACCTTATTTTACCACTCTTTCTCCTGCCGACGACCAGTTTTCTTCTACTCATCACTGGTTGGGGCCAGGAGTGTTTATCTGTGGTGGTCCCCTTCCCCCTCTAGTCTTTTGGTCACCGGTTTTCGATAACCTTTCATATGGTTGCAGTCTATCTAACATTTAAAGGTTCTCTCTCCATTTGTTTTATATATATATATATATATCTCTGAGTCGTTGCAACGAAATCTCGGTAGGGTGCGCCACGTTGCCGATCGTTGGGCCGCCGGGGGGTAAAACTGGTCCAGAATGACTCCAAACCGGTCCAACCCGCATCCTATGTGCTTGCTCCGAAGCGGGCAATCGGGTGGAATTTGTGCGCTTGCTCCCTAATAACGGTAAAGGGGCTTCACCTTTAGAATCTTATCTCTGGGAGACTCCCCCCCCCCTACACACACACTCCATGTTCTTCCCTCTTTAGCGCGGAGGTAGCCCCCACTAAGCTTTGTCAGGGATCTTCCATTTGGCAAGAAATGGCAGAATATCCATTTAGAGGCAGTGGCGGATCGTTATCTGTGCAAACTAGCCCCCCCCCCTTCCATCCCCCTATTGTGTAGTTATATAATTAAAAATAACACGGGGCCCCCCTCCATTTTCTAGTTTTGTAATATTGAAAAGAGTGCAGCAACCACCCCTAATGTGTATATGAACAAAATTACAGCTCCCGCCGCCTTCCATTGTGTAGTTCTGTAATATTAAATAGAATAATGGGCGCGTTGTACTCCTTTCAATATTACAGAACTACACAATAAAAATGGTTTGTATTGTGTGGTTCTGTAATATTGAAAAGAATACAGTCCTACCTTCCTCCCGTATTGTGTAGTGCACAACTTTAGTAGCATAAATATAATACAGTAAATTTATCCCATGAATATCTCGCAAATGCCACCACACAAGGTAGAAAGTTAAGAAAAACAATTTACAAGAGATGTTTCATACAAAAGCATAGCTACATGTTTGTTCTCTGTGCTCTCAGTCTTCGCTTCTAATATGGCTGCATTTTTGTTCAATCAGGCACTTGGATGGCATCGTTTATCAACCGCCATTTTGAATATCGCCCACAATTTCTCTATTAGGTTCAAATCTGACGAGTGTTCGACCCAAGGGCCCAAAGGTTCGATGTTATTTTCAGCCAAGAGCTTTGTTATTGCTTTGTGAGGAGGTACGCAATATTCATATAGCCAGGAACTCCGTAGAAGATAATATCGATATCCGCCGGGCGGCTCGCGGCAATCTTGGCGTCACGGATACCGCAAACCCGAGCGGGTGGAGGTTCCAATGCCCTGAGATCACTCAGGATCCTTTGTTTATTCGATGCTTGAATGCGGATTTTTATGCATTAGCAGCTGAGCGTGTATTGGAGAAGGGGGACTCGATCCATCATACCGTTCTCCGCCTGGAGACTGCTCGCTGTCTTCCAAAAGTCCCCCATTGAGAGCCTAATTGTGGATGCCGGGGTGATGTCACTCGCTCTGCGTCGTGCGGCTGTACGCGCGCGCAAGCCGCCCTAAATCGAAGAAGAAGGCCAGTCTAACCTTTACCAATATCTGCATCAACCTTTGCAAACCGCCGGAAGTCAGAGAGATTCGGGTAGAGTGATGATCTCTCCCCGGTTTGCGCCGATTAACGAGCTCAGTAGAGCTATTCGTCATGAGTCTGGCAAGATAGCCTCTTTCCAGATCTCGCCCTGGCAGGGACTACCCAGTGTAGCGTATTGCACTTGTTACCTGGAAGAGCTGCTCGTCATCCCTACTACTACTACTACTTTTTCTTCCTTCTTCTTTCTTCTTCTTCTTCTACCTTATTCTTCCTTCTTCCTCATTCTTCCTTCTTTATTCTTCTTCTTTCTTATTATTCATCCTTCTTTATTATTCTTCCTTCTCCTTCCTTTTCTTCCTCCTCCTTTCTTCTTCTTCTTCTTGTTCCTTCTTCCTCCTTCTTACTCATTCTTCTTACTCATTCTTCTTCCTTCTTCTTTCTTCTTCTTCCTTCTTCTTTCTTCTTCTTCCTTCTCTTCTTCCTTCTTCCTTCTTCCCCATTCTTCTTCCTTCTTTATTCTTCCTTCTTCTTCTTGTTTCTTCTTCCTTCTTCTTTTCCTTGTTCCTTCTTTTTCTTCCTCCTTGTTCCGCCTTTCTTCCTCATTCTTCTTCCTTCTTCTTCCTTCTTATTTATCTTTTTGTACATTATTATTTGTGTATTATTATTACGGCTATCGTCTCAACCTTTTCTCCCCGCACTTTGCACCAGGAGGACTGCTCCAACCTGGACAGAGTTCGGTCCCGTAGCCATGGTGGCCTGATGGAATTACCTAGCACAAGGGTATGATAATAATAAGTTAGTAGATTCGCTTATCTCGACTTCTATTCATTACAAACCCGCCTACCCCCCTCCATACTTGCTCTTCCATCCACATAGGTTCTGGATACCCAGCGCCCTTTCCTCCTCTTATGAGCCTTAGTCGGGTGGGAGTGTATACCGTGAGGTTCCTATCTGCGGCGGCGAGGACCGAACCCACGCTGTCTAGGCTAAGTATTACGTACGGGGTGTGACGGGCTGTCGACTCTGCTCGCCCCCCTCCCCTACACACATAAGGTGGCTACGCTGCCAACAGTTCTTATGATTAAGGCTAGGACAATTTCGCCTGATGGCAGGCTGGGTTGAGGAAGCTCATCAATGCTGCATCGGGGCCGATTATATGTAAATGGAATTTCTGATCCCATGTAGACTTTTTTTCTTAATCTCCCAAGTCATTGGGAGGTCATTGTATCTACAACAGAGGGCAATAGTGGGAAAGCGCACGGAGAGCCGCTTCCAAGCGCGGCATCGCCCTCCCTAGGTGTCGGGGAGGACGAGGAAAATTGAGGCACCCCTCAACCGTTGGAGGGTCTCCTCTCTCATTATCATCTTGCTGCAAAGAGGCCTTCCCTTTGCCATCTTTGGAGCCGCACACGGACAGCTCCACCGGAGGTAACTCAGCTCAAGAGGGCAGGATCTTCCATGGGGTCGAACTCGGGCTCGGTACCAAACCCCCCCAACCTGAGTCCGCTCCTGTGCAAGCTTCTCCTCAGGCGGCCCCCGAGAACTCACAAGGGGATGAGGAATCTCCTCCCCCGGCTGTTGCCCCTTTGACAGCTAAGACCTTCTCCATCTCTGAGAAGGATATCGTTGTGGCTGGTCCATTCGGCCTAGGGGCTCCTCCCGCCGGTAGAGAGAAGCGGATTAAATCCCCACCCATCTCTCACTAAAAGAAAAAGAACAAGAAGAAGACAAAGGGAACTAAAGGTTTGTCTCCCTCCACGGGGGCTCCGGGAAAGCAGGCGTCTGCAGCTGTTTCGACAAGCGATCAAGCTAAGATCGTCATGTTCGGCCCCCAGCCGCCCTGGGTGGGGGGGCTCAGACAAAGACCAAAGTCGCAAGTCTCGATTACTCAATTACTTCGGGCCCTTCATTGAGAGATTACCTGGCGTTTTCGATCCCGCTGGCTTCATGGCTTTCTAATTATTTGCTGAGCTGATGGCAAAATGTTGGCTCAGGGTAACATGATCCATCATAGGAGAGCACTAGCTAGCATGATCGGTAGAGAGCCGAAGGTGACCCATTTCTCGGTCGGGAACCTTCATGTGAATTCGGTGAAACCCTCCGAGGAATTTATGATTATTGCCCATCGGACACTTAATGGCTCACCGGTTAATGTGACGCCGCACTATACTATGGATTTCGTGAAAGTAGTAGTTTATGCGAGGGAACTCGTGGAGTACTCCATAGAAGACAGTAACTTAGAGCTGGCCTCACGTGGGGCGGTCAAGGTCGAAAGTGTGATAAGAAAACAGGAAGTTGCCTCGAGACCCACCGCTACACTCTTCGTCACGTTCGACTGTGATAGGCTCCCTGATTCGGTGTGTGCTGGTTGGTATCCCTACCGCGTGAAGCCATTCGTGCCACTGCCGTGGAGGTACTACTACTGTGACCACTTCCGCCATAGGAATCGCTCCTGTAGACGTGCAAGTCGGTTTTACCTGATGACTGTAAGTTGCTCAAAGACGTACACGATAAGATATATATATATATATATATATATATATATATATATATATATATATATATATATATATATATATATATATATATATATATATATATCGTTTAGGATTAAGTGTGTTAATTGCGGGGATACGCACACTGCATCTTCGAATCAATGTGGTGCCTAACTCCTGAAGAATAAAACCAATCCTGGCCGTTCAGGCTACTAATCGTCTCTCATTTCGCGAGGCCAAGGACTTGGTCCTGGCGTGCCTGGCGCTGCTTGGGACGTCTTATGCTTCAATTTTTTAAAAAAACCTTTTGCTTCTGGCTTCTCCAGGAGTTACGAACACGATCGTTTCCTCCCCCATTGAGAACCCTTCTGCGTGTTCTACTCATGTCGGGAGCTCTCTTGATTAAGCTGGTGGCACAAAGTCTTCAAACCCAGTCTCCACTAAAACCAGGACTCCCCGCTCACCACGCGCCTCCAAACGAGTCGTAGACTCACAGGAGTCAGCACCACTGAAGCTGTTCTTTAGGCCGTCTTCCTAGGTTCCTTTTGCTATCCCCCAAAGGGAAGACAACACTAAAGGAGCTTTGACTACTACACCCCCACCCAAGGATCAATTGGGTGGCTTTGAGACGGCTGATCCTCTTAAGCAGGGACCCCCGTCTCCGAGGCCGCCCCGCCCGCCAAACGTTTCGAGGCATGGGGGGAAAAGGCTCGAATAGCGAGCCCAACATCCGATAGGGCATCGAAGGCGACAGCGGTTTGTTCGGCAAATAACGACTGAAGTTCTAACCCCGCGAAGCGTATGACTATTCCCTTGAGGGTATTTTCTTCCATGAGGGGCCCCGCATCTGCTCCGAGATAGGCCTGGATGGCATATTCCTGTAACTATCATTTTCTGGAAAGCTACCGCTTGAAAGACCACCCCCACCCCGGTGGTGCTTGGCGCGGGCGCATTGGTCCACATTTAACTAATTTATCTGTCAAAGTCGCGGAGTTTCGTCGATGGATGAGGCCGTTGAGTTCTTCTCCGGCAAACTCATCGCCGTCAGCCTAACATTATTCCTATGAAGTATGGTCCTTCTGCACGCCGAACGCTTCTGTGGTGGTCTTTCGACTGTGGGACGACCCTCAAACAGAAGCGTTGTGCCTACATACATGCCCTATAAGCGACGCCCGAAAGATTTCTCGGTCGATTAATTTTTAGTGTTGGGCTAGGTTACAGTATGTTTTGAAGTACGCCTGCAGCTCTTCCTGGCTGGAATACTTATCTTCACTTAAGGAGAAAACCCCTCTTGCAGAGGTATGGAAGCGAGTCAAATTGATTTTGGCATGTTCTCGCAGGATGCCCTTCCCGTTCTCCAGGAGAATGGGACTGCAATCTCGGACCCAGCGTCCGTGGTGGAGTCCTTCGCGACCTCTTTCTCCGTCTCCGCATTTTCTAGCCGGGATGCTGCTCCGCCAGCATTCAATGCACACCGTGATGTCGCTGAAGACCGGGGAGAAATCACTCTACCCCAGTTGATTTCTCTGTAATCTCTCTAACCTCCTACCTGTGCAAGTTGATGGAGAAATTGGTAAATGTTAGACTAGCCTTTTTCCTGGGCAGGGGAGAACGCATGCCTTCTGCACAGTGCGGCTTCTGCATTTTTCATTCCACGTCGGATACTCTGTTCCGATTGAAAAGTGCCGTCTGCGAGGCCTGCCTTCGTAGACAACACTACAACTGGAGTGTTTTCGATATGCAGAATACCTATGATATCGCATGGCGATACGGTTTCATGGAGACTCTCCACACGATTTGGGCGAGAGGACGTCTCCAAATCTTTATTTTTGAGGTTTTATAGATCGTGGATTCCGCGTACGCGTGGTTGGAGCCCTTTCTGGCACAATGGAGCAGAAAGAGGGTGTCCTACAGGGAAGGGTCCTCGGCGTCGCACTCTTTGCCCCTGAGCATCAACGGTATCACGTCGGTGCGACCACGTTTCGATCTCTTCTGTTCTTGCCCAGATGCCAACTCTGGAAAGTGGACTGCAGCAGGCATTGAACCGCATCTCTCGCTATGTCGAAACGCACAGGTTTCGGTTTTCCTTGACCAAGACTAAGGTGTTGCACTTCTGCCACCATCCAAAACTCTACCACTATCCGGACTTCTCCCTAATCGGGATTCGCACCCTTTCCTTGGTCTTGTTTTCGACCAACGCCTCACCTGTGAGGCTCATATTCGCAGCCTTAGGGTTTCTTGTACCCGCGCCATCGACATTCTCCGTTCCGTGAGGTTTAGCACTTTGGTATTGATAGGGCTATTGTTTTATTTTTCTACCTATCCTTTGTTCGTTCGAAGTCTTTCTATGGATGTATCCGCAGCAGCGTGTATTGCGGAAGCTGGACACGATCCAACACACCGGTCTCCGCCTGCTGACAGTTACCTTCCGCATCTTCTTCATTGAGCGCCTACATGTGGATGCTGGGAAGATTCCACTCGCTCTGCGCCGTGTACAGTACATTATTTGCCTGTACGCGCGAGCCCGGCGCCTCCCTCAGACGCAAATGGCTCTCACTGCATCCCCAGCCGATCTTGACGGTGTCTATGCCACCAAGAGACGCCAGTCATACCCTAAGCCCTTTGGGTTTATGGCTAGCAAACTCCTTCGAGAGCTTGGTATAACTCGGTCCGGTGGCGTCTCTGGTTTTGCCCAGGACGCCACCCTTTGTGGAGCACACTTCGTGTCGCAGTCGGTTTCCACGCCGTATCTCCTCTGTTTAAAGTTAGTTGGGCTCTAACAAGTGCGGTGTCTGTCTTCACCGCCGAAGAGGTCGCAATACAGGGAAATAACACAACGTCCCCGGTTCGATGACCATAATGTGATCTTAAGCGACTCACAATTCTTCCTCTCGGGCTTTGGAATATCCACACCATCTGCTTCGCGGTATTCGTTACGCCACGGTTGCTGCGAGTCGGGCGGATATCGAGATAATCTATATGCTGAGTTCCTGGACATCTGGGAATTGCGGGGAATTTGGTTGCCAAAGAGTCCTCGAGGACTGGGCTCCAGACTATCATTTCGCTATTCATCGCACCCACTACATCGCAGGAATCAATGCAGCCCTCCAGGTTGCTTGTAAAAGAAGATGGCAGACTGCTGAGGGAAACATAAAGTTGTGTGCCATTGCGTTGCGACTGTTCCCATGGACCTACCCCTCAATGTCGCGACCGATTTAGGTCGCTTTCTCTCCTATTCGAATTGGACACACTCGCAGGACGCATCTCTATTTGATGGAACTCACCCCTGCCCCTTATTATGACGACTACGTTCTCCCAGATTATTCGTTACATTCTTGTTGAATGTCCAAGTCTGGGTGATCTTCGCCCACTTTACTTGTCACCGTATAGGGACGAAGGGTATCACTACTGTTTTTCCCTTGTACTCCGGGTGGGTTCGTGTACATAAATTGTGCACTATCTGGCCTTTTGGGGGAGTCTCCTCCATTTTATTTTACTCTTTTCTTATTGGTCGCATGTTCTTGTGCCGGGGATAGCCGGCTTTCCCCAGAAGCCGGAACGTCCACCTTTCTTGTTGTTTTTGCTTTGTTTGTTTAGAGTTTTATTTGTTTTGGAATTTGGATTTAAGTTTGGTGTTTGACATATTTCATATTTTAGGCGTGTAATTAGTTAATTACGGCGAATTATTCCCTTGTAACAGTGGCCAGATGGGTGCTTAAAAAAATCATCTGGGACGTTCATATTCGTTTCCCAGTGTCGCTAGTACCCACACCATGAACATTCTTCGTGTTGCGATGCTCAGCATTGTCATACAAATGATGGAAGTGTTTGCAATAAAGAAAGCTATTATCTGTTTTCCTTTTTCCACCATGTCAAAAATGGTTTTTAATAACTTATCTATACTATTTGTCCTTCGCCCTTCGAAGATGTAATTAAATTTTGACTTATATCCAACCTTAAAGAAATAGATTAATTTTTATGAGCTTTTATATTTGTTACATCAGCACATTTCCCTTGTGCTAAAGAGGATCACTAGCTCAGTAAACAGCATAGTAAACCACCTACCTGCCTTTGCGGATATTCGCTCTTTCCTTCTACGTGGACGAACTTTCGATCTCTTTTGGCGCGGCCCAGATGCCAACTCTGGAGCGCCGACTCCAACAGGCATTGAACCGCGTCTCTCGCTATGCTGAAGCGCACAGGTTTCGGTTTTCTTTGGCCAAGACTAAGGTGGTGCACTTCTGCCGCCATCCACGGCTTCACCCCCACCCAGATTTGTTTCTTAATGGGGTGCGCCTGCATGTGGTTGAGTCGCACCGTTTCCTTGGTCTTGTATTCGACCGACGCCTCACCTGGGAGGCTCATATTCGCAGCCTTAGGGTCTCCTGTACCCGCGCCATGGACATTCTCCGTTCCGTGACGTTCAGCGCTTGGGGCGCTGATAGGACTACTGCCCTACTTTTTTATCGATCCTTTGTTCGTTCGAAGCTCGACTACGGATGCGAGTTTTATGCATCCGCAGCCGAGCGTTTATTGCGGAAGGTGGATTTAATCCACCACACCGGCCTTTGCCTGGCGACCGGTGCCTTCCGCACTTTCCCCATTGAGAGCCTGTTGGTCGATGCTGGGGAGATGCCACTCGCTCTACGCCGCGTGCAGGGCATCACTCGCCTGTACGCGCGAGCCCGGCGCCTCCCTCAGTCACCAACAGCTCTCACTGCTTCTGCAGCTGATCTCGATGGTGCCTATGCCGCCGAGAGACGCCAGTTATTTGGGTTTAGGGCCAGGAAACTCCTTCGAGAGGTAGATATAGCTCTCGGGCCGGTGGCACCCCTGGTTCTGCCCAGGACGCCACCCTGGAGGGTACCACATTTGGCTATTTGTTGCCACGCCTCTGCTCCCAAAGCTTGTACTGCGCCGGGAGTATTGCGTTCGACCTTTTTGGAGCACACATCGTGTCACGCTGGAACCGTGCCAGTGTATACGGATGGCTCCAAGTCCCAAGAGGGGGTCGGCTTCCACGCCGTATCCCCTCTGTTTGAAGTCAGCGGGGCTCTACCAGGCGCTGTGTCTGTCTTCACGGCCGAGCTGGTGGCAATACACCACTCGGTACGGGAGATTACGCGACGTGCCCGGTTCGGAGACCGGATTGTGATCTATAGCGACTCACAAAGCGCCCTGAGTGGTCTCGGGGCATTGGAATCTCCGCATCCCCTGGTTCGCGATATCCGTGACGCCACGGTTTTGGCGAGCCGGGTGGATGTCGAGATTATCTTCTGCTGGGTTCCTGGACATGTAGGAATTGCGGGGAATGAGGGCGCCAAAGAGTCTGCGAGGACTCTGCGACCGGACCAGCGTTTCGCTCTTCCTCACACCGACTACATGGCAGGAATACGGGCAGCTCTTCGGACTGCTTGGCAAAGAAGAACGGAGACGGTCGAAGGGAACTTAAAGTTGCGTGCCATTGCGCCGCGACTGTTTCCATGGACCTATCCCCCAATGCCGCGGCGGCTTCAGGCTGCTTGCTGTCGTCTCCGAATCAAACACACTCGTGTGACGCATTGCTATTTGATGGAGCGCTCGCCTGCGCCCTATTGCAACGACTGCGTCGTCCCCCAGACTGTTCGGCACATTCTTGTCGAATGTCCCAGTATGGGTGATCTTCGCGCACGATACCTGTCCCGGTACCTGGATGGGCGGGGTCGCTACCGCCTGTCCCTTGTACTCGGGACGACTGCATGCACTTTGACTGGTAGACTTGTTGACTTTTGGGGGGAGGCCGGCCTTCTCCCCTTCATTTAACCAGGTTTAATTGTTGTTTTTGTTATTGTTTTGTTATTGTTATTTCTTTTTATTGTTGTTTCCTTTTCAATTTTTTAAAGTAGCCTAGAACTAGGCTGTTTGTTTACGGCGACTTATGCCTAAGTCGGCAGTCGCCAGATAGCCCCCTAAATAAAAAAAAAATTAAAAAATCGCTCTTTCCTCACTCAACCAATCAACATGTAAACAATGAATTAAAATCCATTATTTTTATTATTGCTAATGATTATTCATTATATTTATAGATTAAAACAATTGTATTTGAACAAATAATTCCGCAGTAATTTAAAAAATAAGCATTTTATGCATTTGGTGAAATTTACAATACTGGCGCCAAAACGAACACAACGGAATCAAACTGGCATTTTAGTGTTAATGCATTACGGCATCAACCCATCTCCTTCTTCAGGTTTCAAACTCCGCTCCACCTTGCTCTTAACTCACAATTCTTTTCACATTTTGTCGTTCTTGCTATTAATCTTTTATCCTGGTTTTATATTTTTTGTGCAGCATCCAGCTCCGAATCCCAGCAGGAAGTCGAAGGGTCGCGAAACGTTCAAAGCCCAACTGACACTCATATTCTTGTCTCGTTTGTGGAAGTGGTGCGAGACCGCCCCGTAACGGAGCTCCTGTGGGTGGAGTCCATGCGGGATGAATACATTACGAGACACAAACTAGATGGCAGTATTGTATATTCTGACCACAGGTAAAGTAGATCTAAGCCTCTATTTCCCTGCTTGGTGTTCTCAAACTCTCTTTTCAGGGGTTGCTTTTGAAGCTCTTGCCTTTAATAGTCCGCGAGCATGGAATTTGCGAAAAGAATCAAGTATCTATGCTTGCGAAAGAATAAAGAATTGTGCATAGTACCCAAGTTGTTCAGTTGGCTTCCATTTTAGAACTGTACTCCAGAGCCATTTATTCTGATCCACCAATAGAAAATTGCATTTAAGAATTTCACTAGAAATCTAAATATTTTTTTTTATATATTTCTGAAAATCGCTTTGAAAAGCTAGAGTTTGTCCTTATTTTTGCCAGCTCAATCGGATTAGGGAATAATCTTGCGACAAGGTCATTGGAAGTCTGGACCAGCGTGCTTTGGCCACCCTCGGCAAAGTTTAAAAATCACTGCTCACAAGAAGAATGTGATAAAAAAATTGCTGCTCCTACAACTATTCTTCTCCTGGTTTTTCTCACCTTTCTCCCTTTCCTCCAGAATAATTTCCTCTTCTCCTCTTAATTATCATTCAACCTTTGTCCAACTGGTACATTTGCTGATTTCTTAGTTGGCTGAATGGCGCGTTTCACTTCTTTCCTTTTGTATGCATTTATCAGCATTCCCTGGTATGCTCATTTGTGTGTGGTTTGTGTTGGCTATTATCAGCTCTTTCTCTTATCTTAATCGCATTGATCACACTCTAAATAGGCTGGCATCAATCTTTAGAAGACAAATATATGATGAAATTTGGATAAAATGCGTTTCTAAGTGAGAGAGATAAAGTGTTGGTACAGACCTATGGATTCAATAGGTGGTTCCAAGTTTTAGAAATCACCGAAAATGGGGATAAAGCATTGACTAATTCATCGGTGAAACACAACGGTAGTATCGGTTTGGAAGTCTGCTTCCAGAGGAATCTTGAGATGTATTGCACCCAGGTTTTCCTCGCTACTAGGATAATGATATAGGGAGATGTGTGTAGAGTTAGAATAATAGACAAGGGTATGTTTGGTAACCCGTTTGTTTAGATGCTAATTGGAGGGCACTAAGGAACTTAATAAAGTTCGAAAGTACTTGGAAACACCATTTCATTTTTTCCTGCGGGACATTGCATTCATATATATATATATATATATATATATATATATATATATATATATATATATATATATATATATATATATATATATATATATATATGTATATATAATTATAAGAGCAGGGCGAACAATCCACATAAGTTAGATCAAGTGCTATGTAATCAAAGCCGATATTAATAGATGGAGCAAAGCTATTAATTCAATAGTTAAAATTTAAATTATTGAACGTTAAATAAATATGAGTAAACTAACGCACGAAAGTTTAAATATTAAATAAGCAATAATGGAGGGGCCAAAGAGGAAAACTAATATATATATATATATATATATATATATATATATATATATATATATATATATATATATATATATATATATATATATATATATATATATATATATATATATATATATATATATATATATATATATATATATATATATATATATATATATATATATATATATATATATATATGTATATAGTGCCCCGCAAAAGTTTACAACACACCATGAAAAACAGACGTTTATGTATTTGTAAACACGATAGGTAAATGAAACTTTTATTACTGACAGGATATGTATTCAAACAATAAATTAAATCATCAGGACCATACAAAAACATCAATATAGTTTTTTGTCGATGAAATACAATTAATTAGTAACGCCAAAGTTTACAACACATCTATTTTTATCACTTCTCATAAATGTTCGACAAGAACGTTCTACATTAATCTACGCGCATAACTTGGGACTGGTATAAGCTATCGCGTCATTCTTTATCAGACAACGTCCTGTAAACATTCGTACGATGGGGAAACAAACGAATCGATCAAGAACTTCGAAAAAGTATTGTAGACCTTCATAAATGTGGCATTGGTTATAGAAAAATAACTAGTTCAGTTGGAACGATAATACGTCACTGGAAGTCTCAAAATTCTCCTCTTCCTCTGATCAGTTCTGGCCGTCCTCGCAAGATAACCGAACGTGCAGGGAGATTATTAGTAAGAAAGGTCAGTAAGACACCCAAGAATTTCAGCGTGACTTAAAAGTGAGGTGAGTTACAGTGAGTAAAGACACAATTAGTCGATCGCTTCGTAGCATGGACATCTATACTCACGGTCTCCAAGGAAAACCCCACTTCTTACAAGAAAACAGGTTTGTGATCGTTTGATTTTTGTAAAAGAGTTTGTTGGTAAACCTGCAGAGTTTTGGGACAACGTACTTTGGTCGGATGAGACAAAGATAGAACTGTTCGGCCGTAATGGAGCTCCGAGGGTATGGTGAAAGAAAGGTACCCCGACAGTAAAATATGGAGGTGGCTCACTCATGATCTAAGGTTGTTTCAGTGCCGCAGGTGTTGGAAATATCGAAACCATAGAAGGAAGGGTGGATGGAGAACATTATAGAAGAATCTTGAAGAAAAATTTACGTCCAAGTGTGCATTCTCTTAAATTGAAATATGATTGGTTCTTTCAACAAGACAATGATCCAAAGCATACAGCAAAACTGACACAAAATTGGTTTAGATCAAATGGTGTAAATGTTCTAAAATGGCCTTGTCAATCCCCAGATCTGAACCCTATCGAAAGTCTATGGAAGGAACTGAAGCTCAAAATCCAAAAAAAGAGAACCAACAAACATGTCTGAACTGAAGAAAATATGCATTGAGGAATGGAGTAATATTAACACAAACACATGTAAGAAGTACTTGGGGACTACTCTAAGCGGCCACAAGCTGTTATTAGCAACAGTGGTTATGCTACTAAATATTAAGAAACGATTTGATATATGTATTGTAAGCTTTTTCTTTACTAATTATCGTGGGTTAGCCGAGATTATACTTATATATATATATATATATATATATATATATATATATATATATATATTTGTTTTATTATTTTTTTAATAAATCAAATAAACTTTGACTTGAGGCGTTGTTTAGGTGCCTCGGTGATCGCTTGAGGATCGTTCTCTAAGAGTGCTCAACTTTATTTTTATTCTAGGGAACGAATAAAAGGGGTTTCTTTCTTGACTTTATCAAATATTGCCACTTCAACTCGTTCGAGGATAATTAAAACAGTGTTTTTACTAAAAAAAATAAACTTTAATGAACATACCCCTCTCACTAAATAATATTAAAACATACAGATCTAATACACGTATAATAAGAAAATGGGATTACTGGGCGAGCTCTCGAGGCTCGATTCGAGATGGAATTTTACGGGGGAACAATTTTAAGTTAATATCTTCGACCTTAGCTGGACATCCAATAAACTCATTTTTATGCAAGGAGACATAAACAACAGGATTATTCTTTACTTACATAAGGTAATGGAGATTAATACCCCGAGACCAGTTACAATATCTAGGAAGATTTTGTTCCTGAGAGGCGTAGCTCGAGTAGTTGGTTGTTTGCCTAATAGATGGCGTTCGTCGACCAACCTGCCGATTTGATGGGTGACGTCACTCGGGATCTGTGTTGAGGGAGGCGGCTTCAAGCGAAAGCTTAATCCTTCTCTTTCTAGGCGGTCGTGGTGACCTTAACCTCGTTTTCTTACGGCCGAGAAGAAATAGTTGTCTTCTCTTGTGTTCTATCTAGTTGGGATTTGTCCAACTCAGATAGAGTAAGATTTGGAGTCCTCAAACTGGGTAGATTGATACTCAATAATCTTGGGGCTCGAACGGCGCTGAGCTTCCTTGGTACAATCTGGGATTGTACAAGGACTGCAAGTTCTCGTTAACTTGCAATAACTTTGTACCGATGATTTTTTAGTTTTCTTGTCGAACTCGAAAAATCGTCTGTCAAACGGGAACTTTCTTGTCTCTTCGGTGGGAACGAACAAAAAGCCTCCTTTCCTCGTGTCAACTTGTTTTATACTCAAATTACTCCCGCGGGGTAATGGGGAGGTGGAGGGGGAACTCGCAAGGTGAGACACCCCAGGGTGGTCTCCCGGGCTTGGCGTCTTGTAGCTCTGAGAAAGGGTAATACGAGATCGTCAGTTTGCACTTTTGAATTGATTGTTTATAAGTACACTCTCGAAGGGCCTCCCGTTTGAGCTGAGGTCAGGAATCTGTCTCCTAAAATTTACCATTTTGGCCGTTCCCCTATGTTACCGGAGAACATCGGAGGGGCAAAGCTAAACACAGATGTCTTTTGTTATTATTTCCTTGGTTCTCCTCACCAAGAGGGAGGCCTCGATACATATATATACTTGCTGGTTCACAACAGTTTTTGCTCAACTCTTATACCTCTACACTAATTAATTGTATTTCTTCGACAAAAAACTATATTGATGTTTTTGTATGGTTCTGATGATTTAATTTATTGTTTGAATACATATCATGTCAGTAATAAAAGTTTCATTTACCTATCATGCTTACAAATACATCAACGTCTGTTTTTCATGGTGTGTTGTAAACTTTGGCGGGGCACTGTATATATATATATATATATATATATATATATATGCAAATTTTATTGAAGATCATTGTGTATTTTGCTTTAATTAATTTCCTTTGGCAACTTTCTCTTCTCCTAACTATCTTTTTTAAATGAATGTGTTTGGTAAAAACCAAACTAAATTGCTAACTAAGCTTTCGATCTTATTCGATCATCTTCGGAGAGGTTTGAAATGTCCTTGCCTCCTTTACCGATGTAATGAGTGGAGTGAGGATCTGGCAGAAAGTGAAAGAAAAATTGAAATTGATGTAATAAGTAGGAAATGTGTGGTAGGTATATAAAGATAAAAAGAAGTTGAGTTTTGCCCTGGTGTAGAGGGCATCTCTCAGGTTTTTTTTCTGTTAGTTTGGTTTTTATTTTTCCTCACAATTTATTTTAACTTTTTTTTACTTTATTATTATTTTATTTTTTTATTATTATATATATATATATATATTTTTTTTTTATACACATACACACACATATATATATATATATATATATATATATATATATATATATATATATATATATATATATATATATATATATATATATATATATATACAGGGTGTCCACAAAGTCTGGGTACATAGGGGATAAATACATACCTTTGGAACAAAACAATATTATTTAATTATAATGTTAAGAAATTATATTTTCAATATGATTTATTTCCATTATTGGCAATGCATAATTCGATGCGCCTTGCTAAATTCTTGTGAACTCGATTGAATAGGTGTACATTGCCGTCGATTTCAGCACACTGACTGATAATGCGTTCCCTCAAGTGGTTTAGATTTGCAATCTTCATTGAGTAAACTTTCTCTTTTAACATACCCCAAAAAAAGAAATCAATGGGTGAAAGGTCTGGTAAACGAGGGGACCACTCCACATGACCTCTTCTTCCAATCCAGTGAGGGAAAGTGCCATTTAGCCAATCTCTAAAATTTGTAGCAAAATGGGCAGGGGCTCCATCCTGCTGAAACCAGTCCGGAAGTCCCTCGCCTAGGCGCTCAATTTGAGGCATTAATTTGTCTCTCAACATGTTGAGATAAGTCTCACCGGTTACATGTTCATCAAAGAAGAAGGGTCCTAGCACATGAGCTTTCCACAAACCACACCACACCATCACCTTTTGGCAGCCTTGCTGTTTGGATGGATCCATCCAATGTGGATTGTCTTGAGACCAGTATCGAAGATTCTGTCTGTTGACTTCACCATTAACATAAAACAAAGCTTCATCACTGAACAACAAAAGGTCTTTAGTAAAATTGATATTTTCATCCAATTTATCTGAAAACCATTCGCACATCTGCATTCGTCTATCGGGGTCGTCTTCATTTAAGTGATGCAATATCTGTAATTTGTACGGATGGAACTTCTGCTCTACCAGGATTTTGTGGATAGTTGACCTTGGAACACCCAACTCCATGGATGTCCGACGAAGTGATTTCTTTGGGCTAGCAGCAATCTTGGCCATGACAACCTCTTTCGTTTCGTCTGAAGTCTTTGGTCGCCCGGAACGGGGTTTGTCCAAGACACTGCCTGTTTCTTTAAACTTCGTGACCAATTTCCCGACGGCAGTAAAATAACTAGGTTGCCGATCAGGGTGTCGAAGGTTAAATTCATCGGCGATTTTGCGATAAGACCATCCTTCTCGTCCACTTAAGAGTACCAACTCGATTCTTTCTTCTTCAGACAGAGCCATCATTCGATCTGGGGAGGAAAAATAACATAAATGAATAAAGTATTAAAATTCCTATGTACCCAGACTTTGTGGACACCCTGTATATATATATATATATATATATATATATATATATATATATATATATATATATATATATATATATAGATAAATAAATTTGTTTCTTTCTTCCATCGTGGCATTCAAGCCTTTCAAGTTTTTTATTTGCTAAATATATATTTTTCTTGTTATTTTAATTAACAGTTTATTACTTATTCTGCCGGGGTTTAGGTTTTTATTTCTTTTCTGTATATTTTGTTTTAATACTGGGCACTTCGCCTCTTTTTATTCAGTTTGTTTGTTTTGTGTTTTCTTTACACTTAGCTGTTTGTGCTTTACTTGTTCAGGTATATATATTCCGATTTGGTTTTCTCGGGAGCAATTTCTTCCATTCGGGAATAAGGCTTGCCTGGTGGCGCGTCCCCTAACTGCTCTCGGAATGTCTCGGTCGAGGTTCAGGTTCGGGAGTATTTCATTTTCGATCTTGTCCCGGTTCTTTCTCCCTAGCCTTTGGAGCTCCATATTCAGTGGGGTCAGACCTGCTCTTGCGTGCAGTTCTGTTTGCTGTATATGGTCCATCCTTTGTGCTCCAGCTATATACAGGGCTGCTATGTTCTGCACTCTGCATTTGTCTGAGAGAGGTGGAACTCGCAGCCTGCATGACCACTGTCGGGTACACTAAGGTTGAGCGTACCAGAGCAGTGTATAGCTTTTAAGATTTTTGGAGCTGAGGCTTTTAAATCTATACAGTTTTCCGAGCTGTATTTTGGCTAGGGAGATTCTGCTGCTAATGTGCACTTTGTATCCTTTGGATGTAAAGTGCAGACCTATGACTTTGCCTTCATTTCCGTATGGGTATAGTTCTCTGTTGACCAAGACATCCACACGTTTTTGGTGGTTAATTGGAAGGATCTGGAACTTTTGGCGGTTGGTCTTGATTTTCCACTTTCGTTCCTATCGATTGATGTTATCGATTTCGATGGCTGTCTGCCTTGCTTGATATCCAACATGTTTGTAGTAACTGGGGGCGATTTGTGTGATGCCGTCTGCAAACTGCAGGTACCTCACTTCCTCCCCTATCTGATCAAGTAAGTCCAGTGTGTACAAAAGGTACAGCAGCGGACTCAGAGAGCCACCTTGTGGAACACCCGCCTCAAGTTCAAACTCGGGTCCTCTGTAGCCCTCGATTGAAATTTGGGCTTTTCTGCGCATGATGTAGTCGCAGAGGACTTTCCAGGATTGGGTTCAGCTGGAGGCCTAAAATCTTGTATTGTAGGCCTCTTAGCCAAACCTTGTCGAAGGCCTTTGTACATCTCGCATCACCACGTCCTCATATTTCCTCTCAGCTTTACAGCTGCGAGCTTTTTGGTGAGAAGGGCAAGGGCTGTGTCAGTCCCCTTCTCTTGCGGAACCCGTGTTGCTGAGGGCTGTGGGCTTCCAGCTCGGTCAGTTCTTGTAACCTGTTGGCTAGAAACTTCTCGTAGACTTTGCCTATGATCTCCAGGAGGGATATTGGCCTGTAGTCCACCAGTTGATCATGCTTCCTTCCTTTAGCTATAAAGATGATTTTAGCTATCTTTAAATCGCCGGAGAAGTAGCCAGTATTCAGGGAAGCATTGTAGATGTTCGTGATTCCCTGAATGATCTGCCGGGTATCATGCACCAAGTTATTTTTGGTGATGCCCGTCCAGCCTGGTGCCTTTTGTTTGAAGGTTTTTATGACTGCCATGACCTCTTCAGGTGTAGTTGGGCGGCCATGGTCTGCCAAAATCCTCCCTTCATCGACATCGACATAGGCATGTGGGAGCGTGTGATGCACAATCTGATTAAGATCTTCAATCAGTTGGCCCTCGAATTCCGCATTCTCTTCTGGTGTTATCTTGAAGACATCCTTCCAAAATATGCGGAATCTTTCATCCAATACCGCCAGGTCTTCCAAGTAGTCATCGCCCTCCTTAATGCGGGTCTTTTCTCTACTTGTAAGACCTTTCAACTTGTTCACAAGTCGCCAGAACACATCCGGTCGCACCTCACTGTCAACTTTTTCAATCAGGCTGTCCCAGATTTCAGCCTGTTGCTGGTTAATAGCCTGCTTAAGTTCTTCACTCAGGCGTCGTAGCTAGTGGTTCTTTCCCGATTTGTACCTTCTCCTGATTTCCTCGTAAACCCTCCTGTGCACTTTAGCGATCTCATTTCTTCGGTCCATCTGAGTTGTGGGAGAGTTTTGTACCTCTTAATCGGTACACTCGCGATCTGCTTGGATGATGTGGGCAGTTATCGTCTCCAGCTCCTCATCGATCCTCTCTAGCCTTGTTTTGTTTAGGTCCGCTGGTTCGAATCTAGCAAGGACTTCCTTGTAGCGTTCCCAGTTGGCCGAAGCGTAGCTTTTTGGAAGAGAGATTGGGAGCTGTATTGGCGCGAGAGAAATGGTCGTCAAGATCGTTATGTGGTAGCTGGGGACTGTTGGGCCTGGCTCACTACGGTAATTGAAGTGGAAGCCATCGCTTGTCATTATTATGTCGGGCTTTGTTGCTGACCTTACGGTGAAATAGGTCGGAAAATCCGGACCTATTCGCTGGATGTTTTTCCTTCGCATAATTATTTCAAAGTTATGGCCTCTTTCGATCGTGTTACCATAACCAGCCGTTCGGCATCTGGCATTGAGGTCTTCCCCAAGGAATACCATTCTGCCGTGGCCAAACAGGGTCTAGAAGTTTGTGAGAGGAAGGTACTTTCGTCGAGGTGGTTGGTATGCCGCCGCGATTATGAGCTTGCCCACTAAAGTGTGCAGCTCTACCGCCACGGAGGACTCGTCCATATCCGGAAGGTGTCTGAACGAGAGATTCTTTCTGACGGCAACGGCAGCACCATCGTACCTCTCCTGAGAATGTTTTTTTTGAGATCACTCTGTAGCCTGGTATCTTTAACTGCTTGTTGGTCGTATCAATGCCATGCTCTATGATTAATATGATGTCGGGATCAAGCACACGGAATATGTTTCCGTATGCCGTGGCTTTTCCCTCACATCCATTCACGTTGAGTGTCAAGATCCTTAACCTGTTGTTCTGGTTTTCCATTCTCTGTTCTGGCTTATGTGGATGTCTTAGTGTTTACGGGTTGTCGACTTACGTTTCCCGTTCCTTTTCTTCTTGTATTCTGCTGGGGACAGTTCCACAAATGTGTCTCGGTGGAAGGCGATGTTTTGGTTAAACAATGCCTCCTCAACCGTTTCCTCGTCGCATTGAGCGTCGAAGTCCCACTTGTAGAACTTCTTTTTTATCCCCACACAGATTTTATTTGTGTCCTAGTCCTTCGGAAAGGGGAACTGCTCCGTGGCGTAGATGTTAAGGTTTACTCTGTCGGTGACGATTTTCTTATTACTTTTTCTTTAACCTTTTTTTTTGGTTTCACCTCACATACGTATCCCTCTGAGTCCGAGGTATCCGTGGTATCGGAGGACTCAGTTTCTCTTTTCACACACTGTGTAGTTAGTTGAGCTGCCTTAACGGCCGCCTCTCTGTCTTTTTAGGCCTTGATCCTTGGATCTGGCCGCCTGACTTTTACTACTTATTTCTTTGGGGATCATTTGTAATTGGAGTACGTCCCCCGAGGGTGGATTATCAGGGAACCACATCTCGCTCATCCCGTTTTTCGCGAGCATCTGATTGAGCTCCTTTGCAAAGGTTCCTGGTTTGTAAGATTTCTGACATGTGCATATAAGATGCATGTCAGTATTTTGGTGGAGTTTTAATTTTCCAGTCGTGGTAAGTTTTCTTAGCCTCCGTTTCTGTAAGGACTGCCTTCGCTGCTTGAGCGTACGTTGTGTTTTGTTTCCCGGTGTGCTTTTTTTTCTTAGTTCTTTTTTAAGAGGGCAGGCCATAGTCATGGAGCGATGTCCTTAACCGCAGTTGGCACACTTCTCCCTCGCACTGCTACAATTCTTCCAGTGGTGCCCCGCCTCACTGCACCTTGAGCATATCTCCTGTGGTTCGGGACAATCTTTTGTCGCCTGGCTCTCCATTTTGTAACAGTGGAAGCAGAACTGTATGGGAGTAAACTCTAATCTTTCTATCTGCTCTCCGCTGATTTTTGCGTTGAATAACAGAAGTCCATTTTCTTTTGCTTTTTTAGCCATCGATGTGTCCATAAAGACTACTTTGAATACATGTGAGTATTCTGTATTGTCTTTTTTGTTACAGAATTTAATAATTTCTGAAACCTTGGCCCATGGTTGGTTCCTCGCGGTTTCCTCCTTTATTTACTCTTTGGAGTGCAGTCCAATCCAAGGATCTAGTCTCCTGCATACGACGTTCCTGTGCGTCTGTATTTGCGGCGGGATTGCTTGTTGGAGACTTATTTCGCGCAGTGTCTCTACTGCCTCCTCCTTCGTTATACCCTCCAAATCTTTTTCTTTCTCGCAGACCGCCACATATCCTGCGGAGACCTCGAGCAGACGGAGCATAGCGATCTTCAGTTTCCCGAAGACCACTTCGAACACCGCTCGGCTGGGCCTGCTGCTTCCACTGATGGTGCGCAGCGGGATCCGAGTGGTTCCATTGGGCTCCATTTTTTCCCTCGAAGGAAGACTCCCTGGGTTGAATTTCCTCTTGTCCTTTTGTTGATGTTTTTACTTCTTAGCACTTGTAACAGGTGATTCTTCCTTGTAAAATTATGATCTTTTTGTCGAGTTCTTTATGGGGGGGCAACCCATTCCCCTCCCCATTGCAAGAGAGCTTCAGCAAACATGAACTGCTGGATGGGGTGGATGAATGATGGGTGGACCCGGGGAGGCTCCTCAGACGGGTGATATGTGGCAGACTTAATCATGGGTGATGATTGAATCAACTACCACCACCTGGGGGTGGCGCCCCGTCTGGGCTTTGTTATCGATGCTGCTTCCAACTTACACAAGGACGGTTGCATGTCCCCCTGTGGTCTTGGCCGGAAATTACCCTTAGAGATTAGAGCGAACTCTTTCCCAAAGCTTTCAGCTTCGCCTCGTCACCGGCTGTTATCTTTCGTAGAGTTCCACAGTGGGCTAATCTTCAAACCTGCTTTCCTTTACATCTCCAATTATGTTTATCAAAGTGGACGGACATAGTTGGGGCGAGACTAGATGAATGGCAGTTCAGCTCCTGGGGGACTTAGCCAGACATGGGTCGGCTATACGTGGCTCCGTACAAAAATGTTCTTATAGTCCCCGTGGGAAAAAGCAAAGTTCGTTGAGGTTTTCTTGAATGTCTTACCCTCGACTTTTCCGCCTTTGCCACTGTGACTTCTAGTTGAGCGTAAAATAATTCAAGTTTTCTTCCAGGTCAAGTGAAAGAAAACGATTAGAGGAAATGAGCTACTCCTTTGAGTGGAATTTTAAAACGGTTTTAATATGCGATTCCAGCTTGACGCTTGACTGTTGATGGCCGGCTTATCTTCATTTATTAATATAGCTTCTAAGGTGTTAAGCCTCGCTTTATTAACCTCTTTTCTTTTAATAATTGTGTTATTAACCAGTATATCTCTCGTTAGGGTAATATTATGGACACTCTCCATATGGTTCTTAGGCCCTCCGCTTTGTAGATGCAGAGTTAACCGTCTCGAAAATGTGGTAGTTGTCATGACAGTATATTTATAGTTTTTATAAAGCTTACAGTCTTTATCGGGGCAGATAAATTCGTAAACTATGTTGGTTGACTTGAGATTCGAAGTATTTAGGCAGATGTTATTTTTCATCAGATGATTGCTGGCTTTTGTTGTTTTATAATAGATGATGAGTTGGATTTTATCCGTGATTTTTAACCTTGATGTTACGGTTAATAATCTCCTTGATGTTTTTTTCATCTATTTTATAGGCCGTGGACATCTGGTTTCTATAATATACTTTGATGTTGTTGACTTCTCTATGATTACTTTCAGTTTTATCCGCATGTTTGTAATGGTTACTTAAATATGATTGGAGTTGTTTGTCAATCATGCTGTTTGAGAAACCATTATTCAGAGTATTTGGCAAAATACACAATGGTCTTCAACAAAATTTGCATTCATATATACCGGGTGTTTAAAAAAAATTCGATTTCATTTGAGATTTAAATATCACAGAAACTACATAGTCAAGGCAAATGAAACTAAACAGGCTTAATGTTAAGCAACATAAGATTTATTCCTCCCAATGTGAATGAGAAAATCAAAGGTATGTGGATTCAATGAACGATTTCATAAATGTTCAATATGCGCACCCCCTGAGACACGCACACATCAAGTCGGTAGTCCAGCTCCTCCCAAACACGCTGCAGCATGTCTTTGATAGCAGTCTCTAGTGCGGTATTGATTCTGTGCTTGAGTTCTTCTAGGTTTGCAGGAAGAGGGAGGTCATAGACCAGTCCCTTCACATAGCCCCAGATAAAAAAACGTAAGGTGTCAGGTCAGGTCAACGTGACGACCATTTCAACAGCACATTGTCTTCATCACCAGCACGCCCGATCCATCTCCCTTGCAGATTGTCATTGAGATAACCCCGCACAGTGAGCTTCCAGTGAGGTGGAGCCCCGTCCTATTGAAAAATGAAGTCTTCTTGTTCATTTCCAATGAGCTCATATATTAGCCAGTTCTGAAGTATTTGCAGATAAACATGCCCGGTCATATTTCCCTTAAAAAAACAAAAAACAGGCCATGAAGATGGTTCTTGGAGATTTCGCAGAACACATTCACTTTCGGTGAGTCCCTCACGTGCTCACCTGTGGCATGGGGATTTTCTTCGCCCCAAATGCGAACATTATGCTTATTGACTTTGCCATTCGTATGAAATGTGGCCTCATCACTGAAAACAAGACGTTCCTTGAACTCTCCTTCTTCAAGTTTCTCTCTTGCATATTAACACAGAATTGTTTGCGCTTTCGCTTGTCATCTGCCGTTATGGCCTGAACTAGCTGCAGCTTTTAGGGTTTCATTAGCAAGCGTTTCCTCAGGACGCGCCAAACTGTCGTTGGAGGAATCTGGTTTGCAGACTTGTTCTTCTTATGGACTTTTGGAGTTTCGCAAAAGTTTTTGACGAACCCGCTCGACCGTCTCTTCCGATGTTATTGGTCGTCCAGATCTTTTTGCCCTGCACAGACAGCCTTCCTCTTTGAATTTTTTATGCCATGTCCAAATCCGCATTGCCGTTGATTACTGTTTAGAGAACTCTCACAAATGCACGCTGCGCATTCTTGTTCGATTGTGTTCCAGCATACTCCAACACCCAAACGCCTTTTCACTTCCAGTGAATGGCATTTCTATACCTGTCAAGATAAAAACATCAAACATAAATCATTGACTTGGTGTTAAAATTTAAAGTTATTTGAAAGGGAACTGGCAAAGTTATTAGTTTGCAAAATGATGTTTTTTTAAACACCCTGTGTATATATATATATATATATATATATATATATATATATATATATATATATATATATATATATATATATATATATATATATGGTTATAAAATGCTAAGCTATACTAGGATAAATAGGGCTATGCTAGGGAGGCCTATACTCTGCTCTGTTAGGCTACGATGGGCTAGCTAACCAAGGCTATAATAGGCTAAGCTATGCAAAGTTATTATATTAGGCTAGGCTATAATATGATACACTTGGCCCTATTATGTTAGGTGTGGTCATAAATCAGAATAATGGAGGGCACGCGAATTTTTGGTCAGCAGACCTTGTTCTTATCCTCCCAACCTTTTTAGCAAAAAATACATTATTATCTTTCTAAGGGTAATTTTTGTGTAAGTATAAATTTGCCCTCAAATACCGTGCGCACCTATGCACCCTGTATATATATATATATATATATATATGGTTGAACCACGTAGGGAAAAAGAAAGATTTATTGGAGCTAGTACTTTCGTTATCTTAACAGTTTCAAACTCACAATGGTTTATGAAATAGAGAGACACCGTATTTTTACAAAGCAATGTTTTTCCTATAAGGTCATATTTTGTTATGACCTTTGATAAGTTTGATTTGAGGAAGAAAGATAGGACTGGATAAAAAAAAACAAACCGGGGCTAATATTTACATTTCTATCCTTTGTGCTGGAGATTAGGAACGATTCAAAGATATTTCTGCTAATAAAATCATTTATATGTCTTATGGTATCTGCTTTTGACCCGTTAATCTGGTGACCCATCTTAAGCCTGTAGACGGTCAAAGCATTATTTGTATATTCCTTAGATACTGCATTTTAATGTTGCTTAATTCTTACAGAGATATTTTTAGAAGTTTGGAAATGTTAAGATAACGAAAGTACTAGCTAGCTCCAATCAATCTTTCATTTTCCCTACGTGGTGCAACCAAATATTTATGCTTATTCACGTGTTACCTCTCGTGATTTTTACCCATATAGAGAGAGATTAAGGTTGCGTAATGCTAGAAGTATACGTAATTTTAGGAGAAACAATAGGGTTCTGATGTTTCAGGTTGCGAAACCATTTTCAAAGACAATATAACTTCTAATACGTCATTTAACAACTTTTCTTTCAAATCGTAATCCACCACCCTTTTTGAGCTACACTTATCCTAAGGGGGTTACATTGAGATGATAATGATTTGTAAGTTTATTACTAAAAATTTATGTTAAACCTAAAATAAAGAACCCAATAAAACAATGTATAATATTTAGTGGAAAACAACTTGGAACATTATTCATAAAATCATAGTACCTAACCTAGAGATAAAAACTGACCTTTTAACTTTAGGAAGTGTTCTGTTCTGTCCATGTTAGCTAAGGGTAATATTAGAATTCATTAATCTGTTAGAAAAGTCTCCTAGAGTTCATCAATCCACTTAGAGAAATTGGTGGTAGTCTAGTCGTATGGGTGGCACTCCTGAAGATCGGTTAACATAACATAACATAATTTCACGGATGACAAAAGCCAACAGGGCCTATCAAAGGTCATCCGCATTTGCCAAAACCCACCCACAAAATGCATCCATAGGATTGTGTCAGATCATGCATCTACAATATACAATTTAAACAATCCAGAGAATTGTGTCAGAACATGCATCTATCTACAAGATACAATTTGAACCATCCACAGGAATGTGTCTAAAACAAAAAGCATCATCAAGGCTCGTCAAAATTAGTGATGCACCGGATTCACCTTTTTGAAATCCGGCCGGATTTATTTTATGTGAGCAGGGAAAGAGCCACATTGAAAGCTTAAAAATGTCATACGTTTGAGTGTTACAAAATAATTTAGGCACACAATAGATTGTTTTAATAGAAATCAGTTTTGACTTATTGTTTATAGTTCGATGTGCTTAGTTTTTATAGCCAGTTTCTTTTACTGGGTTGAGGAACTCCAGGACACTCTTTTTATCGGATTAAGGAATTCTTACTATCAATCACCCTTACCTAACCGCATTGGCATGGTCGTTGTAGTTCATTATTAGAAAAAAAATAGATCGGTGAAGAGCCACAGGAAAATCTCACACCTTCTCGTTTTCTGTTAAAGTTTCAAGCGCCAACCCGTACAAAAAGCTTGTTGAAATTTATGTTTTTAGTCGCGTACATGCAACTAAAGTCACTTTTTCGGTCCGTAGGTCGGATGGTAACCATTTAACTTTTCACTGAGTTTTATGACAATAACATCGTAACTATTCGGCCAATTCTAACGTAATTTGTAACACTTTATGTTTTATATTTTATTTCAAATGATATAATTACCGGGTCCTCCCAAGGTTAATCCGGAAATTATTAAAAGAAAATTGGCTATGGGTCAGATTGCCCCACTTGTTGAGAGTTTTGAAGGTCATATGGTCATAAGTCAGAATAATTGAGAGCACGTGACTTTAAGTCTGTTGGCCTTGTTAGAGAAATGGATGGCAGTCCAGTCGTAATGTTGGCGCTCCTGAAGATGGTTAAGGAACTCCAGGAGACTTTTTTTAGCTGATTCAAGATTTCTTACTATTACCCTTAGCTAATCGCATTGCCATGGACGTTATAGTTCACGATAAAAAATATATTACACGCTCATACAACATAAACGTTTGTACACGGTCAAGTCCCGGTTTCACCATGGATTCGCTCCGTCTGGGGCCTTTCTCAGTTGCTACGCTTTAACGAGAGTTCAGAAGATGTCGCCAAGACATATGTTAATCACCCAGGCAGAGTCGAATCTGCAACTAGCTTCCCTCGCTTTCGTTTCCTTCAGCTTTTATTTTCTCAGCTCCCCACTTTCCTCCAAACATTAAAAGGGAATAAAAATGTTCTCTTATCTGTTGAGTAAAATATTTCTGTTCTCTTTCCTTTTGCAGGATATCTTTCATCACAGGCTTCATGCCTGAGGAGGTGGTGGGAAATTCCGCCTTCGATTACATGCACCATGAAGATCTGCCATGGCCCGTCTTCGCCCAAATGCTCAGTAAGCCACACTCCTTTGCCCCATCCTAAGTCTCACGGACAGATATAAGGTCGTTGGTAAAATTTGCAGTCTTCCGTCTTGTTTATGGCTAAATTTGCGGTCTATCGTTCAGCTTATGGTCAAGTTTGCGATCTATCGTCAAGCTTATGATTAAGTTTGTGGTCTATCATCCATCCTTTGAATAAGTTTGCAGTCTACTGTCCAGTTTCTAGTCAAGTTTGCGGTCTACTGCCCAGTTTCTGGTTGTCTGTGGTCTCTGTCCAAGATATGATTATGGTTATTTGCGGTCTACCGCACAATTTATAGTTATGTTTGCAGTCTACCGTCTAGTTTATGGTTAATTTTGCGGTCTATCGTATAACTTATGGTTAAGTGTGTGATCTATCAAGTCTATCCTCCATCCAGTTTATGGTTAAGTTTGCGTCCTATCGTCCAACTTATGGTTAAGTTTGTAGTCTACTGTAAAGTTTATGGTTGTTTGCGGTCTACAATCCAGTGTATGGTTACGTTTGTGATCTACCGTCCAGTTTATGGTTAACTTTGCTATCTACCGTCGAGTCTATGTTAATTTATGGTCTACCGTCCAGTGTGTGGTTAACTTTTGGGTCTACCAGTACATTATTAACTTTGGAGTCTACCATCCAGTTTATCGTTAAGTTTGCAGTATACCGTCTACTTTATGGTTAGGTTTGCGGTCTACCGTCCAGTTTTTGGTTAAGTATGGGCTTTGTTAGATTAGTTAAAAAAAAGAAACTCTAAAGCATTTTACCTTTCCAATCCGCATTTAATTCGAACCCAGAAGGTAGATTGCAAAGTCAAGCAGTACCCAAATAGTATTAAAAGTAGAGACCACAAGTTCACCTGGTCGATGGTCGAAATATTGATCTTACATGTCCATACAACCTCAACATACACAGTCACAACCTCAAGCACACACTTTTTCACACGAGTCGTTCTTCACTCGATCTATCCTTGGGTTCCATCCCAAGCGAGAGCGAACACAAACTTCTGGCAACTGATTGGTGGACACGCTGTGCTTACCCCCGCGGCGGGGATAAGGGAGATGTTGCACAGATCATCACACACGTAACCAATCGCAGCGCCCCTGTCTTCAAATGACAACACACACACACTTCTCCTCTCTTCCAAGGAATGCCACATCTTCCCACCCGAGCGCAAATTAGGAAAGCCCCATCGTCACTGGGTTGAAGGGAACTCTCTGATGGAGACTGAGCTTCTCCCTCCCCCCTTCCTCTCAGCGCAACTTTATCTTTATTTATTATTATTATCATTCTTCTTATAATTTATTATTATTTAATAGTAGTATTTATTCGTGTTATTATTATTTAGTCTCCCTTCTCTCTGGGGGCTTTTCCTTTTTCAGGGGTTGCTTCCATAGATGCTCTGGCTTTCTTTTGGGGAGGGGAGTCAGCCCTGAGGCCCCTTGGGGTCCCTTAGTGCTGCGAACCAGACTTTTATTACACCCCTTTTTTTCGCTCTCCAATTAGTTCCTTTGACTGCCCTTTATTTCTCTCTCCTTTAGTGGTCTTGACGGCCACCTGACTCTTGCTCGTTACTTTTTCCGAACTGATTCTGAATTCTTCTTTCATAAAGGTCGGAGGTTGGGCATCTCCGTCGCCTCCCCGCAAGGGGCACGGCGATATGTTTCTCTGGTCGCTGTGCTGATTGAAATCAGGGCCCCGTACGCACCTAGCTTAGCCTCTCTTCCCTCCTTTGTTAACCCCTTCATCTCCGTCTCCTGTACCAACTGTCCCTCATTGTGCCCCTGCTTTTCTGTTGTCCCTTTACAATTACCTTTTGTTTGCCCCTTCTTCTCCTGCCCATGGAACTCCTCGATCAGGACCCGGCGCTCATTTGGATCACGGAACCGAACACTCCTACGAGAAGATGCTAGGCCTGGTGACCCTAAGCGCTCAGAAGCCATTCACCAAGCTGGATCCGTCATCCTGACTGCCTACCGCCCGCACCACGTGTAGGATTTGGTCCGGGTTCTCCCAAGTGGGGGCGGAGAAGGTGTATACCACCCTACCAAGTGATAGCGGCCGGGGCCAATCAAAGGCGCCCAGTAATGCCGTTGTCTTGTTGGCCGTCACAGACAGGGGTGGCGAAATCTAGCTTACGGCCATGGACAAGTCCAGAAAACCCTTTATCCTCTTTACCAACATCGTAGCCGCTCGTCCTGCCCACCCCGTGCTTTCTCAGGTGCCTCTCCAAACCTCGTCTACCGGAGCTCCTAGGCCTACGGGTGCGGTGGACTTCCCCCTCAACCCCTTTTCTGGAGGCGCCCTTGGGCGACTTGATCTCCTTTCCAGCGGCATTCTCCCCTTTACTTTCACAGGTGACTGTCAAGAGAGCAAGGAGGCGGCCCAAGATTGACCGTTTCCGGTAGGATTGGCTCGTACGACCAACGCCCTTAGAGTGGCAAGGTATATCAGGGCCTGTCGGTTTGTGCCCCCTAACATCCTGCAGTCCTGTATTCTCAGGCTACAGGGGGCCAAGCGTACCTGCTCCCCCTCTCTTCCCCGATGGATGCCGGTTCGCCGGGAATAGATAAGTCAAAAGATACCTTGAATGGGATCTGTGATGTCTTGGGGTGGCGGGTAGCACACGGAGCCCCAACCTTAATATGGACATTGTCACGGAGGTGACACAGCCCCAGAAGGCAGGATCTTCCATGAAGTCGGACCCGGGCTCGGGCCCCCGTGGGCTCAGAAGGAGAGGGGGGACCTCCTGCCCGCTGGTGCCCCTTTGACAGCCAAGACCTTCTCCATTCCAGACCAAGATCTTACTGAGATTGGGCCGAGGGCGGGCTCCTTCCGGTGGTGGAGAGATGCGGGTTTTTCCTCACCCTCCTCTCCTAAAAAGAAAAGAATAGGAAAAAGAGAAAGAAGACCAAAGGTTCCTCTCCCTCCGCAGGGGCTCTGGGGATGGAAGGGTCCGCTACTGTTTTGGCAAGCGTTCAGGCCAAAATCCGCGCGCCCGACTCCGATGCTCCCCCGGGTTGGGAGGCCCAGAACAAGACCAAAGTCACAAGTGCGCCGAGCGGAGCCTCGATTTCGTCGGGGACCCTCATTGAGAGAGTACCTTTCGTTTTCGAGCCCGCTGGCTTCAAACGCTTTCTGGTTATTCGCGCCACTGATGGTAGCACGTTGGCCAAGGGCAACATGATCTATCAGAGAATAGCATCAGAAATCTTGATTGGTATAGAGCCGAATGAATCGTCTTTCTCGGACAGGAGCCCTCTGGCGAATGCGTCAGATCCCTCCGAGGTAGCCATGATTAGTGCCCTTCGAACACTTAATGGTACTCCGGTGTGTGCCGCCCCACTCTACCATGAATTTCGGAAAAGAAGTGGACTACTCCATAAACGACATCATCTTAGAGCTGGCCGACCATGGAGCGGTCAAGGTCGAACGTGTAATGATAAAACATGGAGGGGCCTCGATACACACCCCTACACTCTTCGTCATGTTCGATCGTGATAAGCTTCCTATGTTGGTGCGTGCCGGTTGGTATCGCTACCGCGTGAAACCATTCGTGCCACTACCACGTAGGTGCTTCTACTGCCACCGATTCGGCAATACAAATTGCTCATGTAGACCTGCAAATTCGGTTCTCCGTAAGTTGCTCCCAAGCCGCACACAATAAGTCCAAATCGTGTATGGCCAAGTGTTTCATTTGCGGAGAGCCACACCCTGCTTCCTTGAAGGTAATGTCGTA
The DNA here is from genome assembly GCA_963969495.1 of Ceratothoa steindachneri. Lineage (NCBI taxonomy): Eukaryota > Metazoa > Arthropoda > Malacostraca > Isopoda > Cymothoidae > Ceratothoa > Ceratothoa steindachneri. The sequence goes on from OZ018319.1 coordinate 78,861,025, forward strand.
CGTATCTCCTTGAGAAAGAAATCCTTTCCATTCGGGCTACAGATAGTCTCTCATTTCACGAGGCTACGAACTTTTTCCTGGGGCCGCCCGGCGCTGCCTGGGACCTCATGCCTCAATGTTAAAAAAGACACCCTCTGCTCCTGTGCCCTCAACAAGGCCTACGAACACGGTCGTTTCTGCGCCCATTTGGAACCCTTCTACGGGTTCTACCCACCCTGGGCACTCCACTGGTAAAGCTGGTGGCACAAAGAGTTTATACCCAGCTCCGGCTAAAACTAGGGCACCCCTTTCCCCAGCGTGACCGTTTCCCGTAAGGCGAAACGGCCGCGCGCCTCTACCGAGTCGTTAGACTCACAGGAAGCAATACCCCTGAAGTTGGTCGTGAGGCCATCTTCCGTGGTTCTGTTTTTCCCATATCTCTAGCATTTATGTTGAGGGTGGCATTTTCCCGCTGCATCACCACGGCCTCCAGGTCTGTCTAATGTATATTTTCCGTATTCAGCAGCTGCCTTGCTCAGAGGTCTACAAGTGCGTCTTCTCCCCAGGGTCTGTCGCCTCCTTTGACAGGTCTCTATCCATACACCGTTCCCTGGAACTTCGTAGAGCCGAATACGTTTTCTTTTTATGTCCACGGAATGTCCCCGTTGGATATTCCCCTTGTCAAGTATTTGAATGAGTCTCTTTGACATTCAGAAGTCTCTGGTTGACCCTTGTGTGGCACGTGCAATGTTCATTGAACATGCGGCATCCTAAGCTTCTTCATGTCATCTCTCAAACGGATGATGGTGTGGAGGCTGCTGTGGTCTCACCAAGGTCTATAGTCTTCATTTTTACCGCCGAGCTTTATCTAGTTTTATTAGCATTACGCCTTTTATCTTGCATTTTACTGCCTTTATGGTTTTATTGATCTATCCCGTTATCTCAAAATACATTCCTGGTTGGTCAAGAACTCTTCCAGATACAAAGTAGAGTTTTGCTGGGTTCCTAGTTATGTCGGAGTCCAGGGTAACGAGTGATCCGATGAGGCACCTCGAATTGTGGCTACCCAGACACCAACTCATGGCAGTCTACCTTGTGTCTTTCATCCTCTTATTAGGGACTACATTCGGTCACTCTGGCAGTCAGAATGGGATGGCTACATCGGTAACAAATTGCATTCCGTTAAGCTCTCGGTTTTACCGTGGGCTAGCTGTTATCAGCCTCTTCGGATCTCTGAGGTGGTCCTTTGCCGCTTGCGAATCGGGCGCACATGCCTCACACATGGGCATTTAATGAGTAGCGATAGGCCCCCACTGTTCCTCCCCTATATCAGTACGTCATCTTTTAGAGGTCTGCAAGCCCCTGTTTGCCTTACGTATGGAATGCTTCCCATCTATTTTACGCATCCCATGTAACGATCGACTGCGCTTCCTCTTAGCTGAGGGTCCCTCTTTTTCGATTCCCAATACGGTGTTTTTTTTTATCTTCATCTTTTTATCCCTTTTATTTTATTTTAACATGGTTCTTCTACCCTGCATCGTGAGAAAAAGCCCCGTGGTAAGTGGAAGGATTCCTCACTTGGGTCATCGGCCACCAATAAGCGGGACCTGAGTCGGCTGAGCCTCGAGAGTCTTCAATGGACTCCTCTCATGCTGCCCAATATTCCTGGTTCTTAAGCCTGTCTCGTTCTTCACAGGGCGTAAGCCCCTTACCGGTCCAAGCGGTTGCCGAAATCCATCACCCACTTACCCTCCTCATGATCCGATTATATTCCAACATTGCGAGCCGCGGTTGTTGGATCCGCCCCCTCCACACACACACACACACACATCGAAAGCTTCTTCGACCCATTGACCCACGATTTCGGATCTACCGTCCGGATATTTCTTCTCGACCTTCTGTTTCCGCCCAGCTGTGCTTCCCAGTTACAGGCAGGGGTATCTGTCGGTTCCTCGAGGCCCTTCGGAAATATCCCCCGTCACCGTTCTTTCCCTGCTTCGGCAGGCTCTTCGAAATCTGCTCTCCGTCTCCCCAGTTCTTTGAGACGCACTTCAAACTCAACCTGAGCCACAATGGAATTGTCAAGGTGTTCTTCCCAAGATGGAAGAACTTATAGTCCTTTTGATTACTCTCCAACCTGCTGTTGTTTGTCTTAGAAGAACAAACTGGTTACCGCCTTTTTCCGGCGGTACCCAGTTTTCGTATTTTCAACTGTATTGCTCCTATCGGGGTCTCGTCTCATGGTGGGCTGTCGGTTCTTCCCCGTTTTTATTAGTCTCTTTTGTTATCTGACTTTCTCTGGGTTTTAAACACCAATGACTTTATCTCTTATCATGTCAGACGGACTCTTTTAATTGTGTTAATTTGTCTCTCTGTTTGTCTGATTTCTGTGGTCTATCTTTGATGACGTCCATTGGAGCGACCACTTTCCTAATGTCTTGTCGGCCGTTCATCCTAGCCCTCATCCAGCCATGCCTCAAGTGGGACTTACTCTATGCTGATTGGGAATGCTTGCAAGAGGCGTCTTTCACAAGCGCCTCCCTTGGAACCTTTAATGCTGTGAATGCGGCGGTGTGCTACTTCATACCAATTATCTACAACGCGGCCACATAGACCATTCTCCGGAGGCGACCCATAACAAGTCTCTGAACTGTGCCATAGTGGACCTCGGAGTGCGCGAGAGCCGTTAAGAACTACAAGTTAGCTCATGCCCGATTCCGGCGGAACCCAATCTTGTTCAACAAGGTTGATCTAAACCGAGTTCTGGCGCTTCATCAGGCTCGCCCACCTTCATGGCGTCGCTACGTTTCATCAATTTCATCTATGACCACTACCGCAAAGATCTGGAAGAGGATTAACAAGATCCGGGGTCGTTATACCGGCCATAATACTCCCACACTCAATTTACAGGGATCCTTAGTGAATAACAGCCTGGTGGTCAGCAACGCTTTGGCTAACCATTCCCGTGCCGTCAACAGTGTCAGTCGTTACAATAAGGCTTTTCTAACCATAAATCAAACGAAGAGTCTCATCCTCTTAATTTTACGACAAACTCAAACCTACCGAACTCTCGAAGGCGTTTGTTAATCCAAAACCAAAAGGGTATGACTGGAGTCTCGGCGGCATAGGCACTGTCGAGATCAGCTGTGGATGCAGTGAGAGCTGTTGGTGACTGAGGGAGGCGCTTGGCTCGTGCGTACAGGGGAATAATGCACTGTGCACGGCGCAGAGCGAGTTGCATATCCCCAGCATCGACAAGTAGGCTCTCAATGGGAAAAGTGCGGAAGGCACCGGTCGCTAGGCGAAGGCTGGTGTGGTGGATCAAGTTCACCTTCCGCAATACACGGTCGGCTGTGGATGCATAAAACTCGCATCCGTAGTCGAGCTCCGAACGAAAAAGGATCGATGAAAAGGTAAGGCAGTAGCCCTATCAGCGCTCCAGGTGCTGAAGAATATCCATGGCGGGGGTACAAGAGACCCTAGGGCTACGAATATGAGCATCCCAGTTGAGGTGTCGGTCAAATACAAGACCAAGGAAGCGTTGCGAGTCCACCACTTCCAGACAAACCCGATTTAGAAACAAGTCTGGGTCAGGGTGAAGTTGTGGATGGCGGCAGAAGTGCACCAGCCTAGTCTCGGCAAAGCGAGAGACGTGGTTCAATGCCTGTTGGAGTCGACGCTCCAGAGTTGGCATCATACTTGCTTCCTGCTCGTTGCCTTTTCCCTTTTTTTCTTAATTTTTAGAGTTGGGTTTGTTTTTTTGTGTGTTTTTGAATCTGATTTTAAAGTAGCCTAGTACTAGGCAGATTTTTAATACGGCGACTAATGCCCAAGTAAGCAGTCGCCAGATGAGCTCTTAAAAAAAAACAAAAAAACAAAAAACAGTTGGCATCTACATAGAGTGTAGCAAGAACATCTTCCAGCAGCACCCAGGTGATGCCGTTGATGCTCAGGGCAAAGAGTATGACACTCAGGATACTTCCCTACGGGACACCCTCTAACCAGCTCCATTGAGCCGGAGAGGGCTCACCCCACCAGTACGCGAAATCGACGATCGCAAAAATTCAGATTTAAAGATTGGGAGGCCCCCATCGCCTCCATCGTGTGGAGAGTATCCATGATACCGTATCGCCATGCGGTATCAAAGGCCTTCTCCAGATCGAAAAAAACAAAACGTGGCGTAGTGCCGTCTACGAAGGAAGGCCTCGCAGACGGCATTTTCCAGTCAGGGCAGAGCATCCGATGCGGAGCGGAACTTGCAGAAGCTGCACTGTGCAGAAAACAGATTGTCTCCGCTGTCCAGAAAAAAGGCTAATTTAACATTTACCAATTTCTCCATCAACTTGCACACGCAGGAGGTTAGAGAGATTGGGCGGAAACCGGCCGGGGTAGAGTAATCTCTCCCCGGTTTGCGAAAAGCGAGCACAGTAGCGATTCGCAATGAGTCTAGGGGTATACCTTCGATGACTCATCGTCAGAGGTTGGGCTCGCCCTACGAATATTTTACTTCTTCCGCCTCGAAACCTTAGGCAGGCAGGGCGGCTGCAGAGGTGAGGGTCCCTCATGGTGAACAAATCTGAAACAAAAACCATGCCTCCCTCACCTAGGTGTCGAAGCATGGTGTACGGGACATCGTACGGACCAGGGGAGGTGTCTGTGCACGAAGCGAAAGACACAGTAAACCTGTGGTTTAAGGGTTCTCCGCATCTGGAGGTAAAGTCCATTCGCCGGCTTTTAGCGACATCAAGACGCTGGTGGAGCAGCATCCCTGCTAGATAATGCGGAGAAAGCGGAATTGCCCAGAATCCGCGGCAATTTCATTAAAGGAATATGCCCTCCAGGCCTAGCTCGGAGGAGACGCGAAGGCACTTTTCGAAGAGAAGACCCTCACTGGAATTGCCCTACGCTTCTCGGAGGTAGAACTCCGTGTGCTGTTAGCCGGACAATGTGCTGTCGCCTTCGATGACATCGTCAGAGGTTGGGCTCGCCCTAAGAGTCTTTTACTCCCTCAGCCTCGAAACCTTAGGCAAGCGGGGCGGCTTCAGAGGTGAGAGTCCCTCCTTTGGAGGATCCACCGCCTTTTAGTCACCCAACCTAGCACTTTGTGTAGGCATATGAGCCGAAACTCCTTTAGTGCTGTCCTTGGAAACCCCGCAAGATTTCCTCACGACCAATTTCCGGGGTGTTGCCTCCTGTGAGCCTAACACCTCGGTGGAGGCGCGTGGCCTTTTCACCTTACAGGAAACGGTCATGCTGGGGAAAGGAGGGAGAGCCCTGGGTTTAGCCGGGGATGGGTGTGAACCCTTTATGCCGCCATCTCTACCAGGGGAGCACCTGCGGTGGGTAGAACCCGCAGAAGGGTTCCGAATGAGTGCGGAAACGAGGGTGTCTTTCTTAACATTGATGCATAAGTCGTCCCAAGCAAAGCCGATCGCACCAGGACCAAGTCCTTAGCCTCGCGAAATGAAAGACGATCCTGGGCCTGAACGGCCAGGATTTCTTTCTCAAGGAGATGCACCACATTGCTTCGAAGAAGCGGAATGCGGCTCTCTGCAATTGACACGTTTGGCCACACACGATTTGGATTTATCGTATTCGGCCTTGGAGCAACTTACACAGATTTAGAGTAACCCCGAATTTGTGCTTCTACAGGAGCGATTAATATGGCCGAAGCGGTGACAGTAGTAGCACCTCTGTGGCAGTGGCACGAATGCCTTTACGCTGTAGCGATACCAACCGGCACGCAACGACTCGGGGAGCTTGTCACAGTCCGAACGTGTCGATCTTCGCTTGGTCGCTTGCCGAACCAGTACCGGACCCGTCCGTCCCCGTGGTTCCCGCGGGTGGAGAGGAGCCCTTACTCGTTTTAGTCTTGTTTCTCTGTCTTTCTTTTTATGAGAGTAGGGTGGGAATGAATCCGCTTCTCTCCTACGCCCGAAGGATCCCATGGGCCGGCCTCAGCAAGATCTTTCTCCGAGATAGAGAAGGTCCCTGCTGTAACAGGGGCACTAGCCGGGGTAGGAGCTCCTTTCACCTCATTATGAGGCTGCGTGGACCCGAGCCGTTTTAAGAGGAGCTTGCACAGGGGCGGACTCAGATTCCGTGCTAAGGCACGGAGCCCGGTTTTGACCCCATGGAAGATCCTGCCGTCTGGATCTGGGTCATCTCACGGACCATGTCCATCTCAAAGGGGGCTCCATGTGCCACCCTCCCCGCCCCAAGACATCATGGATCCCATTCGAGATACCTTTTATCGTCTCGTCTTGGGCCGGCAAACCGGCTTCCGTCAGGGAAGAGAGGTGGCCTTTTCCGCTGACCACCTATAAGGTCTTAATGCACGAGTGCATCACGTTAGAGGGCACGGGCCGACGAGCCATGTCGTCCCATGCCCCTCTAAGAGGGTTGGTCCTAACGAGCAGCTCCCGGTGAGAGCGGTCAATATTAGACCGACTACGTGCTTTCTTTGGAGTCGCATGTGAAAAAAAGGAGGGACTGCCGCTGGAAATAGGGAGGTGCCTCGTAAGCCTCCTCTCCGGTAGAAGAAATTTGGAGGGTTCCCTGAGAAAGCTCGGGGGCGGGGGACCTCCATTTTTTCCGTGGAGCTGCCCGAAGGCGGTTCCGTCGCTGGTGAAGCAGAAGTAAAATGGTGGGGGGTTTGATACATGGTTATGGTGACCCTATTAATGACATGGGACGCAAACGCTAATCACCCCTCGCAGTAGCCCGGTTGTCGAGGGGTTAACACTGGGCCGGAAGAACCACCTGCTGCCATTTGAGGCCACTACTTCCGCCTAGTGGTCTGGCAGCCCATCGGCATGGCGGATCCATCTTAGGCTTAACGTAACAAATCGATAGACATTGAAAGGGGATGAAGCAGGTTTTTAAAAACCGGAGCTCAGAGATGAGGGAGAGGGGACAACGCTTCCCTCAGCCCCGATCCAGTATGGTTAGGTGAGAGGAAGCTGGTTGGCATCTACCCTGTGAAATTAGAAGCCGACCAGAGAATGTTGTAGGGAAAGTGAGGAAGTAAGGTAAAAACAAAGGCTGTCAGAAAGAAGGAGAAGAGCCTAAGCTGGGGTCGGACGGGGTGCTGAGTCCCGTCAGCACGGCGGGCAGGAAAGCAAATCGCCGCGCCCCTTACTGGAAGTAAATAAAAGAGGCGAAGTGCCCGAAATTAAAAATCGAATTAAAACAATAAAACAAGAAAATTGTAAATAAAGGAGGCAAAGTGCCCAATTAAAAACCAAACTAAAACAAAGATAAGAAAGAAAAAGAAAGTCTTCGCATGTGCCACAGCTCTCACTTCTGATTGGCTTGACTCAAATTTCGGGATTCCTATCCTCCAATGAGAGCTCGAGTTTAAGATAACACATGAATACGACATGATCCCTCACCATACCGAGAATCTTTGAGCCGATCCGAGTATTGTTATCTTTAATCGCCTCTATGTTTTTTCTCACTTACGATAGCACAATTGTCCGTTCTAATGATTTTTATTTACCATAACTCACAGTAAGGGGAGCTGACCCCCTTACTGTTTACCACTGCTACCCCCTCTTAAACGGGCTGTCTTCAAGCTCTAAACATTTTAAAGGTCCTCTCCCACACGTCGTTGGGCAGTGATTGTCGAACACTGTGGTAACTCTACACTGCCCTTGTTCAATCCAAATTGGACTTTATGGGGCCAAATTTACACTATAACTTCACCCTCAACCCTTAAAATGTTCAATATGATTCGCAACCTCGGAGTTCGTCTTTCCAGTGAAGGCCAAAATAGTGAAGTTGCATAAATTTGCAACTGGTTGGTTCAGAACATGATATATATTATTTTTCTTTTACCTACTTTGAGTCATTGGCAGTGCAGCTACACCTAGATAAGAGACATACATTTCACCGTCAGCTGACTTAAAGGCGAGAGTGTTCCGCCGCGTCGGCGTACGGTTGCTGAAACCCCTTCTCCCCCATTGGGTACTTAAACGGTCAATCGAGGGCTCAAGTCCTTTGCCGACCTGATCGTTACACATCACTGCCCAAGAACCACTTCCTTGTCTCGATCTGTCCCTTGTGCTCTCCGATTGCAGAGACTGATTTTTGGTGAGAGGTGGTCAATGACCTTCATAATAGTGACCACTTTTCCATCCAAATATAATTGTCTGGGCAGCTGCCATCTGAGAAACTATCTCGGTGGTGCTTTGAGGGGGCGTGGTGCATTGCATTTCTGGAAATGACTGATTTCTCTGTCCCATTCGAGAAGATTAGAATCACTTGATGTCTTTTTTTTTCTCCGCCAACCTCATCGCGATGAGGCTAACTATTCCTGGAACTTCTGGTGATCAGTCGTGTGTGCGACCTCCCTCAGACAGAAGCGATATGACTAAATGCGCTATAAATGGCTCCCCAACGATTTCGCTATCGGTGAAATTAGTCGAACTAGGCTAGGTTCTGGTTGCTTCTCTTCTTGCTAGTCATAACTGTCCTCACTTAATAGGAACCCCCCCTTTTACAGAGGTATGGAATCGAATGAAAATAATTCGGGGAAAGTTCTCTTAGGATACTACTCCCTCCATCCCGTCCTGCAGCACGACGGGAACGCAATCTCTGACCTTGCATCCGTGGCAGACCTTCGCAACACCTTTCTAAACATTATCTAGTCAGAATCAGGCTCGGCCAAAATTTATTACACGTCGTAACCTAGCTGAAAGCCGTTGACTGCACTTTTAACTCAGGGGCGGAGAACCCTTCATCGATGTTTACGCTGAGTTGCGTTACGCTCTCGCCTCATGCACGGATACCTCCAATTGCCTGGAAATTATTGATGTGTGGAATGGCATTTATGTTCGATTTGTTTAACATAATCTGGACAGAGGGCATCATCCCCCCTCCCACGGCCCAGATTTTTGGTGAATGGCTACAGTCCTCACTTTTCGCAAACCGGGGAGAGAACACACTATCCCGGCCGATTTCTGATCACTTTATTTAACTTTCTGCTTGTGTAAGTTGATGAAGAAAATGGTAAAGATTTAATTAGCACCTTTTCCTGATCAGCGGTGGCCACTTGTCTTCTGCAAGTTTCACTCGGCGTCAGATACTCAGCCTAGGCTGGAAAAATCCTATGTGCAAGACCTTCCTTCCTAGACAGCAATACGCCACGGTGTTTTGATCTGGAAAAGGTTTATGATACCGCATAGCGATACGATATCATGGAGAGCCTCATCACCATGGAGTTGAGGGGACGCCCCCTCCCACTTTTCATGTCTGAATTTCTATGAGATCGTCGTTTCTGCCTAGGATCTTTCTGGTACAATGGCGCAAAAAGACAGCGTCCCGCCGGCAATTGTGCCCTAACCATCAAAGGGATCTCGTTGATGCTGCCGGAAGGTATTGTCGCAATGCTCTACATATACAATCTTTCAATTGCTCGGTGTGGCTCAGATGACTACTTTGCAGCTTCGAGTCTCAACCGCATCTCTCCTTATCCCGACGCGCACTGATTTCCGTTTTCTTTCGCCAACTCCTAGGCGGTGCACTTGTGCCGCAATCAACGCCTTCCGTCCGATACGTACTTGTTCCTAAATGAGGGTAACCTGGAAGTGGTAGAGTCGCACTGTTTCCTTTGACTTATTTTTTACAGATACCACACCCACACCTGGGGTGATTCATATTTGCTCCTTTATGGCCTCTTGTACTCGTATTATATTTATTCTTTGTCCCTTGGCGTTCAGTATTCCGGGTGTTGATAGAGTTAGTGTTTAACTTTTTTGTAGTGCTCCTTTGTTCGTTCTAAGCCAGATCACGGATACAAATTCTACGCACACAAAACCGAGCGTGAATTGCGAGAGGTGACTATATCCACCGCATTGGTCTACATTTGGCGACCAGTGCCTTCCGTACATCCGTCATAGAGCAAGCGCCCTATTTTCGCTCTCCTGGAGATGTCCCTCGCCTTTCGGCGTACACAGTTCATTAGCCACTTGCACGCGCGAGCCCATCGTCTCCCTCAGTCAACATCTCTCATTTCGTCCACTGTCGATCTCGACATTGCATACGCTGGCGTGAGACGCGAATAATAACATAAGTTTTGTGTTAAGAGCAAGGCAACTCCTTTTGATAACTCAATGTAACTCTCGATCCAGTAGTGCAGCTGGCTCTGCTCAGGACGCTACCATGGAAAGTGCCACCTTTAAAACTGTGTCGCCACATCTCTGCTCCCAATGCGTTCGTACTTTTTGGAGCACACGTCTTGTCACCATGGAGCCAGTGGCGTGTGTATACGGATGGCTCCCTATCCAAAGAGAAGGTAGGCTTCCATGCCTTTAAGCCCATGTTTCAGGGCGGCGCGACTCTTCCGGGTGCTGCATGTCTTCACGGGCGAAACATTGGAATCCCTGCACCCGCCTAGTTTGCAATATCCGTGGTGCCATGGCTCCTGCGAAATGGCCGGCTGTTGGGATTATCTTCTGCTGTGTTCCCGAACACGTAGGATTGCGAGCGCCAAACACTGTCTCAGACTGGGCCACCGGACGAACGTTTTGCTTTACCTCACTCTAACTACCTGGGAGGAATTAGGTCAACCCTACCAACTGCATGGCAAAAAGGATGGTAGACAGCCGATGGAAATCTAAAACTGCCATCAATTGCACCGCCACTTTTCCGCGGACTTACCTCTCAATTTCTTGACTGCTTCCAATTGCTTTTGTAGCTTCCGAATTGGGCACACTCGCGGGATGCACTGCCATTTGATGGAGCCCTCCCTTGCACCTTGCTGCGACAACTGCGTTGTCCCCCAGACTGTCTGCCACATTTTTGTTGAGTTTCAGTCTTGAGGAGCTTCGCGCGTGCTACTTGTTAATGAACCGAGGCAAATGGGATCCACTCCTTGTCACTTGTACTCGAGACTAGTTTGTGCACACCCAACAATGAAGGAGGCAGGCCTCTATAGTATTTAGTAGTTTTTGTATATTGGTTCTAATGTTTAACATAATTTCACAGATGACAAAAGCCACAAGGGCCTATCAAAAGTCATCCGCATCTGTCAAAACCCACCCACAAAATGCATCCATAGGATTGTGTCAGATCATGCATCTACAATATACAATTTAAAGGATCCAGAGGATTGTATCGGATCATGCATCTACAATATACAATCCAAACCATCCACAGGAATGTGTCAAAAACAAAAAGCATTATCATCAAGACTCGTAAAAATCTAAATCAATCGTAATATACAATAATAAAAAGCTGCATCTACAAGAATGAGACCAGAATACCCCCAAAAGTTAACCCTCCCTCCACATAAAATCATCTAATCTGCGTTTGAATACATTCTTCTACCATCTCAGATGGCAAACTATTCCAGTAATCTACCACTCTAGTGGTGAAAAATATTTTCTAACATCCAACCTGCACCTGTTTTTTTAATTTTTAAGTGGTAACCCCTAGTCCTATTACTACTTTCCAACCCAAAATACTTGATAAATCCAACTTATCCATCCCAGAACAGATTTTAAAAAGCTCAATCATATCTCCCCTCACACATCTTCTCTCAAATGAGAACATATTTAGTACCCTCAGTCTATCTTCATATTCAAGGTATTTCAGGGAAGGTATTTTTGTTGCCCTCCTTGGTACTGACTCTAGCATGTTGATGCCATGTCTAAAATGTGGTGACCATGCTTGTATACAGTACTCTAAATGTGTCCTAACATATGAGTTGTAGAGTTTAAGGATAACCTCTTTACTCCTGTAGCTAACATTCCTGTTAATGTATCCTAGCACCCTATTTGCTCTATTTTTTGCCTCAATACACTGCTTTGAAAACTTCAGTGACCTATCTATTATTACGCCTAAATCATTCTCATCCTCAACTGAATTCAGCCAATGCCCATCCATTTCATAGCTAAATTCCCATGTTAAGAACTTTGCATTTTTTAAGGTTAAAAGTCATCTGCCACTTCTGAGCCCAATCTAATAACTTATTTAAGTCACTGGGCATTTTAAAGCTACCCTCAACTTCTTTGACTACAGCTGCCAATTTAGTGTCATCAGCAAAAATTGACAATTTGCTATTTACACCCTTCCCAACATCATTTATATAAACTATGAATAATAAAAGGCCTAGAACGGATCCCTGAGGTACATCACTGATAAGTCCCTCCACGTTGACTTCACCCCATTCAGCACAACTCTCTGTTTCCTGTCTTTCAGCCATTCAGTTATCCAATTCAAAACTTTACCACATATCCCATACATTTTTAATTTGTGAACTAGTCTCCTATATAGAACCTTATCAAAAGCTTTGCTGAAATCTAAGTATATTACATCAACATTCTCTCCCTTATCTAATTGTTTAGTAACATAATCCAGTAAATTTGTTAAACACAATCTACCTCTTCTAAACCCATGCTAAGCATCATTTATTAACTTACCACACTGTAGATGGTCAGAAATCTCCTTCTTAACTACCTTCTCAAGGATTTTACAAATGATAGAAGTTAAGCTTACCGGCTTAAAGTTATTCGGGTCCTCTTTACTTCCCTTTTTAAAAATTGGCACTACATTTGCTAATTTCCAATCATTAGGTATTTCTCCAAACTCTAGTGACCTAGTATATATCTTATCAAGAGCTACTGCAATACTATCTACACCTTCTTTGAGTAACCTAGAATGAATGTTGTCTGGTCCAGATGACTTACTAGTATTTGACTCCAATATAAGTCCTTTAACTACTTTAACTATTTCCCTGTTCACATTAACGGTATTCAACACTACTTCACTTGACCTGACTTATTAGTATTTAACTCCAATATAAGCCCTTTAACTATTTCCCTGTTCACATTAACGATATTCAACACTACTTCCCTTGACCTAGAATTATTATCAATTAATCTATATTTATTCTCATGTGTAAATACTGAAGAAAAATGATCATTAAGCACCTCTACTATTTTCTCATCAGATTCTTTCAAAACCCATTCATATCTAATAGGCCCTATTTTATCACTGTTAGATTTGTTATTAATTTTATAATAGCTAAAGAATTTTCTTGGATCTTTATTATTATTTTGAGCTAAATTAATTTCTGCTTCCTTCTTGCTCTTCTTAATAATCTTATTTAGCTCATTTCTGGTCAACCTATAATGATTTAAATTGTCAAAAGTACTTCTCTGTAATCTCTGGTATGCCCTTTTTTTCTCAGAAATTTTCCTAGCCCTCTCCTGATTCCACTACAATGGCTTCCTACATTTCTTCCTAATAGCCTTCATTTGAATACACTGCTCCTGAACTATGTTTAATATAGTCTTAAAAGTGTCCCACATCTCATAAGTATTCTTCCCCCTGAATTCTATATCACACCTAATCTGATTTAGCAAGTTTCGTAATTTATTGTAATCTCCCCTATAAAAATTTGGAGTTTTTGTTGAGTTTGTTGATGTTATACCTTTCTCTATTCCCAAGTTAAAATGAACCATCTGATGATCACTATTTCCCAATGCTTCCCACGACAGTCAATTCCAGAATGCTTGTTTTATTCTTAAATTAGCATAAATATAAGTTTGTTTGTAATTTGGGCTGCTGAGTCCATGCTGGCGGCCCCGAGAAGAGAAATTAAAAGTAAGAAAATAGCATGTACCTCTATCATTCCCGACATATTCCAGAGACTTAACAAATTGCACTTATTCAAGGGTAAGAGGGCGGACTCTATTATCACCCCCCCCATCTTCATAGATTATATTTCTGCTGTAATCCACATATATTTTCAATATTTGTAGGTTAAGTAAATCTGTTTTACAAAATAAATGTGTTAATTTCATACATTATTATTCAAGTAGATATAAAATAAATAGTATTTTTACTTAACTAAAAAAAACTACTACATTTCCAAAAGATTCAAACGCAGATGTGTTATTTCCACATCTACAGCCTTGGTGAAAAGTATTAATCACCCTATGAAATCATTCTAATAATAGAAGTAGACATTTGTTCTAAATGAATTCAGTATATATATTGTATGTTTATTTATTTTTAAACATTTTAATACTGAGTTGGGCCCATTTGCTTTAATTATACTCATAATATTTCGTAGCATTGATTTCACCAAACTTTTACAAATTTCCGACGCTATCTTTCCCCACTCAGCTTGTATTTTTTTATACAGTTCTGTTATATTTGTACCTGTACTTATTGTTGCTTTTCCAAGGACTCATCCACAAGTGTTCTATTGGATTTAATTCTGGGCTCTGTTGTGGGCCACTACATAGGGTTGATTCCCATTTCTCCAACCCAATTCCTGTGCTTAGATGTATGGCATAGAACATTGTCCTTCTGAAACATAACTTCTTTTCTTGGTTTTGTGAGATGCAATTTCGAAATAGATGGCTCCAAAATCTGTGACAACATGGTGGTATAAGTTGAGTTCTTTTTCCCTGTGCATAAAAACATCCCTCTTGGCCCTAATGAAGACATGCAACCTCATAACATGATAGAACCACCTCCACACTTCGCAGTTGTTTGCAGAACCACTTCCACACTTCTCAGTTTGTAGCAAACAAGTAGGATGAAATGCCTTTCCAAATCTTCATCTCACAAAGATAACCCCAGAAGCACTGAAAATCTGCAAAATAGTTACAAAAAAGTAAATTTTTTTAATTAATTTTCTTCTAAGATATGAAATGAAAGTAAATAAATTAAATGTAAAACAATAATACAAGTCTTTCTTACATACCCGATAATTACTCTCCTCTGTTCATGTGTCCATTTTTTTTTATCTTTGGCCCATATAAGACTTTTTTCTGTTGAACTAAGATACTCATGACTTCTTTCTCTCCTTGCATCCTTTATAGCCCTTGATCTTATGGCTTCTAACTCTTCTGGAGGATATTTTTGATCTTGATTGAACTCTCCAGCAAGTTTAAAAGATGGTTTTATGTCTTCTATAGGTGTCGTAAGATGTTTTACGGCACTTCTCTTCCTTGATACAAAAATCTTGGTCTTTTGATATCGTTTCATAGTGGTTTGGACAACAATACTTGAACATTCTATTCTTTAGAATATTCTACTTGTCATAACACATGGCTATGGAGAATTTGGATTTATGCTCTCTGTGCTTCTCTAAGTTCTTTAGTTTTAGTAATATTACTATTTACAATGATATTGAATTTAAGCTGAAACAAAAAATATTAGTAAAATTCTGATTTTAGAAAACATGCCATTTTATTAATTACTCACCATTTAGTAAAATGCTAAGTAATTGGAACATTAACAAAATATTAGCAAAATACACATTATCACAAGAATAATATAAATTCTAAAAAGTTTGATTAAATATATTAAATATATGAAGGGTGCTTTATACTTTTGGCCAAGGGTGTACATATATATAATATGACTAAACATGCGTCTATTTCTGTAGTATTATTGCGGAATAACGTTTTGTTATTCTAAATGAATTGTGAAACGGGTTTCAGAATTTCCACAACATCCATTTCAGTGAGTAAATGCTTTATTTCTTTGCGCAGTGCTCGCGAATCCTAAGGGTCAAGGCATCACTACGTACCGACTCTCATGCAAAGATGGAAAGTATGTTACCCTTCGTTCCAGAGGTTTCATGGAGGTGAACAAAGAAACTGGCAAACTTGATGCATTTATTTGCATCAACACAGTTTTAAGGTAACTTCAAGATCATCCATTGAAAAGGTCATTTTAAAACTACTAACTCAACTTTTTCCTCTTTTTTTATGTATATCCGATGTCTTTGTTTGGCTTCCCACATGTCATATTTAATGATTCGGTCTAACCTTCCTTTTTAGATTGAGCTCTTCTCTGAGCTTTGATTTTGTGTTCTTAGATCCACTTTTCTTCTGTCTGTGTCATTTTTATATCTCATTCTTTGACTTTTCTGATCATTTGGACTTTTACTGGTTTTTTTTTCTAATTTGTATAATGCGTGTAACTTAAAGGCATATAAATATGTTTTGAATCTGAAAAGAGAAGTGACATTAGAATTATTAATGATTGTAAGGAAAAGAAGTTAAAATGAAGAGAATGTACTGCTGTCAAAATAATTCAGTATTCTCCTCATGAGCTGCTATTTGGTGTAACTCAGAGAAGTCTTCGTCATTACCTGTTTTGAACTGCACGCTGCGATCTCGCTTCTGGGCCACAACGGCACTCCGTAAGATCTTCCTTCGTTGTGGAACGAGGCAGCTTCAAAAGAGTGGCGAGCCCTTCTTGGGGTACTCCTTTTGGTGTTACTCAGTCTATGAACCTTTGATACTTTTTCACTGTAATTGTGTAGAGTATGGCCGGATCCGAATCATAGCTTATTTTGGGCTATTTTCCCTAGCTACTTTTTCTGAGCTGAAATCTAGGTGGACGAAGTTTATGGCGATTTCCGATTATATACTCCCCCCCCCTCCGCACAAATGATTGAACTTTCAGGATCATCGTAAGCCCATCCCCCCGACAAGCCGTCCCCAATAACGAGCCAACCTTCAAAATAAGCTGGAATCGCATCCGCCCATACTCGCAACATTTACCATTTTTCTTCCCTAACTTCATCCCTTTTATGAAAGTCATGTTAAAACTTTTCTGGTGTAGTTTTCCTCGTTAGACCATCAGAGTCTATCTCAACGATCACGTCGCAGTAACATTCTTTTATTTCGATCCTCAGTGAGAATGACGCCCCCAAGGAGCAGAAGCTACAGCAGAAGAGGTTGGCTTCCTTCCTTGAAGGAAAGTCAACTAAGGACATTACCGAGTTCGCTAATCACAAGGTGAGGCCATGAAGCGGCAAAGCTACTTTCCTAACTGGCAAATTGTGATTGTGCTTTGAGTACGAATTTGTTCCTGCAAGACCCACTGGGGAAAGGTGGGGTGCCCCGCCCAACCCCCTCACTCGTAAGGAAGGCAAAGACGGTGGTGGTAATTGTACCACTGTAGCCACTGCTAAAAGAAACCTGTGATTTCTCTCGGGTCCTCATCTGCACCTCTTTAGAAACTCACCCATTCTCCTTTTTACTCAACCCACCTCTTCCTATTCGTCTTTATTACCTATCATACTCCCCTACCCCCACAAAAAATAAGAGATCTTCTGGTGGCCTGGTATCTGAACTCAGTCGAGTGGTGGGATGCACCACCAAGGAGGAAGAAAGTCTGACGATTGGGAGATGTATGAGGCAGGGAGTGTACTGGGTCGTCGACTCTTCCCTGCTTCCAGTGCAGATAGAAGGTACAGTAAACCCTCGATATAACGAACTATATGGTCGGGGGGGGGTCGTTCGTTAAAGCCGAAAGTTCATTAAACCCAATGGGCTTTAAAAGCAATGGAAATAACGAACCAAGTTCGTTATGGATATGTAATACGTATGTAATTACTAATATAGTTAAGTGGACTACACAACATAGTATTGATACGAACCTTGCACTGTAGGAGACATGTGACACACCAACACTTACGCAGGCTGGTCGTAAGGCTTGCCTGTTAAACCCGATGGAGTTCGGCTAGGAAATTTGGTTCGTTATATCCGAAATTCGTTATATTGAGGGTTTACTGTAACTATGCCAGCCCCGTTCTTAATGGGGGGCATTTGATCAGGTTGGCAAATTCGATCTTGTGTGTTTTTTATGGCGATGGGTAGCCATCTCCACAGCTCGCCTGTGCTTATTGTGATGACTGGAGCAGAAAAAGCTCATTAAAAGAAAAATAAATAAGGAATTGGAGGGGCCGGGGGCGCATTTTGGTGTATGCGCTTTCGGAAGGGGAAAGCATTTACACTCTAACCTCCTCAACCCTATATTCGAGGACCTTGAACAATCATCAGCAAAACTACAACTGGCTGTGTGAGGATCCTGAAACTTCAAAATTTTCCCAAAAGTCCCACTGCCTCAGTTCTTTGGCACATAAAGATAAAAGAAAGCAATGGAGGTGACATAGGGCAGTGTATATTAAAAAAATGTTCATTTCCTGGGACTATTTTCTCTCCTAGTCTCCATATTTCTAATGACAATGTAGTCTCGTTGCCATTAATGCCACTTGAATACTTTTGGTGGGGGGGGTGGGCACCATAATTAAATGAATTCATAATTTTTAACATTTAATCAGTGTGAAGAAGAACAACGAAAAGTGCACTTTGTAAACTATTTAATGTTGTTTGGCAGTGTCATTTTTCAATGTTTATCAGGAAATGGAAATGTTATCTTCTATATAAACCAGGCAATGGCTTCGCCACTCTCCTCTTATAGGGGGAGCTTGCGCTTCCCTACTAAGATTAAAATTTAAAATAAAAAAAAAGCAGCCATGGTTAATTTTTTTAATTTTCTGAACTTCGCCAATTATAATCATTTTAAAAGGAACTCTAAACTAAATTTCCCCTTTTTCAAAATATCATGTTGCTAAAATATAGCGTTATAGAAGAATAGAAGATATATAAAAATAAATTTGGGGGACTACACCATTTGTAATTCTTTTAGTTTTAAAAAATTCACAAAGTTTTGATATTTATATTTATTTCTGAACTTCACCATTTTGGGGGGATGGGATATTATAAAAGAATTATTAGAAATAACTTTGAGAAAAAAACAAACAATTTATAACCAAACTAAGATGAAATTATATTCAAATACTCAAAAAATCCCCTTCTTAAATTATAGAGTTAGTGATGATGATGATAAAAGCATATTTGTGTGCGTGCCCATCTCAAAAACGGCTCCACAGATTTTGGGGGGCCAGTAGTACAGACATATACTCATTTGGGCCCACAAAAAGGGGGTTACACATATGTAACCAAAAGTCTTTGATGATGTCATAAGCCTGAAAGATATTTATCATTAGAAACAAGGGGAGCAGCTTCGCCACTCTCCTTACAGTAGGAGCTTGTGCTTAGCTGGCAGACTTTCCGTCTCTTCTTTCTTTTCTCCATCTAAATTTGCTCTAATAATTTCCATCCTAAAATTTTAGTAAATTTTCTGAACTTTACCATTTGTAATTCTTTTAGTTTTAAAAAAATGCACAAAAATTTGATACTTATATTTATTTCTGAACTTCAAAATGTTTTTTTTATATTATAAAGGAACCAGGCAATGGCTTCGCTACTAAGATTAAAATTTAAAATCTAAAAAAAATCAGCCATGGTTAAATTTTTATAAATTTTCTGAACTTCGCCAATTATAATAATTTTAAAAAGGAACTCTAAACTAAATTTTCCCCTTCCAAAATATCACCTTGCTAAAATATAGTTATAGAAGAAGATATATAAAAATAAATTTTCTGAACTTCACCATTTTTAATATTTTAGGTTTAAAAAAATTCACAAAATTGCAATACTTATATTTATTTCTGAACTTTAATAAAAAACATAAGTCATAACCAAACTAAGAGGAAATTATTATTCAAATACTCAAAAAAATCCCCTTCTTAAATTATAGAGTTAGTGATGATGATTATTAGAAACTACCAAGGTTTGTTCTAATGAATGAGTTTACTTTAAAGTCAATTGCTGTTTGTTCAGAAGCTTCTCTTTAGGGCATCAGTCTAATATTAACCCATGTTGGCTTAAAGAAGTAAGTTTTTGACATAACTTGAAATTCAAGAGGATAAGAAATCTTTATTCCCAAGAACATGAGACCAAGAAAATCCAAAAAAGTTTCGAAAAACCTTTTCAAATTTAAAAAGCACACTTACAAAGGCATAGATCAGGAGTCTCCAACCTGCGGTCCGAAGGTCACATGCAGCCTGCGAGGCCATTCTGCGTGGCCCACGGCCACTTGTCAAAATTAACATTGCATGCAGCCTGCTAGATCATTTCCTGGGTCTTCCATCATTCCAAACGTGGGTAAAACATTTTTTTTTCTCTCAAGAGCGTGTTTAGGATAGGTTCATTTCTGGTTAGGTCAGGTTAGGTTAATTGGTTAACATAACATAATTTCACGGATGACAAAAGCCACATCTGTCAAAACCCACCCACAAACTGTATCCATAGGATTGTGTCAGATCATGCATCTACAATATACAATTTAAAGGATCCAGAGGATTGTATCGGATCATGCATCTACAATATACAATCCAAACCATCCACAGGAATGTTTCAAAAACAAAAAGCATCATCAAGACTCCTCAAAATCCAAATCAATCGTAATATACAATAATAATATACTGTATCCCCAGGAATGGCTCCAAAATACCCCCAAAAGTTAACCCTCCCTCCCCATATAATCATCTAATCTGCATTTGAATACATTCAAGTTTGGACTGTCTACTGTCTCAGATGGCAAACTATTCCAGTAATCTACCACTCTAGTGGTGAAAAAAATATTTAATAACATCCAACCTGCACCTCTTTTTTTAATTTTTAAGTGGTGACTCCTAGTCCTATTACTACTTTCCAACTCAAAAATCTTGCTAAAATCCAACTTATCCATCCCAGAACAGATTTTAAAAAGCTCAATCATATCTCCCCTCACACCTTCTCTCAAATGAGAACATATTCAGTACCCTCAGTCTATCTTCATATTCAAGGTGTTTCAGGAAAGGTATTATTTTTGTTGCCCTCCTTGGTACTGACTCTAGCATGTTGATGTCATGTCTAAAATGGGATGACCCTGCGTATATACAGTACTCTAAATGTGGCCTAACATATGAATTGTAGAGTTTAAGGATATCCTCTTTACTCTTGTAGCTAACATTCCTGTTAATGTATCCTAGCACCCTATTTGCTCTATTTTTTGCCTCAATATACTGCTTTGAAAACTTCAGTGACCTATCTCCTACTACGCCTAAGTCCTTCTCATCCTCAACTGAATTCAGCCAATGCCCATCCATTTCATAGCTAAATTCCCTATTATCCCTTAGTTCAGGTTAGGAGGTTAGGTTAAGACTGGTACATAGCTTACAGAAGATGACTTGTACGACCTTCTCTTGCTGATTTTGATAAGCTTTTTGCTGAGAACTGTCGCCAGGTGTCTCATTAATAAATTCTTTGATTTTGTTCTGTATAAGATGTGGTTTTCAGAGGGTTTTTTATTGGTGCACCCTTTGGGCCATCTCGGACTTGTGGATGTGGCCCGCGGTGCTCTGAGGGTTGGGGACTCCTGGCGTAGATGATGTTCCCTTCCAAAAAGTTAAAACTGGATTCAGAGATCAGTTCAATGTCTGCGGGTTGCATTAAACCTTCTTGCATCAGCCATGTGGGAATGGTTAATAATTATTCAGTTGCCCACACAGACATTGTGCATAATTTCATTCTTTTTGCCAACCAGTTTGATTTGGTTTATGAACGCGCACCTGGGGATGCCAACTGTTTATTTCATAGCTTGCCAAAGCTTTGCAGCGACTTGATATTGAGGTAGTTCATCTGTCGTTCAGAGCTCTTACTTCAGAACTGTTAGAATAAAAAAAAAGGAACGTTTCTTACTATTTGTTGATACAGACTGGTGACCCTGAACTGGTCTTCAAAAACTACTTGCAAGCACCTTGATCTGGGCAAAAATGGGGAGACCACATTGAAATCCAGTTATTGGCCAAAGCCTATTATGCCATAGTACAAATTTTTAATGGAAGCAACCTATCATTGATAAATATCAATGATCAAAACGCAAATAAAATCATCACTTTTGAATATTCAAACAACTTGCACTATGATGTCTTCTTGCCATCACATAAAATTTTATCACTCAAGTGTAGAAGAAGAAGATATAGGCATTGAGCCTGGGTATTATTGACAGGACCATCATGCTAATTCTCAGATAGTTGCTGAAGATCTGAATCAAACGCAAACTAAAAGAATATCCAAAGCTGCAAGAGCGTGTCAAAGAAGGGCCTCTTGAACTCCAGATGACGAGAAAGAGGATAGAAGCTAATGCTGAAAGGATGAGAAGAGTCAGGGATTCTGAAGACACTTATATCAAAGGTAAGCCAGAAGAACAACCAACAAATGAGACAAGTGAAAGGTGCACTTTTGTCCAATCTACATAGAGCAGAATTTAATTATGATCCCGAGGAAGATTATTTAAACCACCCAAAGTTGTCCATTGGAAGTTTGGAAAATGAATGTAAGTATTGCAAAGCACTAAAGTTCAAGGATGAGACCAATGGTCTTTGTTGCAAAAATGGAAAAGTTCAGTTGGAAGAACTACCTATTCCAAGTCAACCATTACTTTCCCTCTTAGATGGATCAAATCCAGATTAATTTGAATTTTTAAGAGTCATAAGAGCTTACAACAAGTGCTTTTCTATGACATCATTTGGAGCTAATGATGTAACTTTGCCAGGGTTGAAGTCAACATTCAGAGTCCAAGGCCAAATCTATCACAGAATTGGTTCAATTTATCCTTTGCTGAATGAGCCAAGCAAGTTTCTTCAAATCTACTTCATTAAGGACCATAAAGTTCAAGCACAGACCAGAGCAAACATGTGTAAGGATTTACAATGAAACATATTGCTGAATCTCCCAGAATTCCTTCACCAAAACAATGTCTATATCAGAAAATTCAAGACAGCCTTGGAAAGAAGTACAGATGAAGAAGTCAGATTGATCATCAGAGCGAACATCAAAGAAGATTCAATTCTCCTACAACAAATGAAGTTAGACTTTTTATTGCAGGACAAGACTGAAAAAAGAGATATTGCTCTACAATATAAAGATGGAAATCTGAAGAAAGTCGCTGAAACTCATAGAGCTTATGACTCCTTACAGTAGTACCCTTTGATATTCTGGCAAGGAACTGATGGTTATAATTTTCTTTTGAAGCAAAGAGATCCAAATACTGGAACAAGGAATAACAAGAAAATATCTGCTCAGGATTTTTATGCCTATAAAATAATGGTGAAGCAGGAAAATTCCAATTTGCTATTGAGATTTAAGCAACTTCTCAATCACTTCTTAGTTGATATGTATGCCAAGATTGAGTCAGAGAGACTGTTGTTCATCAAGCTGCATCAGAAAAAGCTCAGAGCAGAGGACTAATCCACCTAAAACATGCAGTTTTAAGTGATGGCACTGCAAATTGTGATTCCGCCTTCTTCTTTTACTGGAGGTGCTAGGTACATGCAGGAGAGAGTACAGGATGTAATTTGCTATGTCAGACATTATGGCAAACCTGACTTATTCATTACCTTTACCTGTAATCCTACATGGAAAGAAGTGTAAGAGAATTTTCTTCCTGGACAAAATCATAGGTTTGATTACTAAAGGAAAGCTCTTTGGACAAGTGAGATGTCATATGTATACAATTGAATGTCAAAAGCGAGGCTTTCTTGCCACCTGCTCATTTGGCTGAAGGACAAAATAAGTTCCAATGAGATTAACCTTATAATCAGTGCAGAATTACCAAATTCTGAAACAGATCGAATGTTGTTTGAAATCATCAAGAAGAATATCCAACGGATTTAATTAAGGAAACACGAACTGATACAAATGGATATCCAATCTATAAAAGAAGAACGGCAGAAGATGGAGGAGATTCATTCAATGTGAAAAAAAATGGAAATGATATTATTGTAGACAACAATTGGGTGGTTCCTTATAGTCCCTTCCTTTGCAAAACATTCAATGCCCACATCAATGTGGAATTTTGCAACAGTGTGAAATCGATCAAATATGTTTGCAAGTATATAAACAAAGGTAGTGATCAAGCAGCTTTCAGCCTGCTGAATCATAATGAAGTTGAACAATTTCAAATGGGGAAGATACATTTCCAGTAATGAGGCAGTCTGGAAAATACTTTCTTTCCCTTTCATGACAGAAGTCTCTCAGTTCAGCACCTGGCTGTGCATTTGGAAAATGGTCAGAGACTATTACACTGAGGAAAATGCAAGAGAGCTGACTGAAAGGCCAAAAAACACTACCCCCTGATGGTGTTTTTCAACCTCTGTACAGAAGACGAGTTTGCCAAAACAATTCTATATCCTGAAGATTATTTTCTTATTTCTAACTATATTATGGCCTGATAATTTAAATGTTCTAAACGGTGCAAGATCCTCTTTCCTTCGTTGGATTAGCTAAACATGACCACCTTTCACTCCCCTCTTGCCCCTATTTTGAAAGGAATGATGTGTTCAATTTTTAGTCCCACCACATTGTGACAAGTATGCTTCCGATAATGGATCCAACGTTACCTTTTGAAATTAGTGCAAAATATCATTCAAAAACGTAAACTGATGGAAATCTTACAAAATAAATATATTGGCATATTTATGCGAATGAGGAAAATATCATGGTAATTGAAATAAATATCAGCTTATAGACGGCGATGCACCGCCATTTGATTGGGCGCTCTCCTGCAATGCCAAAGTAGAGAAATGTGGCATTGAAACCAACAAGAATGATTTTCCGGGTTAGGCGCTACTGCCATAATTTCGTGCTCCCTATTCTTGGCATGGAAAAATGTGTTGATCAGGCACAGCTCACGGACACTCCCCATCCACGCCAAGCAAGTGAGTGTCTTGAATGCAGTCACTTGCTTGGTGTGGATGAGGCGCGTCCCTCAGGTCTTCCTGCCTGATACAGTGTGAAGGTCGATACTCATTGCTATAATAACCCCATACCATCACCCTGTATATTGCAGTTTACCTTACCATCT
Organism: Ceratothoa steindachneri; assembly: GCA_963969495.1. Classification (NCBI taxonomy): domain Eukaryota; kingdom Metazoa; phylum Arthropoda; class Malacostraca; order Isopoda; family Cymothoidae; genus Ceratothoa; species Ceratothoa steindachneri. The sequence goes on from OZ018319.1 coordinate 78,885,577, forward strand.
TAACTCTGTTCCAATGTGTAGTATGTGTAAATGATCATAGTTTGGATGTTTCTTACGCTATGGGGACTTTCCCTATACCTCCAAGGCACTGGGAAACTATAATATCTTCTCTCCATGTCTTTTTTTATTAAAACTACATTCAGAACACCCACCCCACACATACAGGCTGAAACAAAAATATTCCCAATCAAAATACACCTAGAGATAATTGGAACCCAACACTTCAGCAGAGCATTGACCCCTCCCCACCCCAACCACCATCTGACAACAAAGCCACCACCACCGACTAGAAAAAATGCTCTGCATAATACTTCCAACACCTCTACAATCACCTCTCTCCACTACCACCAAACCCTAACTTAATCAAACTCATCCACACAACTTCACCAAAGACACTTGAACACACTACCTCCAAACAACATCCTACACGAGCCTTGCCCTCCTTTACTAAACCAATCAAAGAAATCACTACACAATAATCCTATCTCAACTCGGTCAGGCCACTCCACTATACTACAGCAATACAAACGCAGAATAAACCTTGCCCCGACCTAACTCAACATGCACCAGATGCAAGCAAAACCCAGACAACATTAAACACTTACTTATAACCTGGGTTTGCAAAGGTTCTGTTACACTCTTGTCTTTTTTTCTTTCGAGAGGTTCTCGTGTGTCATAGAAAAAATACGTCAAACAAACTTAAAGGTCTACTTTTCCAGCACGTAACATTCATTTTAACCTTCTTTTCCATTGTGTACAGATGTGTCGAGATAGAAGTGATAAGAATCGAGATTTCTGCGTGCGTGCCACAATAAGTCCAACATCGCCAAGCGGCTCAACGTTAGCCGGATGACCATCCACAGTCACGGCAAGACTTAAGAACGGGGAAGACCTCAAAAATCGACTTCGTTCAGACAGATCTCAAGTTGTCAACCGTTTGGCATGTGAGAAAGACCTTCGAAAGTGCTCAAAATGGTAGCGCTCGCGAAGGAAAATATCTAGGTGGCCATTGTGTCCAGGGTCGTCAAGGAGGAGGGCAGCAAGAGCTTGATTTGCGTGGAAAGATGCCTTCTCAACGACTTGAAGAGTCCCGGTAATTGAATTCTTATTTTTTCTCATGAAAAAACATTCACTCTCGATCCGGCCATCAACGAGCAGAACGCCCGCGTGGTAAGCTTCGACCAGGACGTCTCCGGTAGGTCCGCTGCGACCCCACGACCAAGCACCCGGCCTCCCTGATGATACTCGGCTTCGAGAAGAGAATATGCCGCCGGTCTAGTTCGTGGCTGATTCCACGAACATCTTGGCCACAAAAGTCCTTCCCTTGTGTCACAGGGCCAAGACTGTGCAAGAGTCGTTGGGGTCGAACAGGGACTTCTAGTCGAAGGCTTTTGACCGCCACTGTCCCCCGACCTCAATCCCATTGATTAAAACGTTTAGACGCATGTCGAGGACAACAAGACCTACAAGGTCCGCCACAGCAATGTCGACAAGCTCGCTCCCCGAGGGCGGCTACATTAATTAACATTACAATTTAAACACATTTATATGTTAAACAATAAAAACGTGTCTAGCCGCATCAAAATTATCTTTGTGTCCTTTGTTGATAAAGTGTAACAGGACTTTTGCAATACCCGGTAGACTGGGCTGCCCAAACCTCACTCAAGTACGCATATACACAATTACTTCCCCTTGAAGACTTCTGGACCAACCCAACGAGCGTGGTGACGCTACTATCTCGGGTAAACCAGAGACTCAATTGCCGCTTCCCGCACAACCTCAGGATAACGTCCTACTTTAAGCTTTGACGATCTATTTAATTTTTTAACTAGTTTGAGTGTATCAAAAATGCTACTTTTGAATTTGATAAGTTTAAATTAGGTGACTTTCACATTCTTCTTTTTTAATTCTCTGACGCTTTTGAATACTTTCTTACCGGTCTTCTTCTTCTTCTTCTTCTTCTTCTTCTTCTTCTTCTTCTTCTTCTTCTTCTTCTTCTTCTTCTTCTTCTTGTAACCCTCTATTACAAATAGGACAAAATCTGAACTTTACAATGTATGTAGTTCTTTTTTATCTTCAGTCAAAATTACTTTATACATGGGGGTCAGTCAATATAGACGGCGGCAAGCAAGGTACATTCGTATCATGGAATCATGGATTTCATCGGCTACAAGTCCTCCAATTTGCATCAGCTTATAAATAAGGGCTTTCTACTATTTGAAAAAAAGAAACCTAGTGTAAGATCTGAAGATTGTAATCTTTTTTTTTGTTACCGTAAATGGAAAACTTAATAGATTTTCAAGTTGTCTGAGTACCAGACATGGATAATTGAGGGTTAGCCATGTCCGAGGAATTCTTTGAGTTCAAAAATGCATCTTATCATTAAATAGGCGCTACTCTCATCGTGTAGCATGACCAATTATAGCTTATTTGCTTGCTTTTCTTTTGAGGGCAGAATCAATCTTTGGATTTCTAGCAACTGTGGTAATATTTCGCTCGATACCAACCAAGTTAGCATCTTTTAATGCATCACAAATTGCTAATTGAAGAGCATCTGCTCTATGTTTTGTATTATTTGCAGCCTCTTCAATCCAATCAACTAATACTGGTCAACAGTGATTTTGAATCTAACATCAGTTTTTCTCCACGTATAATTATATACGTTGTCAATGTTGTTTTATTAGTTATACTCTGAATAAGTGTCAAAAATACACATTCAAGTGTATAAAACATTCATTTGGAACATGAACATCTCACAAATAAAGCCATTTGCCATATTTGAGATTTATCTCTAATCAAATTTGATAATATCTCAATCAAAAGTGCTTCTGCACTTTGCCCTCGCTGCCTTTCAGCACCACATTATCTTTATTTATTTTTCATTATTATTATTAGGACTATCTACTCAACCTTTTATCCACCCGCACTTTGTACCAGAAGAAACTGTTCTCACCTTGGACAGAGCTAAGTCCGCTGTACACAGTGCCGGGGTGGAGTGCACGCCATTGCCGCTTGTCCCTTTCCGAACTTGCTCTTCCATCCACAGAGGTTATTCCTGCTACTCAGCGCATTTGCGTCCTCTTATGGGTCCTTATTCGTGTGTCAGAGTATACCGTGGGGGTCGAAAGCCTGCCGGCTGAGTCAAGTATTAGACACTGGGTGTACTGGGCCGTCAACTGTTAACCACCTTCCAGTACAGATATAAGGCGCCTACGTCGAGGAAAAGTTTGCCTGAATGGTGAATGGGTTGTCAAGGACCATGTTAGCTCGAACCCGTAAGCCGAGTATGTGTAAATGATTACGTTCTGGAATTTTCTGATCCTATGGAGACTTTTCTTAACCTCTCAAAGCATTGGGGGGTCATAATATCTACTTCCCATGCACTTGTTTCTTCTTTTTTTTACTGGCTACAACAGAAAGAAATAGCGGGCGACGGCAGGCGCATGGAAATTCCTCTCCTAGCTCAGCCTCGCCTTCCTTAGGATCGGGGATGACGAGGGAAATTGAGATACCACTTCAACTTATGTAGGGGCTCCCCTCTTACCATCCACATGCAGCAAAGGGGCTTTCACTTTGCCATATTTAGAGCCGCCTCTTGACAACTCTGCCCTGCCCCTATGCGTTCTCAGGGGTTCCTTCAACCCTTTTCTAACGGAGAGTAGGATTACCCCTCTCCCCAATATACGTTGCGGTGGTTTCCCCCTCACCGACTTTAGAGTTGCCTTTGGGCGACTTCCTCTTAGTAACAGACGCAGTCCCCCCCTGTCCTTTCATTGGAGCCTGCAAAGAAGGAGGCAAGCGGCACAGAATCAACCGCTCCCGAATAGGGCCAACCCCCTTAGTGATAACGGGACCCGTCGGGTCGTGCCCCCTTCAGTCCGGCATGCCTGCATTCTGAACTTGCAGGGGGCCGGCGTGTCTGCCCCTTCCCTTACCAAATGGAGGTCGGTTCGCCGACCCAAGACTAAAGAGTCCTCGATTGGGAATGATGAGACTTGGGGGATGGGTCACTTGTAGCCTCCCCTCACTGAGCTGGACATGGCCCTTGAGGTGACCCTGCCCAGATGACAAGATCTTTCATGGAAGCGAACCTACCTAGGCTTGGTGCCAAACACCAAACTTGAGTCCGCCCTTGTCCAAGCTTATCAGGGGTCTCGGGGCCCCTGATGACCCATAAGGAGAGGAGCGACCTCCTTTCCCTCACTTGTGGCCCTTTGAAAGCCAAGCCCTTATCCATTTCGGAGAAGGAACTTAGTGATGCCGTTCAGTCCGGCCTTGGGGACCCCTGCAGCGGTGGCGAGAAGCGGGTTCACTCCATGCCCTCCTCCCCGTGGCTCCGGGAAAGGACGGTTACGCTGCTGCTTCGGCAAGCGACCAGGCTAAGACCGGCACGTTCTACCCTGCGGCGCCCTCGGTCAGGAAGGCCCGTCCCCCCCATCCCCCGTTAGCTGTCTTTATTCAGAAGATCATGCTAGGCGCGTGCTTCCCCGGCCAACCCTCCGTGGTATAAGGGTTTTGTGACCCCACCACCACGGGATGGGAGCCTGGCAGGAGGATGCGCCATCTACACCCAGCATGATGTCTCCGTTCTTCTCTTTGATTTAAATACCTCCTTTCAAGCAGTACTAGTACAGCTACAGGTGGATAGTAAGTATACCTTAATTTCTGTGTGCATTCCATCGTCAGTAGAATTCGACGCGTCGTGACACTGGTGTCGATGCTGTTTCATGTGCTGGGGGATTTGAACGTTAGACCCACTCTGGGGAGACTACTCGATCAGTCCCAGAAGTTAGGTCCTTACTAACCTGATCGACGAGCTGGAAATATGTGTCCTAAATGTGGATGTTTACGCATCACTCCCCGAGAAGCTTTTCTTTCTATGCCTATGCTCTCCGGATGCAGTCTTATTTTGGGTAGGAGGTGGTCGATGATCTCCATGTTAGTGATCACTTTTCCATTCGACTCAAATTTTCTGGGCCACTGCCGCCTGAAAACCCGCTCCGATGGTCCGCATTTTCCTAAATAACCGATTTTTCTGTCCCAGTCGAGGAGTTTAGGTCGATGTATGCCCTAGAGTTTTTCTCCGGCAACTTTATCGCCGTTGGCTTAACTACTATTCCTAGACTGCCTGAGCGTTTTGCACGCCGACCGCTTCATTGGCGGTCAGCCGAGTGGCAGACGGTCCTCAGACGGAAGCGTTAAGCCAACTTGCGTTTTCAGCGCCACCCGATTTCACTGTGGGTGAATTTCGTTAGCTAGGACTAGGTTCAGGTATGTTTCGAAGCACACCCACCGCTTTTACTAGCGGACATAGGTGTCTTCACTTAACGAGAAGAGTCAAAGGGATTCGGGGCAAGTTCTCGTATGACCCGCACTCCCTTTCTGCGGTGCGGATTTTTTTTTTTAATTTTGAGAGCCTATTTGGCGACTACCTACTAGGACAAAAGTCGCCGTACTCACACTACAGCCTAATACTAGGTTAGATTAAAAAAATAAAGCAACATGTAAATAATGTAAATAACAAATAACGAAGATAAAAAGGAACAACAACAAATAAAAACAAAATAGGCACGAAGGAGCTCGTTCCTGCGTCGAGGGTAGACCCGCCTTCCCCCAGCACATGAACATGTGCCCTACAACAAAGAGTCAAATAAAGTGAGGGAGGCCAGCCTCCTCCAAAAGGTCCTATAGTCCGCAAGTCTCCGTGCAGGAACTAGCCCCAGGTACAAGTGACAAGCGGTTACGACCCCGCTCATACCGGTACCGAGACATGTAACGTCCGCGTAGATCACCCAGACTGGGACATTCAACAAGAATGTACCGAACAGTTTGGGGAACAACGCCGTCGTCACAATCAGGCGCAGACGAGCCCTCCATCAGAAAACCTGAAGCCGTCGTGGCATTAGGGAGTAGGTCCATCGGAACATTCACGGCGCAATGGCACGTAACATTAAGTTACCCTCAACCGCCTCCCATCTTCTTTGCCAAGCTGCCCGTATTCCTGCCGTGTAATCGGTGTGAGGAAGAGCGAAACGCTGGTCTTGGTCTAGTCGCCTAGTCTTCGCGGACGCTTTGGCGCCTTCAGAGGCGCTCTCATTCCCTGCAATTCCTACATGTCGAGGAACCCAGCAGAAGATAATCTCGACATCTGCCTGGTTCGCGAAAACCGTGGCGTCACGGATATCGCGAAACAAGGGATGTGGAGATTCCAATGCCCCGAGAGCACTCAGGGCTCTTTGTGAGTCGTTATAAATCAGAATTCGTTCTCCGAACCGGGCGCGTGGCGTTTATCTACCGTACCAAGCGGTGTATTTCAACGAGCTCAGCCGTAAATACAGACGCAGCACTGGCTGACTTCAAACAGAGGGGATACGGCGTGGAAACCGCCCCGTTTCTTGGGATTTGGAGCCATCCGTATACACTGGCACGGTTCCAGCATGACACGAAGTGTGCTTCAAAATGGTTGAAGGCAATACTCCCGGCGCTGTAGAAACTTTGGGCCCAGAGGCGTGGCGACAGATAGTCAAAGGTGGTACCCTCCAGAGTGGTGTCCTGGGCAGAATCAGGGGCGCCACCGTTCCGAGAGCTAGACCGAGCTCTCCAAGGAGTTTCATAGCCCTAAATCCAAAGGGCTTAGGATATGACTGGCGTCTCTCGTCGGCATGTGAACCGTCGAGATCGGCTGCGGATTCATTGAGCTGTTGGCGACTGAGAGAGGTGCCGTGATCGCGCGTACAGGCGAATGGTACACTGACACTGCGCAGAGCGAGTGCCATTTCCCCAATATCGACAAGTAGGCTCTCAATAAGGGACGGGCGGAAGGCATCGGTCGCCAGGCGGAGGCTAGTGTGGTGGATAGACTCCACCTTCTGCAATACACGCTTGGCTGCGGATGCATAAAACTCGCATCCGTAGTCGAGCTTCGAACGAAGCAAGGATCGATAGAAAAGTAAAGCAGTACAGTAGGCCCATCAGCACCCCAGGTGCTGAACGTCACGGAACGGAGAATATCCATGGCGCGGGTACAAGAGACCCTAAGGCTGTGAATATGATCTTCCCAGGGGGGGCGTCGGTCAAAAACAAGACCAAGGAAACCGTGCAAATCCACCACTTCCAGGCGAGCCCCAATTAGAAACAAGTCCGGATCGGAGTGTATCCGTAAATGGCTGCAGAAGTGCACCACCTTAGTCTTGGCCAAGGAAACCTGAAACCTCTGCGCTTCGGCAAAGCGAGAGACGCGGTTCAATGCCTATTGGGGTCGACGTTCGAGTGTTAGCCTCTAAGCCGCACCAAACATAATCGAAAGGTTGTCGACGTTGTCCGGCAGCAGTGATGGGATACCGTTGATGCTCAGGGCAAAGAGTGTGGCATTGAGGACACTTTCCTCCGTGACACACTATTCCTGTTCCATTATGGCGGAGAGGGCTCCCCACCCACCGGTACGCGGAATCAATGATCTCGCAAAAATTCAGAAATAAAGATTAGGAGGCGTCCATCGCGTGGAGAGTTACCGTATCACCATGCGGTATCATAGGCCTTCTCCCGATCGAAAAACACCGTGCCGTAGTGCCGTCTACGAAGGAAGGCATCATGCACGGCATTTTCCAGTCGGAGTGGAACTTGCGGAAGACAGGTGACCTCCGCTGTCCAGAAATAGGGTAATCTAACATTCATCAATTTCTCCATCAACTTACACACGCAGTAGGTTAGAGAATTTGGGCGGAAACTGGCCGGGATAGAGTAATCTCTCCTCGGTTTGCGCAAAGCGATTAGTGTAGCGATTCCCCAGGACTCTGGGAGTATACCCTCTACCCAGATCCTGTTGAACAAATCTAACAGAAAGGCCATGCCTCGCTCCCCCAGGTGTCGAAGCATGGCATACGGAACATCGTCCAGACCAGGAGCGGTGTCCTCGCAGGAAGTGAGAGCGGAACGCAACTCACTCAATGTAAACCTGTCGTTGAAGCGTTCTCCGCTTCTGCAGGTGAAGTCCAGTTGGCGGCCTTATGTGACATCAGGACGCCCACGGAATGTTCCGAAGCAGCATCCCGGCTAGAGAAAACTTTTGCGAAGGACTTCGCTACAGACGCAGGGTCCGAGAATCAGGTCCTATTCTCCTGGAGAACAGAAGGAGGGTCCCTCGAGAACTTGACCCGAATCCTTTCGACTCTCTTCCACACATCTGCAAGAGGGGTTTTCCCGTTAAGTGAAGACACGTATGCCCGCCAGGTAGAGCGGCGGGCGTCAGAATCTAGCCCTAGCTCGACGAAATTCACCGACAATGAAATCGTTCGGGCGGCCGTTTCACACTCGGCTGACCACCACGGAAGCGGTCGTGTTGCAAAACGGCCAAACGTTCTAGGAATAGTATTTAGCTCCACGGCGATGAGCTTTCCTGAGAACTCAACGACCTCATCCACTGACCTAAACTCCTCGACTGGAACAGAGAAATCAATCATTTCCTGAAATGCGGACCACCAGGCGGGGGGATATCATGCCGTAGCGGTCCAGAAAATGAGATTTGATTCGGAAAGTGATCGCTACAATGGAGGTCATCGACTAACCGACACTTTTCTTCAATTTCTAAATCCTCAGATCTTATTCTTCGTCCCTTCCCATCCACAAGAGAGGAAGATTACAATCACCTCTTTCCGTAGCAGAAATGCAGCACGCACTTTCATCAAGTCGAGCCACTGCCACTGGCCCCGTTGAATCCCATACTGCTTCGTCTAACACCACGCATTTCATTTCGTTTTAGATCTCTATAATTCGGTCTGGATTGAGGCCTTTTTACCCTTTGTTTGGCGCAAGGCTATCGTTGTGCCTATCCTCAAACCAGACTCCGATTTCTCTAACGTCTCATCTTACCCTCTCCTCGTCATGACTTACTGTTCATACAAGGTCATGGAGAATGGTGGACTCGCGCCTCTTATTTCCCGCCGAATTCTGTTTCCCTTTTCCTTACTGACAGGATGGCTTCCGCCAATTTCGCAGTATTTTCGTCCCCCTTTTCCGCTTTAGCCACGACGTCCAGGGGGCATTCTCGCTGGCTGTATTTTTTGACATCCGTAAAGCTTATGGCACTAGCCGGGGATTTACGCCCACTTTCATCTCGCATTTCCTGCGCGCCCGTTCCATCCAGGCTCTTTCTGCAGGAGCAGGGCGTCCCCAAGGTTCAGTCCTGGGCGTGATTCTCTTCTCCCTCTTGATGAACACAGTGCCCGTTTCATTAGCAAAAAACTTTACGCTAAATCTCTCCCACGGTCGCTAGGTAAGTCCAAGTTGCCATCATTACTGCCGTCAAGTGGGCCGCCTCGAAAGGATTCTCTTTATACACACAAATCTTCCTGAGTTCTCTTCCTCTCCCACTACGACCGACATGTCGACGTCTTACCGCCATATATGAGGCCCCCACACCTTTAAAGCAGTCGGTGAGGTTCTTCGGCCTCATCTTCAATGAGAAGCTTTCGTAGTATCCCCGCGTCTTTACCTTGTTGCCACCATTTGGTCCACTCTCCACCTCTTGAGCAATCTTTGCCACGTTTCATAGGACGCGGACGGCCGCACTTTACTCCGCCTCTACACTACGCTGGCCCAATCTAAACTTGATTTGGCTGTGCAGTGTCCCCCGCATCCTCTTCGATGCTCCAGTGCCTTGACTTAATCTTAAACCAGTGTCTTCGTCTGACCTCAGGTGCTTTCCCCTTCTCTCCAGGGGCCTAGCATTCGCTTGGCGTATGATGTCCTTTCCTTACCGAATAGACGTGTCTTCCTTTTCTGCGAAGACTCCTCCACTTGCCCTTCTACCTAGGATAACTGACACCTTACAGAGACGATGGCGCCACTTTTCTCCTCTCCCGCTCCCTCTTGTTGGTCAGATCTCTTTTGCTGGTACCCCTCCCTGGATGAGATGAACACCGCAAGAGTCTACAACAATCTTCTACCAACTGGCAAGTCCATAAAGCCGGCTAGGGTTCTCAGATCAGAGTTCCTTAACCATGCAACCGCTCGCTCACGCTCAGAGCATGGTCATCTTCACAGAAAACTTCCCGCTCCCTCCACAGCTCGCCTGCTGTGATCGTAGTTAAGAGGGTGCCTGGTTCCTCGTCTTCCTCCCGACTGTTCTTCGTTCTCTGATGTTTATGTCATCCGGGAGGCCCTCCGTATCGCCTACCTAATTCATTCCACCGAATTCGTTTTATTCACCGATTCCCGAAGTGGAATCTCTGCCCTATCACACTTCTCTCACACCCCACCTTCTGATCCGTAAGACCCGACAGCTCTTACGCGAGCTTTCAGTCTCTTTCGTAAAGTTGTGTCCTTTTTTTCTGGCTGCTCTCCCACGTTTGGGTTCCTGGCAACGAAGCATCTGATCAAGGTGCCCGGTCAGACCCGCTCCAGCACGCCCACTCGCCTTACCTGTTAATGATCTTCCACACGTCAAGATCCTTTAATCCACAATAGCTTGCTGTCTGAAACTTCGCCCCTCACCAAACTCACCCCAATTTAGCCACTACTCGGCTACTGGGCCCCATCCTTCCACCGATTCCGTCATAAAGAGGTGGTGTTGGCTCGCCTCCGTCTGCCGCATCCCAGGCTAAGTCATAGTTACCTTATGTCCTGCGCCCCCCCCCTCCTCCCACACACACTTGGCAACTGCCTGCCGTACTAGACTCACTGTATCTCACTTGCTCGCCCAGTGTTCCCTGTACTCTATCGCCCGTTACCGCTTTTTTTCTTTTCATTATATTGTACCCCCAATCTGAACATTTACGTCTGATCCTGGCTGAAAGCCTCTGATTCTCACCAAATAACACCGTCTCCTTCCTCTGATGTAGTCGCGCTTGTATCTTCTCTCTTCTGCCCCCATCCATCTTCCTTTCTTTCCCATAATTCCAGTCAACTTCGCTGAGGGGGACGTATCGTCGTCCATCGGCGGTCAACTCCCCCTTCTATTAACAAAAATAAATAAAATAATTCTCCTGGGTGAGTGGCTTTCCATGTTCTCGTCGAAGCTTTTTCTGCCAATTACGAGTCCACAAATATTTAGGGAAGAAATGGTTGAAGACGAACGGTCTGACAGCCGTGTTTTACTTTGAATGAGTGGCTGATATATGCTTGACTACCTTCATTTTCCCACTCTATGCGGGACCTTTTTCTTTGGACTAAAAAAAGATTAGGGTGGAGTCGAGGTTTTCATTCCAAAGCTACATTCCTATTTCTGGTACATAATCTTAGTATGCGTTGCTTTTTCTAGTTTGTCCAGTACTCATAGGAAGCTCCTATATCCTACTCTTTTGCTACATGAGTTGGAAGCAATCTTGGGTCTATTTCCTCGACTTAATAGACTAATTTTGATTAGGGGGTTATGGCAATAAAATATTCAACGCTGTGAACATATTTCCATAAATAAGTAAAAACTAGAAAAAAATCTTTAATGTATTAAGTGTAAGACAAAAGTGGCGATCTCTACAGATAAAACTAATTTATTAATTTTTTTTATGTACTTTGCAGCTTCCGCCGGAAATGAAAGTCTTGGTTTCAAACTTCTTGGACCAGGGTGTGTTTGAAGAACAACTGGAAACCTTAACAGATCTAGCACCTGATGCTGCGGATATCGGGGGCGACGACTTGGCGCCATCTCTTGCCCTATCTTCCTCGACCATAGACGACCCTTTTAGTCCCAGCCCCGAGACTAGTTCAGGGTTGCTGCCTTTGGAATCTACTACACAGATTCGCCCCAAAAAAGGATCGAGTAGGACGAAGTGTTCAGGCACGAGGTGGTCTGCAACGCCATCCAAAAAGATGCGGATTCGTAACGTTTCGAAAATGGACGTGGCTGCAAATGAAGAACAATGGTCCAACGGCCATGTTTCTCCGGACTACTCTGGTGTATCGCTTACAACCGAGTCTTTTCAGAAGCCTGGTGATCCTATTACACACCCTTCCCCAGTTACGACTACCCTCTCTCCTTTCCTCTCCTCTCCCACGAATTTCCTTGAGGAGAGGAGATTGGCTTTTAAACAGGACGAATTTGCGATAGATTTTGAGGAATGCACATTTAAGACTTTTCGGTCCTTCCAACCTTCTTTCACAGAAATAGAAAACTGGGGTTATCCTATGGAAGGAAACCCTCCCAGCCCGACCATATCGCCGTCCTCCTCTAATGTTATGAACGGTTCCATCTTATCACTTTCTTTCCAACCCTAGTCTCCATTTCAGTCAAGTGCTTATGAGGTAATGCGATATGAATAGCCGGTTTCTCGCAGTTCCGTGTTCTTGTTAAATGTACTTGTTTCAATTTTAGGCACAATTCCTTCGCTACTCGTGGATTTAGCTACATTTCTTCGATCCATTGATTAATCTTGAGATTTTAATCGCCTTGTGAGATGGCTGTCTTTTGAACCCACTAAAGTTATAGTAAAGGCAAATTTTGTTGAAGACAATGGTGTATTTCGCCTTAGTTAATTTCCTTTGGCAACTTTTTATTCTTCTAACTCTCTTTTTTATGTCATCTTCATCTTGTAGATGGTAGATCACTTGTCTTGTATTCATCTCTCTTTTAAATGAATGGGTTTGGTAAAAACCAAACTAAATTGCTGAGCTTTCGATTTTATTCGATCATCTTCGGAGCGTCTTGATATATTCTTTCCTCCTTTACCAATGAAATGTGGAGTCGGAATCAGACTGAATGAGTCTGAATGAAAGAAAACGGTTTTTAGGGGGTATTTATTCCACCTGGTTGATCGTAACGTTAGAGGAAACGAGCCAATCCGGTGAGTGGAATTTTAAAACAACTTTAATGTTCGATTCCAGCTTAACGCTTGACTATTATTTAAGGTTGTTTTAAAATTCCACTCGCCGGATTGGCTCGTTTCCACTAACGTTACGATCAATCAGGTGGAATAAATACCCCCTAAAACCCGTTTTCTTTCATTCAGTCTGATTCCGACCCCACATTTCATTGGTAAAGGAGGAAATAATATATCAAGACGCTCCGAAGATGATCGAAAGCTAGGCAATTTAGTTTGGTTTTTACCAAACCCATTCATTTAAAAGAGATATGAATACAGGACAAGTGATCTACCATCTACAAGATGACATAAAAAAAGAGAGTTAGAAGAATAGAAAGTTGCCAAAGGAAATTAACTAAGGCGAAATACACCATTTTCTTCAACAAAATTTGCATTCAAGAAAGACTGCTACCCATCTACACTAATATATAAAATATATATATATATATATATATATATATATATATATATATATATATATATATATATATATATATATATATATATATATATATATATATATATTAGTAGAATCTCTTGGTGTACCAAATGTTGACGTCATTATACTAGAGTACAGAATTAAAAACCTCAAAACTTTAAGTCTGGGTTTCAACAAAAATGATACAGACTTGGATGGCACTTAAGACGTAGTGTAATGGCGGGCGATCTTTTTCAGAAAGAAACTTGTAATCGATAGCTTATTTGTGACACCAAACCTTTTAGTTTCGGGCATTTCTTATATTGTCTGAATGAAAGGAGCTAAGGTTACTATATATTCCTAGAAGGGGCCGGCCATCACCCTGCTACCTTTTTGTTGCTTCTGACTCGGATTTTCTAGCCTTGGACGACGTAGCAAAGGGAGTGGTGAGCATAGGGGCTATGGAGGATGAGTTGCGTTGTAGCGACTTGGAGTCAGAAATGCCACCGGGTCTGCACTAATGAATCGAGGTCCGAACATTATACTGTGCAAAGAGTTAGGGCTCATAGGGCAATGATTTCCTCGAATGCTAAAATACATTTTGACGACTGTATACTTTGTGTTCAAGTTAAAAGGAAACCTTTCAAAAAAAGTTTCATTAGGCTCACACTTATTCTAAATTTTCTAGGGGCAAGAATTTATTATTTAATATCTATCAATCCCCCCCCCCCCCCCGCCCCCGTCAAAAACATATATTAACTTGCAATTTTCAATCTCGAGAAATAACGACTTGCAAAGGAACTGTCAAAATGTACGAGACCCTTCTTATACGTTGTCTGATTTAGATATATTCTGGAAATAATTTTTTTTTTCTCTAAAAGTAAATGCAGATTATACGGAGATGGAAAACTGGGTTGTTTTTTTTTTAAGTTGAGCTAAGAACATTTTAACACAAATTGTTGAAAGCAACACTTAACCAATTTCTCTTTAACTAACTTCAGTGTTCATTTGTGGTTGATTAGTTTTAACGATGACTGATAAAGAAGGAATTTCAATGTAACAAATCTACTTTTGGTCCTTTGTGTTCCACTCCCTTGAAATGCTGGCCATAGTCCATTTCAAACTCAACTTTGGTTGTGTGATATACAACTCTGCATCACCCTCGATCTAATTGTGAACTGGGGCCTTCAATTTGTTACAGCGGATTTTGCTCTTTTCCAGTACCCATACCACGTCTCATCCCAATCAGACAGGTACCGCTTCCTGCCTGCAAATACCCCCTCCCCTTCCCCAGGATGCTCACATCACCAGGTTTCCCCTTGATGTCCATTGCCCCCTCCGCTGAAGACCATTATTGACACCTCCGAAGGACAGTATAATATTACGACGCAATGACCTCGCAGTGAATGCCAAAGGACTCGTGCAATCCATCCATACATGCCAAGGACAATGGTCTCGCTCTTCTTCCGCCTTCCGTTCCCTCTGCCTCCACTCTATCAGATCTCTTTGCTGGGGTTCCTTCGGGGATGTTGTCCCAAGCAAGAATCTGTAATCTTGCGAGGAGGAAAGTCTCTGAAGCCGGCTAGGGTTCTCCTATCACAGTTCCTCAACCTTGCATCTACCCACTTTCATGACAGAGCTATCTTCCTACGTACGGGTTGAGCGCCACATGAACCATCCCCCGTCGCCCATTCTTTCTTTTTCTCTTTTTTTTTTACTGGACTCGGGACATTTAGATTTAATCCTGGCGCAAGGACCGTGGTTCTCCGAAATAATCTTTCCTCATTTTTTCCTTGCTCTGCCTTCCCCACTTTTCCCTTTCCCGCTCCTCGTTACTGATATGTTCGCCGTGTGTAAGACACATGCGTCATCGGTGGTCATTTACAAATCTCATCTTATTTTCTCAATTTTTTTTAACTCATTTCCTAATTATGATATTTTCTCTTACCATTAAAAATTTATTTCATTCCTTTTGCTATCTTGAATTTCTCTCGTTGTAGAAATGTTTACATTTCACAATTCTAGTTGGTTGTGAGGGATATATTGGCTGTTTGTTCGCCATTATAGTTTTATTTCTGGTCAGCGCATTTAAATCAGCTCAAAAGTGTGAATTTGTCTCCGATTTTTGTTAATTATATGGATTTTATATTACTTATTAGTTTTGTTATGTGAAGGTTTGCTGCATTGTTGTAAGTTTTTTTTTTTATATTTTTGCTCGTTTGTGAATCAGCAAATATCTTCTCAAATACGTTGGTTTGCAAAATACGTAAATTATTAATTGCTATTTTACAAATCCTCTTAATTAGAGAATCATCTTGTTAGCAGGATTAAGGGGTTTAGTTGCAAGAATTATTATCGTTGGCGACCTGGTGAAATGGTGAAAAAGTCGTGTGGTTGAGTTGGATGATAGAGAGCTAATGAAATTCTGTTTTAATAAGCTTCAGTTTTAACAATGACATATACCTCAGGCCGCTGAATTTAAATGTACCCATCTTATATCGGGTCAGAGAGAGGCTGTTTGTCCTATCCATTATTGTCGCTTACTCGTTTCACTTTTATCCCATACAATTTCCAATGTTATGACACTGGTTGGGGAGAAG
Source organism: Ceratothoa steindachneri (assembly GCA_963969495.1). Lineage (NCBI taxonomy): Eukaryota > Metazoa > Arthropoda > Malacostraca > Isopoda > Cymothoidae > Ceratothoa > Ceratothoa steindachneri. The sequence goes on from OZ018319.1 coordinate 78,901,389, forward strand.
GAAGTTGATTTTCTGCCACACCATCCACTAATTGGATTCTGAGTGTGTCAATGCGATAGGATTATCTTGTTCATCTTTTGACAAGCGGCTCGCACCTTATCTTCCCTAACATACTCCTGACATAGAACAACGAAGGGTTCTATGATCGCTGAAAACACACTACTACCCGATACCTTCCCTGGTTCCTTGGAGAATGTCATTTTGATCTTTATGTGTATATCATTACCAGTTTGGGAAATCTCTTCCACGATTCGATGAACGGATGATACACCTTACTGCATATACTGATGACAGGCCTAGCAGAGTGGATGGGACTGAAATTGTCTCTATCCTGCCAATAACTTTACCGTGTGGTTTAACTTCGCTTGTATAAGTAGGCTTTACTCTGCAAGGTCGTATGCAGTAATGACTAAAAGTTTTGGCAGGGGTAAATTTTGTGATACCAAAGCTTCAGTCATTTAACTTTACGAGCACATATTGCTAAGTCATTTTTACCCGAGAATCCAATGGAAATTATGAGTTTTGATTCCTCCATCACAAATCATTGACTTCTAGGATGGATCAACTTCAAGAACAAATTCTGATCGATCAATGGTTGGGATAACACCTGTCCCTATATTAGGTGGGAAACGCACGGAGCGTTGAGAAGAGTTTCTATTATGGGATATTTTGGTATCATTATTTGCGTGTGCGGGTGTTCTTAGGATGAAATTTGCTTCTGATAAAATTTTTGTCTCTAACTGTACAATACGAGTAGAAAAAAATATCCATAAAATAGAGAACTTCGGGGCAGGTTGGACCAATTAAACCCCCGAATCAATCCAATGTAACTCGTTAATGGTATAATGCTGGAGAGAATGTTTCTAACCCAGCATTTGCACATATTTTACGTCTGCTTGTGGTCATATTTCGTCGCACCTTATAAACCGCTAATGACTGAACGATGTATTAACCTCGCCGTCTCAACCTAAAAAAATTCAGCATCTGTATGTGTGTGGTATGATGCAACTTCGCAATGATTTGTAAGGCATGAATATTTTGTAGGTTAGGAAGGAAGATCTTCAGATTTGACTTTATTTTTAATTCAATGGTACCCTATAATTTGGGTGAGAGATGAAAAGCATAAACTCGTTTTAGGAAAGATACCTTTAGTCGAAAATGAAGTTATAATAATAACGGCAACTCAATTTTTACCCTAATGAACATTTGTTTATTATCTCGCTCAACGGTGAGGTGAGTCCATCCTAGATCTTTTACTATAAATGGAAACTATCCCCCCCCCCTCCTCCTTCAGCAGTGCATCTAAATTTCCTGTTTCCCTGCCATAGGATGAGAGGCGAGTTGAGAAAATGAGATATATGGAACACTGAGTTTCATGTAAGGTCATTTAATTTATTCATGGGATTATTCTACAATATACACTATTACCCCATTCGCCCATCAAGGGTGCACTCTCATTTAGTCGCCTTGTACGACGCGCCGCTGACACAATGCTGGTGCCATTCTATTAATCAAACTAAAGCGCGGCTGCCGAAAAATGGTTCTCATTATTGGGCATTATTGAAGCATAAATACTATTCTGAACTTCCTTCCCTCGCCAAAGTAAAGGCCAATTATTGTCATTTGCCTTTCGCCATTTTTACCAAGTTTTCCTCACGGAGGACTCGTTGCTCTTTCGTTAGCTCCATTATTTAGACGTTTTCTAGTATATTTTTACCATCTTTCACCTTTTTTTATTCTCTTACTATTTATTCATCATTTCCATAATCCTTTTGTTCCTTTCTCCGTTTAATGACACTTTTCTGAAGCGCTTTTTCCCTCGACCATGGGTATAACTACTTTTGCCGAGGATTAGCTTGGTATTCCCGTTCGCTTCTACTTTCCTCACTCTGCTCTCCGATTATGTCCACACGAGACCACCAGTAATGATTCCTTAGTATGGTTGCCACGCATTATTTAATCGACAAACGAGATTATGCATTACGTTTTGCATTATTTTTATTTTGTCATATGGTGCATTCCCTCGTTAGTTGGTTGGTGCCTTTGTACAAAATAAAGGAAAAACGTAATCAAATTATTGGATGATTAAAGATAGCTATGTGCAAAGTGGCCCCTCACTTCGTGACTAGTTGAATTCACATTCATTCATTAATTAAGTCATAAAAAGTGCAATAAACAAAATTACTAACACACATAAATTCCTAGATCCGGTTCTGTTCCGTTCGAAATTAAATCAGTAATGACATTTTCCATACGCCGTGGCTACTAGAATTTTGATAATGAGTAACTTGACTTTCGTACAAAACTCAACGCAATTATGAAAATTACAAAAACTTAATGCATATTGACACGATTCCTCTTTGGTATTGAATGTGATTGATTCTTTAATTTATTTTGTTCAATTAGGATCTTCCTTATTATGGTAACAATAAGAATTGGCATGATGGTTAGGAACTACATTTATTATTTTCGTATCTGTTTTTTCTTTGCGTGACACTTGCTTTAAGGCCTTAGATTTTCTTGTCCCGTTTATTTTTTTTAAATTAATCGTCTTTTTTTACCACAGGTAGCTACTGGTTTATTAAATGCGTTTATTTTTATTTTGTCATATGGTGCATTCCCTCATTAGTTGGTTGGTGCCTTTGTACAAAATAAAGAAAAAACGTAATCAAATTATTGGATGATTAAAGATAGCTAAGTGCAAAGTGGCTCTTACATGTGATTTTAACGTAAATATTGGTGCAACAAAACTACACTTATTTTTTTAAGTTAAAATGTAAGGAACTTAATAATTTGCTAAGTTTGACCAAATGTAATTTAGAATGTGATCATTTTGATTGGCAATTAGGAGTTTCAAAACCTATATTTTTCTAAAATACAAAATATATACTAGATTTTAATACGAAATACACGAAGAATTTGGCTTTAAGGCTGGAAATTGGTGTGGTATACTTTGTGGATTTTTCACATTCTTCGACATTCCAGAATCTAGTTTTTTTTATTACTTCCTTCTAGAGTGAAATATAATTATAGGCACAATAGCTGTATCTTCAATTGCTAGGTCCTGGTATAGTTTGCTGTTGATATATCGTAATAGAAAAGGCAGATTATCGTTGGTTTCTCGATCAATTAATGCTCCTTTAGTGTACAGTTTACAACAGGCAACTCTTTAGTAACGTCCAAGGTTTCCAAAGGAATGAGTGTATTTTTAGAGCGCACACTAATGGAAAACCGAAGACTACATCATTATTTCAATATACATGACGGAAAATTTAATCCTGAGTAGCACCAGGTATTCATGCTCAGTACCTCGTGACCTGCATAACTCAGTCACTGAATAAGCTATCCATAATAGTAATTTACCTAAATTTTGTCCCGAGAAATTCCCATAACAACGTCCAATACCTTGGATCAAAGGAAAACGGCGTTGATGATGTGGAAGACTCAATTAAGTCGAAAAGAACTTTAGAAATGCCTTCTGAGATAGCTGGTGCAATTCTGTCGAGATTCAAAATTTGTATATAAATTAATGCCGATGTCCCAATAAAATATATTTATAAAAACTGTTCATAAATCAACTTGAGATTTCTAAGCCTGCGTGGACCTTCCATCCCGTCTTCAGTAGTGGTAGAGACTATACGCGAAGTCTTTAGTGTATACATAAATAGTTACCACCCAAACTTCCCAACGCTGCAGCCAGCCTTTGATCTAATGACAACTTCGCCATTTTTCGAACATTTCAATCACAAAACAGCCATAGCTTCTTAAACTTGCCTTTCAGAGCTAAGAATAAACGTATTCAAAATACACAGACAATATGTGCTACTTGGAACGGGAAAGGGAACCGGAAATCTAAGTGTTCCTCTGGGGCGCTATGATTTTCTGCTTCGATTACTTAATCTTCCTGAAATAAAGAAATAAGTGATAAATGTGCTTGTTTTCTTATTAATGTTGTTCGAAAGTTAGGTAAAACATGATAATCAAGATTGCTCAATTAATTGATTTCAAAGAGCTTAACGATGAAACCCTAGACTCTGTGATATTTATTAGCTAAATGAAAAGCCAATTGAGATGTACAACATAAAATTATGTAAGTAAATGTCGTTAACCTAAGATTCACGTATTGGTCGACGTGTTTATAACCTGACGTCCTGTGGAGCTGTATTTATTGTTATGAAAAAGTATTTAAAATATTTTTTTATTTTCCCAAAATTTAGTGGTTAAGTTAGCAATATTTTTCGGTAACCCCAAATCACTGAGATTACTTAGCCACGTCTTCAAGAGTCTTGGTGTCCAATTCAATGTAGTTATGGAGAATTTGGTGACTGCAGATTGAAGCTAGTGCATCCTGCTCAGCCATACGAACTAATTTTCAAATAGGGAGGAGAAAGGAAAAAGGGTGGCACTATCACGTAGAAGTTCGTAAGGAGAAATTAAAAAATGAAACTAGAAACAAAATATGTTGAAGATATAGTGGCAAAGCCTACTGCAGGCATTATGACCGGAATGGAAAACTACGAGTGTTGTCGCCAAGATGGCAGAAAGGCCGCCCGTTGTCATCCGACTTCCCCTTAAGGGTAGGAGGAGGAGATTTTTTTTTACCCGCCCAACTGACGACTGCCTTCAAGGACAGTGCCGTAACTTAAAATTTCAGCCTAGTGCTAGGCTACTTTAAAATTACGAAAACTAAACTAAAAGACACGACAAAAGCTCCCCCCCCCTCAAAAAAAGAGACGTCGGAGAGAGGCCCGGTGCAGGAACATGCGTCTACAACAAAGTCAAATTTAATGGAGAAGGATACCCTCCTTCAAAAAGTCGTACAGGCCGCAAGTCTTTGTGCACGAATCAGTCCTGAGTACAAGGGACAGGCGGTAGCGACTCGGCTCGTCCCGGTACCGAGACAGGTAACGTGCGCGAAGATCCACCAGAGTGGGACATTCAACAAGAATGTACTAAACAGTCTAGGGGATAACGCAGTCGTCGATAGAGTACAAGAGAGCGCTCCATCAACTGGTGGTGCGTCCCGCGAGTGTACGCAATGCAAATTGAAGACTAGAGAAGTTTCAGGTCGCGCCATTGGGGTGGTGGGTAGGTCCATGGGAAAAGTCATGGCACAATGACACGCATCTTTAAGTTTCCCTCAGCCGTCTCACATCTTTGCCAAGCAGCCCGAAGGGATGCCCTGATTCCTGCCATGTAATCGGTGTGAGAAAAGCAAAACACTAGTCTGGTCGCCCAGTCCTCTCGGGCACTTTGGCAACCTTATTCCCCGCAATTACCACATGTACAGAACTAAACAGAAGATAATTTCGACATCCACCCAGGTCGCGGCAACTGTAACCAGGAGATGCAGAGATTCCAATACCTCGTGATCACTCAGGGCGTTTTGTGAGTCACGAAAGATCACAATCCAGCCTCCGAACCGGGCAGAATACGTTATCTCGCGTATCAAGTGGTGCATTACAACCAACTCGGCTGTGAAGACAAACGCATTGCCTGATAGAGGAGCCCTGCTGACTTCAAACGGAGGAGATAAGGCATGGAAACCGACCGCCTCTTGGGACTTGGAGTCATCCGTATACACTGTCACGGTTCCAGCCTGACATGGAGTGTACTCCAAAAGAGGCAGAACGCAATATCCCCGGCGCTGTAGAAGCTTTGGGAGCAGAGGCGTGGCGACAAAACGTCAAAGGTGATAAGCTCCATGGTGGCGTCCTGGGAAGATCCATGAGCACCACATGCCCGATAGCTATACAGAGCTCTCGATTATATATATATATATATATATATATATATATATATATATCATCTAGCGACTGCCTACTAGGGCAAAAGTCGCCGGACTCACATCACAGCCTACTACTAGGCTAGATTAAAAAACAAAACAAATAACTATGTAAATAATAAAGAAAAAAAACAAGGGCTAAGCACGCTTAAAAAGAAAGAAAGAGCAAAGGCAACAAGAAGGAAGCGCCGTCGTCATCCCCCGGCCTAGGAACATGCGACCTGCAAAAATGGCAAATAAAGTGGAAGAAGCCAGCTCCTTAAAAAAGTCGTATAGTCCCCAAGTCTGTGTTCACGAACCACTTGCGAGTAGGAGAGACAACCGGTAGCAACCCGCTCGTCCCGGTACCGGGAAAGGTAACGTGCACAAAAGTAAGCCCGGAATGTGACATTCAAAAAGAATGTGCCGAACAGTCTGGGAGACAAAGCAGTCGTCATAATAAGGTGTAGGCGAGCTCTCTATCAAATGGCCGACCGTCCCACGAGTATGTCCAATTTTGGAGACGACAGAAAGCAACCTGAAGCCGTCGCGGAATTAGGAGGGTGGGGGTAGGTCCATGGGAACAGTCGCGGCGCAACTTTAAGTTCCCCTCGGCTGTCTCTTATCTTCATTGCAAAGCAGCCCAGAGGTTTTCCCGTATTCCTACCATGTAATCGGTTTGAGGAAGAGCGAAACGCTGGTCTGGTGGCCCAGTCCTCGTGGACTCTTTGGCGCCGTCATAGGCGCGCTCATTCCCCGCAGTTCTTACATGACCAGCAACCCAGCAGAAGATAATATCGACATCCGCCAGGCTCGCCAAAACCGTGGCGTCACGAATACCACTAACCTATGGATGCGGAGATTCCAATGGCACAGAGAAGACTCAGGGCGCTCTGTGAGTCGCTATAAATCACTATCCGATCTCGTAACCGGGCACGTCGCCTTATCTCCCGTACTGAGTGGTTTATTATAACCCGATTGGCATTAACACAAGACGCGGCACGTGGCAAAGCCCCGCTGACTTCAAACTGAGGGGATTCTGGGTGGAAACCGACCCATTCTTGAGACTTAGAACCATCCGTATACACTGGCACGGTTCCAGCGTGACACGCAGTGTGCTCACAAAAGGCAGAACGCAATACTTCCGGCGTTGTAGAAACTTTGGGAGCAGAGGCGTGGCGACAAATAGTTAAAGGTGGTACCCTCCAGGGTGGCATCCTGGGCAGAACCAGGGTCGAAACCGTCCCGATAGTTATATCGAGCTCTCGAAGGAGTTTCCTAGCCCTAAACTCAAAGGGTTAGGGCATGACTGGCGGTTCTCAGCAGCAAAGGCACCCTCTAGATCAGCTGCGGATGCCCTGAGAGCTGTTGACGACTTAGGGAGGCGCCGGGCTTGCGTGTAAGGCGAATAATGCACTTTACACGGCGCAGAGTGAGTGGCATCTCTCCAGCATCGACAAGTACGCTCTCAAAGGGGGACGTGCGGAAAGCACCGGTCGCCAGGCAAAGGCTGGTGTGGTGGATCGAGTCCACCTTCCACAATACACGGTCGGCTGCAGATGCATAAAACTCGCATCCGTAGTCGAGCTTCGAACGAACAAAGGATCGATAAAAAAGTAAGGCAGTAACCCTATCAGGCTCCAGGCGCTGAACGTCACGGAACGAAGAATATTCATATGGCGGATACAAAAGAGCCTAAAGCTGCGAATATGAGCCTTCCTGGTGAGGTATCGATCAAATACAAGACTAAGAAAACGGTGCGAGTCGACCACTTCTAGGGGAACCCCATTTAGAAACGTCTGTGACAGGGTGGAGCCGTGGATGGCGGCAGAATTGCACCACCTTAGTCTTGGCCAAGGAAAACCGAAGCCTGGGCATTTAGGCATAGCAAGAGACGCGGTTTAATGCCTCTAAGAGTCGAGGCTACAGATTGACATCTGCCCCGTGCCAAAAGGGATCGAAAGTGGTTTTTTGTTTTTTTTAGGAGCACATCAGGCGAGTCCCTTCTAGGGCAAAATTCACCGTACTCACCACAGCCTACAACTAAGCTATATCAAAACTGAAATAACTATGTAAATAACAAATAACAATGATAAAAAAGGTCAAATGCTGAAGAAAGAAAAAGCAAAGAGGCAATAAGAAAAAAGCGCGCTCCGGCGTCGGAGGTAGGCCAGCCTCCCTCATTCGCAGGAACATGCGACCTACAACATTTATTATTATTATTTAATAGTTTTTTTTACGCACAGTCCTTATTTAGGCTCAGTGTGCTCCTTTTCTATCGTTCAATCATAATCCTTTCCAGATCCTTCTATATTTCATTCCGTATTTTAGCCTCTTCCGCAAATTTTCGTATCTTTCCTGTTACATTGGAGTCATCACCTAGCATACTTTTAGGCTCAGAGGTGTAAAGAGGCCATCCGTTCTGTAATGCCTTATTCGGCTCTGCCTATAATTGGGGCATTCACTCAAAATATGATGGACTGTCAAAGGTACGTAGCAATCTTCACACAAAGGTTGTTCTTCTCCTGACAGTAGGTAGCCATGAGTGATTCTAGTGTGTCCTATGCGTGGTCTGTTAGTAGGATTTCATTTTGCGCTTCAGGTATTTCTCTCCATTTCTCTTCCCATTTTCTTAATATGACCCTCTTGATCTCAGGGTATGGATCTTTTGCAGGTATTTTTACTCTAGTGCCTAAGTTTCTATTCCTTCTTGCGTCTTTAGCCTTTCTATCTGCTCTTTCATTTCCGGGAATGCCTACATGTCCAGGAGACCAACCAAGGTTTATGTTTATGCCTCTTGCTGATAAAATTCCCATCCAGTTACGAATATCTTAAACTAGAGGGTGGGTGGAATACTTATTTGTTATAGCAGTAATAGCACTCTGGGAGTCTGAGAATATTACAAAGTTTAAGGATCCAGTATGTAAGGTATATGGAAGCGCCATATATATTGCTCGCAATTCTGCAGTTAGCACGCTGGTGGCGCCCAGCAAACGTCTTGAGTATGATTGGTCTGGAAAGATAGCTGAGCATCCGACACCCTCTGCCTGCATGGATCCATCAGTATAGATAGGAGTTTGTCCTGTATGTTTGGTGAGTCTATGGGCTTCGTGTTCCATCCGTAAAATAGAGTCAGGAGTACCTGCTCTGCTTTCAGTATATTTCTCACATGGGAGTTGCAAAAATAGACACTACGGTTCTCTATAGTGATGGACAGAGGCTATAATTGATGTTGGAATATTTGGTAAGTTGAGCTGGGAATTTAATTGTCTCATTCTACATCCAAGAATTGTGTGTGTTCTTGGGTTAGCAAACAGATGGTCATTACTAGTATTTGAAATGATACCATGGGCTGGTGTTCCTGGCATTCACAGAGTCTAGTATATAGTTGGAGGCTTAATTTGTTTCACTATCATAAAGGGGGAGTTCTCCTGACTCGCAATATAAGCTAGGAATTGTCAATGTTCTGAAGGCTCCTGTACATGACGAATTCTTAGATGGTGAAATAGTGTATGGTTATCAATGTGATTTATCTTCGGTTAATAAATCAGCCTAGATAGTGTTTCGAAAACCATAACCATAAATTTTGTTTGATTGAAGATGTCTGCCGTTAGATTTAGGCCTAAAGGCGACAGCGAAATAAATTTTGGAATAATGACTTGGGTTTTAAGAAAGTCAATTACACAAATATAAATATATTCATAAAATCAACGAATGTACATGAGATAAGTAGGTTAAGTAAATATGTTGAATAATATGGTGAAACAATATAGAGTGAATAATAGAGTAAATAATAATATAGTAAATAATATAGAGTATCTTTGAGTAAATAATATTGAGCATCTATGTAAAGTATCTTTGAGTAAATAATATTGAGTATATATGTAGAGTATCTTTGTAGTATCTATAATGGACTGAATTGGGGCTTTGTACGAAGAAAGCAGCGAGTCCAATGGGCTGCAATGAGAAGCAAATATAATTAGGACTTACTCTCGTATTGTCGTTTGCAAAGATTGTGAGAGTGGAATTAACTCAGTATGATTTGTTTGGAGGTAAATGAATAATTGTGGAAGAAATGGTTACCTTTATACGAAGAGAGCAGCGAGTGGAGAGGGCAGTAGAGCGTGCTCTTTTGATCGAGCTGGGAACGTGTGTTTGTTTGTTTGTGTGTGAAATTTAAGAGATGTTGTTTGGAACAGTATACGTTAAATGAATTGGCAAGTAAAATAAATGAATTAATTAATTATTAACTTGTACACAAAATGATTTAATTTACAAAAGTTGAAGTAAATTAATTGAAAGATTAAATTAACAAAGTTAAAGTAAAATAATTGAATGATTAAATTGACAAAGTTAAAGTAAAATAATTGAATGATTAAATTGACAAAGTTAAAGTAAAATAATTAAATGATTAAATTGACAAAGTTAAAGGAATGCATAATATGAATTTTACATATTAATTGATATATATATATATATATATATATATATATATATATATATATATATATATATATATATATATATATATATATATATATATATTAAGTTTCCCAGGAGGTTTTTATTATAGGAATGCCCAAAGGCATTGCTATACTTCTACCTTGGCGGAAGCCCTATTGCTTCTCTGATATTACTCTCTTTTTCTCCAGAGTCCATACAAGTGTTTTATTGATCAACTTTTCCATCAACTTGCACATACAGCTCGTTAGTGAACTTGGTCTATAGTTTCCAGCAATGAAAGGGGTCTTTCCCTGGCTTCTCATATAGTAATGCGATGGCTGAGAGCGATAATGCCGGAAGTCTGTGGGTTATCCAGATACGGTTGTATAGCTGAATTACGAGGAGCGGTCAATAAGTTTTGCTATTCCGATATAAGAAAACGAGATATGAGGAAAAGTGTTTTATTATTTTTTAATATAACTACCCTCGAGTTCAGTGCACTTGCGCCACTTGTCCCCGAGGCTTTGAATTCCCGACTGCTGTTCAATCCACTCCTGGACGGCGAGTGGACAACTTCATCGTCCATAAACCGGCGTCAACGCAGTGCAGCCTTGGGCTGGCGGAATAAAAAGTAGTCGCTAGGGGCCAGATCTGGACTGTAGGGGGAATAACCGGTTGAGCTCCACGAATCCGCACTGGCGCAGGGGAGCTTGTGCAACTCTGGCCTTGTGGACTTTGACGACGTTGAAGTCGATCATGGGGGGTCAGGTTTCGTGAGGTTTCTAGGGACCCAACGGGCAGAGATCTTGGTCATGGCCAAATTGTCGTGGATGATGTTGATAACACTTCCATGTGATATTCCAAGTTCTCCCTCCATTTCTTCGACCTTCATCCGTCGATTTTCGAGGATCATTCTCTTCACACGGGCCACATTGTCCTCGTTAGTCACGACTTACGGGCGTCCTGGACGGGGATCATTTTCAAGGGACTCACGACCATGGCGGAAATCCCAATTCCAGCGAGCAATGGTTGCATAGGAAGGGGCGGTGTAGGTGTACACTGCAACCATGCGTTCATGGATCTCTTTTGCATTCTTGCCTTCCTTAGTAAAAAATTTGATCACTGCGCGGTGCTCAACCTTCTCCATTGTTGAAAAATTTGTGACTTACGATCTGCGATCAGCTACTGCTTCTTAAATAGACGAACCAGGAGCGTGCGGCTGCAGGTCCTGACTTGTCATAACTTGCCCCAATACCCCCACAAACAGCCATCCCCTTCTTCTGTTTTGCCCTACCGATTCGCAAAACCTATTGACCGCCCCTCGTACGACAGTAGATATCTTTTTCTCACTTGTGGCTGAGGTTAAGTTTGCAGTGCGTCCCAAAGAGCTTGCTGTAGCAAAGGAAGAGATCTTGGGAGGAGCAGTGACAGGATGTATGCCCAATAGTTTCGAGGAACCGGACGAGGCCCCTGCCTGTAACTGGGGCGCACAGCCAGGCGGAAAAGTAAGGTCGAGAAGAGACTTTCGGACGGTAGATCCGGAATCATGGGCCGAGGGTGCTTTCGATGTCTGATTGGGTTGATTCAACAACCACGGATGGTGATGTTGGAATATCATCCGCTTCCATCGGATCGTGAGTAGGAGGGTGAGTGGGTGGAGCATGGTTCTGGGTAAAGTACAAGGAACTGGGTGGATTTCTACAACCGTTTGGACCGGTAAGGGGCCTAAGTCCTGTGAAGAGCTGGACGGGCTTGATGGCAGAGAATATTCAACAACAGAAGAGGAGTCCACTGAAAATTCTAGAGGCTCAGCCGAGTCAGCTCCAGAGGTTGCCCGCCTATTGGCAGCCGATGACCCAGGTGAGTCCTCCTTCCTCTTACCACGGGACTTTGGATCCCGGGTAGAAGAACCTTCACTAGTCGATATATGTAGAAGATTCTTTCAGATGCGTCTTCAAATGTCTCACCCTGAGCGGCGGTCCCGGCAAGAGGTTCCGGGAAGAGGGAAGCAACATTAGGTATCTCGGTATGAGAGCGATGCTTAGACGGTATATCGTAAATACTTCTGACACTAACGCTAGATTGGCGATGAGATGCTTCAGGCGTGTCGGAACTCGAACGTGATGGTCGGTTTTGTCCAGCGTCACGCAAAATGTCTGAGAAGAGACGGCCAAGATGTGAGATTTGTGCTCGAGCACCTTGGGGAGAGACTCATGTGCAGACGCAGAGTCGCGCAAAGCAAGGACGTCTTTTTCATATAAAAAATATTTTGCAGATTTCCAACGCAGCACTGTGGCCACTACCGCAGTTGGCACAGCACGATGTTTTAGTGCATTTAGGGCCAAGGATATCAGAACCAAAATTCCTACAGGAACGGGAGTGCCGACAGGCATGACCAACATGTCCAAATTTATTACAATTGAAGCAACGTCTGGGTAGTTAGACGGAGTGGCTTACCGGGACACGAAGGTACCCAGCTTTAATAAACTGGGGCAGTTCCTGACGTTCGAACGCTAAAATCAATGTGGTAGTTGGGACTCTAGTAGAACCTACTCTTTTAGTTACCCTGTGTACATGTGTGACAAGTTGGGTATTAAGCTTGCCCTGAAGGCGGGTGAGGTGGTAGTGCCTTAATTCGTTTGAACGTAAGAGACCTTTGACAAAATTCAAACGTGGATGGGGCGAAACAGTTACGGGAACTTCGGCAATCGAAGACATATTTCGCAAAAGATTATGTTGAGAGCGACATGATACAGACTACGATATCACCCCTACCTTTTGATCACAGCCGGCCTCAAATTATTCATCAACGCCAAACACATCCACTTTTGCAAGTGGGATGTCAGATGACGAACTCGTGACAAGAAAGCGGGCATAATATAAATGTGGGTCCACATCGTTGCTATATGGATCCAACGAGTGAGGGAAGGCTGAAAGGGGAGCTGGAGAACGTTTGGCACGAGAACCCTTACGAGAAAGGGCTAGTTTTAGGTTTATGGCTAGCTATTGCAAATAGAAATAACTTCACATTCTCCGTCGGGACTCCCCACCACGAAGGCCTACAAGGGCCCGGCGCTACTGCAACTCTCGTTTCGGTTACGTCCTATTGGAGAATGGATATGGATCAACTACACCATCTTTATGGTCTAAAGAGCCTGCCCGGATTCTTTACACGCAGAAAAAGGCACAAATGGGTTTCTCCTTGGTCATCGGCAGATGAATGCGGTCGAGATGCCCAACCTCCTCCGACCTTCATAAAAGAACAATTCAGAATCAGTCCGAAAAAAAAACAAGTATAGGTCAAGGTAACCGTCAGAGCCACTAGATAGGAGAAAGAAGAGGGGGAATAAAGGGCAGCAAAAGAAAGTAATAGGAAAGGGGGACAAAAGTGGTATATTAAAAGTCTGGTCCGCAGCACCAGGGCTGCTCCCTAGCCATCGCCACGAGAAGGCCAGAACCTATGGGACCAAACCCTGAAGAAAAGGTCCGAGAAGGAAGGGGTGGCACACAGGATTACGAAAATAGCCGTCCTTCACGTGAGTGGGCAATTCTAGAAGCTCAAACGAGAGTAAGAATTCAACCGAACACAGTTTACCTTCTTTATCACTCTACTGTCTATTACGCGTTGTTTAGCTACCGTGTTCTCAACTTTTGCACATCGTCCTCTATGAGTTCATTGATCGAATCATCCCCTTGATAGAGTTAAAAGTTGGGTCGGGATTCATTGAAGATGTGCCAGCCAAGGAATCCAAGCCTTTGACCAAATCTTGTTGATTACCAGTTACCTTCAAAAGATTTCCAGTTTCATCACCACATACCCTGTGGTTCACTACAGCGCTAATCAAAATAATCAGTAACATCGAAAACGTCTATGTTCGCTAGCGGTGTCTGCTTTAAACTAATTCCAAGTATCGGTGATAGTCTAACTCAGGATCAACTCATTATGGCACAGATTATATTTTTGTTAAACGGGTGAATTACTATTAAAAGCAACGCACGAACAAGAGGCTGAGTGGCTATTTTTTTTGTCATAAATGGGCATGTGGTCAGTTATTAAAGAGAGACCCAACGCCTACCATAAGTTGCCCGCTTTGTAGTGCCAGTTATCGCCAATAGCCTCTCTAACCCAGTGAACAGTCGCGTCAGCAACGCGACATCATTTTGACCTCAGGCTTAAAAATGATAGAGAAAGATGGGTTAGTGGGAGGGTGGGTGAGTGAGTGAGTGAAGGGGGGAAGGCTATTTAACCCCCTAATTACCCCCCCCCCCCAAAAAAAAACACAGACAAGAGGGGAGAAGTGAGCCACCCTCCCCCTACCCGTCTCTCGGCTCCAACTAGGGGCAAGCTGGCTGGCAGCTCGCTTGCGAAATTAGTCACTCATTAAGAAAATAAGCGAGAAGCAGCTCGTCAAGAAACAAGTGAAAGAAGGGTAGAGTGAGGATACCTAGAAGAAATAAAGCCATGGTAGCCCGAATCTAGTTTGAGATTGCCTATGGCACACGGGCCACTACCTTGTGAGTGTTTTCTATTGTAGCAGGCTTACTACCACTAAACCATTGAGGCAAAGGAAGTACGATAAAAGTCCACTTGATTACAAATGGGTCTGCTAACTCTCCTCCCCTAGAAAAGGTAGGAGCTCGTCCGCAGCCAACCCAAGAAAAACTGTGGACGAAGAGGACTATGATTATATTCGAGGCCATGATAAACCAGCATTTTCCCTCTATAATTTAAATACGTTCAAAGTTTTGGTATTATATTTAATAAAACAATTCTCACAAAAAAAAACTAAAAGAATTGTACTGGCTCAGCAGGGGTAACATTGTTCTCCTGGGCAAAGCCAACAAGATCTTTCTTCATAGCATACGCATCTTCTCCATCGGCGTAATATTTCGGTTCAACATCGGATATCCTGGTAAGACAAGACAATATTAACATCCCAACGGTATGGTCCAAAAAGTAGGCGAAGCATGCGTCGATATCAGGAAAAACAAAACAAAAACTGAATAGGAGATAAAAATCAGAGAAAAGAGATAGAATAGGCGAGCCGAATGGGTACGGTTACATTTTGTGACTTTCTGCTCTTTTATGTCCAATTAGATCCAAGAACTCTATGACTTCGTAAAAACAGGTTTCGTTGGAACGAGCCTAAAACAGGGAATTCAGGCGCTATGGTACGTACGCATCTTCATAGGTCCGTGGGCGTTTTCCATTATATTTACGACAGAGCACCAAATGTTGCCCAGATAGCCGCCTTATTGGCAGGAGTAGGAAGGACAAAGTGAGGGTGCAGTGGCAGTCTGTGCAGAACGCAGAAGAATCTCAGAAGTGGGAATTTAATTTTAGTTCTCGTCTGGTGACCAACGACGATAAGGTCAGCAGAAAAAGAACAAAGTCTGATGACCAAAAAGTCGCGTGCTCTCACATATTCTGATTTATGATCTTATGACCTTCAAAACTTTCAATAATTCCCGGACTAACCTTGGGAGGACCTTGGCAATTTTATGATCGAAAGTGTGTGTAAAACAACATAAGGGTTTCAGATTTCGTTAGACTCGGCCGAATAGTTATGATGTTATTGCCAAAACATAATAATTCCAGGGCTAACCTTGGGATGACTTTGGCAATTATATCACTCAAAAGAGAATGTAAATCAACATGAGGGTTTCAAATTTTGTTAGAATCGGCCGAATAGTTACGATGTTATTGCCAAATCAAAATAATTCACGGGCTAAACTTGGGAGGACTTTGACAATTATATCATTCAAGAATGTAAAACAACACAAGGGTTTCACATTTTATTAGAATCGGCCGAATAATTACAATGTTATTTAAAAAAAAAGAAGCAAAACGGACCGACCGACATAGTGAAATGTAGAGTCGCTCGTGACTAAAAAGGGGGCCACTCAAATTTAGAAAATAAGTACAAAAAAGAAAATAAAAGATAAAAAGGTAGCCAATTGTAAAGTAAATAGTTTGCAGAGGTCTCGCCGCATCCGAGAATGCTATGATAGTACAACCTGGCGCGCAAGAGCCTGAACAGCACCTGATTACAACCATGTAGACAATGTAGAGAAAAGAACAAAATGCCGGTCCGGTGGCTGTGTATATATGCAGACAGCACGCGCATTATTACCAGCATACCCTACATATCTTGCGGCGAACATAGAACAATATGAAGATATCCTATAAGTGCAGAGCAGCGATGTCAGGGATAATACGAAAATTCCAATGACTTAAATGCTGCGAGTCGTGATGGATTAGAAAACTCTCTAAACTAAGCACGACGGGTAATCTCTCGTACAGAGCGCTATAATGCAACCAGATCGGCCGTGAAGACAGCCACGCCGGTTTGAAACAGGGGGGATAAGGCGTGGAAACCGATTCTCTCCTGGGATTTGGAGCCATCCGTGTATACTGGCACGGATCTAGAGTTACACGTGATGTGCTCCAAAAAGGTCGAACATAATAGTCCCGGCACTGTGGAAGATTTGAGGGAAGAGGCGTGGCGACAAAAAGAAAAGGTGGTACCCTCTAGGGTGACGTCCTGGGCAGAACCAGGGGTGCCACCGGACCGAGAGCTACACCGAGCTCTCGAAGGAGTTTCCTAGCAATAAACCCGAAGGACTTAGGGCATAACGCGAGTCTATTTGTGGCATAGGCGCCGTGAAGATTAGCAATGGAGGCAGAAAGTCATTGGTGATGGAGGGAAGAAACGCAGAGCTCGCGCGTACAAGGGCGTAGTGGACTGTCCAAGGCAAGTGGGATCCCCCAAGCATCGACAAGCAGGCTCTCAATAGGGGACGTGAAAAAGTAGCCAGTCGCCAGAATGGACTGGTGTGGTGAATCGCGTCCACCTTCCGCAAATCACGCTCGAGAGCGGGTGCGTTAACTCACATCCGTAGTATAAAGCTTTGAGCGTCACGGAACGAAGAATGTCCAAGGAAAGGGAATAAAGGAACCTAAAGCTGCGCATATGGGCTTCCCAGGTGAGGCGTAGGTCAAAAACAGGACCAAGGAAATTGGGCGAGTCTACCATTTCAAGGCGAACCCCCACTAGGCACCAAGGAAGCAATCGGCGTGCAAAACGGCCAGACGTTCTAGGAATGGTAGGTTAGGTCCACGGTGATGAGGTTGTCGGAGAAAAACTCAACGCCCTCAACCACTGACCTAAACTCTTCTAATGGGACAGAGAAATCAGTCATTTCCTAAAATGCGGACCACAGCGCCTGCGTCAAGCACCACCGGAGGGAGGGGGTCTTTCAGGACGCAGCGCTCCAGAAAAAGATATTTGAAGGGTAAAGGGATTACTACCATGGAGGTCATCAACCACCTTCCACCCCAAATCAGGCGGTTCTCGGGCGGTGCTGCGTAAACTCATCCGCATTTAAGACTATCTCCAGCAAAGAGAAGAACGGAGATCATACTGGGTGTAAATGGCGCATCCTCCTGTCCGGCCCCTATCCCGGGGTGGTAGGATCGCAAAACCTTTATATCCCGGGAAGGTGGGCAGGGGGCACGCGCCCAGCAGTCTTCTGCAAAAAAAAATAACTAATGGGGAACGGGAGGAGAAGAGCTTCCGCAGCTCCTCCCAGTTAACCTGGAGTCTGCGGCAATTCCATTGCAGGGAATATGCGCGACTCCAGGCCTAGCTCGGAAGATATGCGGTATCCTCTTCGAAGATAAGACCCTTACGGGGATGGCTGTGCTATCCGGAGGCAGAACTACGGGTGCAGAAGGCGCCGTCGCCTTCGAGGACCTATCGGGGCAGGTTTGGTTCGCTATGCATGTCTTTTCTTCCCCCCAATTCGGTGGGGGTACCTCTCGAGGATCCACCATCTTAGAGCCACCCAGTCGGGTAGGGGCGTAGGAGCCGAAGCTTTAGGAACCATCGAAGACGGCTTCACGACCACCTTGAGGGGTGTTACTGCGTCCTGCGAGTCGGTGGAGGCATGCGGTAGTTCCGCTTTACGGGAAACGGTCACGTAGGAAAAGGGGGGAGCGCTGGTTTTAGCCGAGGCTAGATGTGAAACCTTTGTGCCACCAGCACTACCAGGGAGCCTCCCGGGTGAGCAGCACCCGCAGTAGGGTTCCGAATGGGTTCAGAAACGACCGTGATAATAGGCCTGGAGGTGCCACAAGAGAAGTAAAAGTGAAGTAGAAGAAGCGTTGATATCAATGAAAAGTGGTAAATCAGCCGGACCAACAGGCTTGACAAGTGAGATGATAAAGGCTGGGGTGAAATTTGGTAATAGAAGAATTAACTGGTATATTTGCAATGGTTATGGAAGGGCGTGACTTAATCTTAAGTCATAGAAGATAAGTTTACTTAGCCTCGGCCTCTCAACTGTTGGAGTACTAGCTGCTCGTGGTCCCCCTGCCTTTAACTGAAGGTACGTCCAACGACCGAGTGCCGGGCGGTATAACCAGGCCAACCCCACTGCCTTGTGGGAGCCCTTGGAAGGGCCAAGACTTCAGAAGTAAACCTGGAGATCAAATCTGCACGGTGCTCGTGCATTAGGCGTTAGTCTAAGGAGGGACTTTTTTTCGACAGAGCACTGCAACCTAAACCTACTCCAGTCGTTCAAGATCATTTCCTTGCCACTGGACTCAGCAAGGAAAAGTGAAGATGGTGGACTGAAGAATGCACACCTACTTTCCACCTTAAACATCATCGTGCAAGTTATCACTCCATGCATTGCTCATTCATCCACACATTCTTGCAATACCTTACCCCATATCTGCCATGTCTGTGGAAGAGGCTGTGCCAACCTCGGCGGACTCCACAGCCATCAACAATCTCACCAAAGACGATAATCATCAACCAAACATCAAACTCATCCATGTATGGGGTGACGTCGTCATCGGCAACAATGGAAACATTAAGCAAGTAAGCAAGGAGGGGGAAACGTTACCCGAGGATTGGTGCAGGAGCTTGACTGTGCCGATTTATAAAGGCAAAGGGGGTACACTGCAGTGTGGAAAGTACAGAGGGGTGCGGCTGCTGGAACATGCCATGAGATTATTTGAAAGAATACTGGAGAGGCAGATGGTAAATGTTAGAGTAGACAACTCGGCTTTCGTCCTGGCAAATCAACAACGTACGCAATATTTATCCTAAGGCAACTCCAAGAGAAGTATCGTAGGAAGAACAAAAGAGGTTGTATCACATCTTTGTGGATTTGGAAAAGGCATTCGATAGAGTTCCAAGGAGGTTGATACGGTGGGCCTTAAGAAGACAAGGGGTCCCTGAGTGACTGGTTAGAATTTTTATGGCATTGTATGATAGAATAACATCTCAGGTAAAAGTCATAAATGGGCTTTCAGAGCAGTGTGATATAGGAGTGGGAGTACACCAGGGATCGACCCTTAACCCCCTTCTATTTATTATAGTGATAGGTGAGGCCACTAGAAAGTGCATCGAGGAAGGGTTATGGGAGTTACTATATGCCGATGATCTGGTTCTAATGGTAGAGACACTAAAGCGGGGATGATAATGAAGTTTAATTTGTGGAAGAGAGATGGAAAAGAAAAAAGATTCAATCTTGACGGTGGCCATGTGGAGTTTGTGGAAGGAGAGTAGGGTCAAATTCAGTTTTCTGCAGGGAGTGCAATAAGTGGTGCCATAAAAGATGTTCAGGGTTGAGAGGAGTTTGTGGGGTGCAGCAGTTTAGGTGTCCAAAGTGCGTTAAGGAAGTTGAGGAGGAGGACACTGTGTGGGAGGTGAAGGGTGGTAAGCTGGAGGAAGTGAAATATTTCTGCTATTTGGGAGATATTCTGGACTGCGAAGCTGGAGTGGAGAGGGGTGTTAGAGGAGGTGGAGTTGCAATTGCTTCATCTAAATGGAAGGAAATTGCAAGTTTATGGGTGAACAAGGGCCTAGCACTGAAACATGGGCCCTCACGGAAAGAATGGAGAAAATCTTGAAGAGTAGTGATAACAGAATGATGAGATATATGGCTAGAGTCAAGTCAAGTGAGAGAGATGGTGGTGAATGCTAGAGCGCCTAGAGGTACGGCCAAGGAAAGCATGGTGGGATTGTATTAAGAAGGATGTGAAAAACCTGGGTGTTATTTTTTTTTTTTTAATTTTATAGAGCCCATCTGGCAACTACCCACTTGGGCATAAGTCGCCGAAAAACACGACAGCCTAGAACTAGGCTACTTTAGAATAAAAATATGAAAACTTAACAATCTATATAAATTGGAAAAACTTAACAATCAGGAAGCAATCTCCGGCAGCGGGGGGGAGGTCCCCCTCACCCCGGTGCAGGAGAGTGCAACCTAAAAAAAAAAAACAATAACAAAAAAGAACCTTAAATAAAGGGGAGAAGCCCGGCCTCCCCCCAAAAGTCAACAAGTCCACAAGTCAATGTGCACGAATCTGTCCCGAGTACAAGAGACAGGCGGTAGCGACCCCGCCCAGCCCGGTACCGGCACAGGTATCGTGCGCGAAGATCACCCAGACTGGGACATTCGACAAGAATGTGCCGAACAGTCTGGGGGACGACGCAGTCGTTGCAATAGGGCGCAGGCGAGCGCTCCATCAAATAGCGATGCGTCACACGAGTGTGTCCGATTCGGAGACGACAGAAAGCAGCCTGAAGCCGCCGCGGCATTGGGGGATAGGTCCATGGGAACAGTCGCGGCGCAATGGCACGCAACTTTAAGTTCCCTTCGACCGTCTCCCATCTTCTTTGCCAAGCAATCCGAAGAGCTGCCCGTATTCCTGCCATGTAGTCGGTGTGACGAAGAGCGAAACGCTGGTCCGGTCGCAGAGTCCTCGCGGACTCTTTGGCGCCCTCATCGGCGCGCGCATTCCCCGCAATTCCTACATGTCCAGGAACCCAGCAGAAGATAATCTCGACATCTGCCCGGCTCGCCAAAACCGTGGCGTCACGGATATCGCGAACCAGGGGATGCGGAGATTCCAATGCCCCGAGAGCACTCAGGGCGCTTTGTGAGTCGCTATAGATCACAATCCGGTCTCCGAACCGGGCACATCGCGTAATCTCCCGTACCGAGTCGTGTATTGCCACCAGCTCGGCCGTGAAGACAGACGCAGCGCCTGGTAGAGCCCCGCTGACTTCAAACAGAGGGGATACGGCGTGGAAGCCGACCCCCTCTTGGGACTTGTAGCCATCCGTATACACTGGCACGGTTCCAGCGTGACACGATGTGTGCTCCAAAAAGGTCGAACGCAATACTCCCGGCGCAGTACAAGCTTTGGGAGCAGAGGCGTGGCGACAAATAGCCAAATGTGGTACCCTCCAGGGTGGCGTCCTGGGCAGAACCAGGGGCGCCACCGGCCCGAGAGCTATATCTACCTCTCGAAGGAGTTTCCTGGCCCTAAACCCAAAGGGCTTAGGGTATGACTGGCGTCTCTCGGCGGCATAGGCACCATCGAGATCAGCTGCGGTGCAGTGAGAGCTGTTGGCGACTGAGGGAGGCGCCGGGCTAGCGTGTACAGGCGAGCGATGCACTGCACGCGGCGCAGAGCGAGTGGCATCTCCCCAGCATCGACCAACAGGCTCTCAATGGGGAAAGTGCGGAAGGCACCGGTCGTAAGGCGAAGGCCGGTGTGGTGGATCGAATCCACCGCATTCGCCAGAAGGCTCCCGTCCGAGAAACGGGTTACCTTCGGCTCTCTACCAATTGCACTAGCTAATCCTCTCATCTGATGGATCATGTTGCCCTTGGACAACATGCTGCCATCAGTGGAGCGAATAACGAGGAAGCGCTTGAAGCCAGCGGGCTCGAAAACGCCAGGTAACCTCTAAATCAGTGGCCCCGATGTCATCGAGGCTCCGCCCTGTTCACTCTTGGTATTAGTCTTAGTCAGGGGCTCCGCAACCGGGGGGGCAGATGTGCCGATCTTGGCTTGGTCGCTTGCCAGAGTGGCAGCAGACCCATCCGTCCCCGCAGCCCCCGCGGATGGAGAGGAGCCCCGAGTCTTTTTTGTCTTTTTCTTTTTCGGAGAGGAGGGCGGGGAATGAACCCGCTTCTCACTTCCGCCGGAAGAAACCCACAGGCCAGATGGACCGGCCTCAGCCAGGTCATTCTCCGAAATGGAGAAGGTCCTGGTAGTCGTGGGGGCACCGGTCGGAGGAGATCCCTCCCCTCCTTGTACTGCTTCGGAAACCACAGCCGTTTGAGGACCTTGCATCGGGGCGGATTCGGGTTCGGTGCTTGGCGCAGAGCAAGGATTCTTCCCCATGGAAGGCCCTACTGTCTGAGGCTGGGTTTCCTCAAGGACCATGTCTATCTCAGGGGGGGCCTCCAGTTGGCTATCCCCCCCCCAAGACATCGCAGGTCCCGTTGGCAGTATAGTCACTAGTCTTCTTTGGGGAGGCATGGGCCTTGACCCCTGCAAGGTTCAGTATTCTTGCCAGCAGGTCTTTTGAGGGAAGCGACCGAAGGGGCCTGGCTTCCCTCTCCCCCCTAAGGGGGTTTGCCCTACCGAGCCGCTTCGATGTGGAGCGGCTGGCTAAGGGCAGAGGGGACTGCCGCTGGTAAAAGGGAGGCGCCCGAAAGCACCTCCAGAGAAGGGAGTGAGGGGGAGTCCCCTACACCCGTAAGCGAAGGAGAGGAGTAAGCCTCCTCTCCGGTTAGAGATATATGGAGGGTCCCCTGAGCAAGCACAGGGATGGGGACCTCCATTTTTTTGCTGGAGCTGCCCAAGGGCGGCTCCGTCGATGTTATAGGGGAAGTTGGGGGTTGGGGGTTTTTTTATACTCATCATTGGGCATGGTGACCCTCTTTTTGACAAGGGATGCAATCGCGCATCACCTCTCGCAGTGCGAGAGGTGCTTACAAGCCCGGCGCCACCATTTAAGACCACCCCTCCCGCCTGGTGGCCTGGCAGTCCATCGGCATGGCAGCTCCACCTTGAACACGGCGTAAAAAATATATAGATTGTGAAGAGGAGAGGAAAAGGGATGTGAGGAAGGTATGGGTGGGGATAAAGCACGTTGTTAAAAACCAACCACCCCAGACCGCAGCTCAGGGGTTAGGGAACATTGTCCCCTCCCCCCTCAGCCCCGATCCGGGATGGTTGACTTAAGAAGAAGGTCAGCATCTACCCTGTGAAATTAGAGGCTGACCATTGAAAGTTGTGAGAGAGGTTGTATGAAAAGCGAGGAAACAAGTGTTTTGAAGGAAGGAGAAGAGGCTAAGCTGGGGTCGGACGGGGTGCCGCCGTGCTGATGGGACATCAGCACGGCGGCCAGGATGGCAAATCACCGCGCCCCTTACGGGGACCTGGGTGTTAGCGAAGAGTTGGTTTATAATCGTGAGAGGTGGAAATCCAACCATCCGAGGAGGAACATAGTGACGTAAAACGTTAAGAAGAAAAGTGCCAGGAAGAGAGGGTGGCTTTTTAAAATTGAGGGAAAGGAGGCCCCAGGAAGCGATGGGCGGGCTAAGACAAAGTCCTTAGCCTCCGAAATGAGAAAAGATCCGTAGCCCGAACGGCCAAGATTAACTTCTCCAGGATATACGCACCACATTGCTCCCCTAGAAGCTCTCCGCAAGAGACACACACAACCATACAAGAGAGGGACATCGTGTATGGCATTGAATCAACTTAGACTTCGGGTAAACCCGACTTTGCACGTCTACAGGAGCGATTCATATGGCCAAAACGGTGGTAGTAGTGGCCCTCTGCGGCAGTGGCACATCAACGTGAAGAGTCTAGGGGTGTGTCTCGATGCCCTTCTCTATTTTCTCATCACACATTCGACCTTAACCGCCACATGGTCAGCCAGCTCTAAGGTCCACGACTTTCCTAGCATAAACCACTCCTTTCACGAAGTTCATGGTAGAGTGCGGCGTCAAACTTACTAGCGTGTGATTAAGTGGCCGAAGGGCATTAAGCATAGCTGCCTAGGAGGGATCCGACGCATTCGCCAGAAGGCTCCCGTCCGAAAAACGGGGCACTTTCGGCTCTCTACCGATCAAGCTAGCCAATGCTCTCCTATGGTGGACGATGTTGCCCTTGGCTAACATGCTGCCATCAGTAGAGCGAATAATCAGAAAGTGATTGAAGCTAGTGGGCTCGAAAACGGCAGGTAGTCTTTTAATGGGAGGCCCTGACGTAATTGAGTCTACGCTCAGCGCACTAGCACATATGGTCTCAGTCTGGACTCCCACACGGGAGGGCAGGCACGCCGACCCCCTGCAAACTGTAGATGCATAACTGAACAACTGTAGGGGACAGGGACCAGAAAGCCCTGGAATCCATTAACCCCAGAAGGGGGTTGGCCCTATCAAGACGCACCACTGTGACTTGTCAATTTTGGGAAGCCTGCCTGCTCTCTCGGCAGTCTCCATTGATAGTAAAGGAAGGATTGCGGCTGATAGGGAATGGAAGTTGGCCGAGGGCGGTTCCAAAGAAAGGTGTGAGGGGGGATCCACTGCACCCGTAGGCCTAGAGAGGACTAAACCTCTTATCTGATAGAAATCTCTTTGCCACATGATGATGGTCAGGGAGGAGCCCCTCCACTGGTTGAAGGGGTGCCTCGATTTTCCTCGTACTTCCTGACACCTAGGTAGAGCAAGGCCACGTTTGGAGGCAGATCTCCATGTGCTTTTCCACTATTGCCTTCTGTTGCAGCCATACTATCCAAAGGATAAAAAGGAACTCATGGAAAGGAGATACTATGACCTTCCAATGACTTGGGAGGTTAAAAGAAAAGTCTCCATTGGATCAGGAATTCCAGAATGTTAACACTTACTTATAATCGGTCCCGTTCCAACATTAATTGGCTTTCCTAACCTGTCTAGCCATTGAGGTAAAATTGTCCTGGAGTTTTAACCAGAAAGGATGGTGCCAGCATAGCCACCTTGTGTGTACTGGAGGAAGATGAGAAGAGTCAATGGCCCAACACACCCTGTACCTAACACATGCCCAAGCTAGCAGGCTGAAAGTAGGAATCTGACAGTATACACTGCCACTCATCTAAGGTTCATAAGAGGATGAAAGTGTGGATAGAAGAGCAAGTTTGCAAAGGTGTAGGAGGGTGTGTAATAAACAAGTAGAAATAAGTGGGTCCATTAATGAGTATGATGTGTGATCACCTATTATTATCATACCCTGGTGATAAGTGATCCCAGGATGGCATGCAGTCTACCAAGGCACCATGGCTACCGGACCGAACTCGCGGTAGAGTCCTTGAAACAGTCCTCCTAGTACAAAGTTTATGTAGAAAATGTTGAGGGGGATAGCTGTAATAGTAATAATAAATACTATTAAATAATAAAATCATACTAATAATAATACACATAATTATAATACATAAATAAATCATAATTAAAACTAATACTAAATAATAATAAAAATAAATACTAGTACTAAAGAATAATAAATAATAAGAAGAATCATTATAATAATGAAAGGTAAAATAGTGCTGAAAGAGAGGGACGGGAAGCGTATCAACCCCTTTCCCAGGCCCCATCAGAGAGTTTGACTCAACCCAGTGAGAGCAGGGGTTTCCTCATTTGCACTCAGGCCAAGAGGAGGTGCAACTCTTCCGGGGACAAAGTGTAACAGGCCATATTGGGTAAACCCCTGCGGGGATGCGATGTATAAGATTGGTTCTCCTGGAGAATGGGAAGGGGGTCCTGCAAGGACTTAACCCCAATCCTTTTAAATCGCTCCTACACCTCTGCAAGAGGGGTCTCCCCTATAGTGAAGAGACATATCTGCCAAGAAGAGAGGAGCGTGTGCTTTGAAAGATATTGGAACCTAGCTTGATGTAATTCACCAATGCTGAACTCATTCAGGCTGCACTTATAGCACATGTAGGCATATCGCTTATCTCTGAGGGCAGTCTCACATTTAGCTGACCACCAAGAAAGTGGACAGCATGCAAACGGGCCAGACATTCTCAGATTAGTAGTCAGGCCCATGGCGCTGAGGTTGTCAGATAAGAACTCTGAGATTATGAGTGTGATTATAATACCACAGCGTCCAGTTCGAGCATTGACAGTCCCCCTTCCCTTCTCTTTCTAAGAAGCACAATTGACTCCACTGAAATCAACTTCCAATTACAGCAAAATTACACCATAACAGATTGTGTTAATTTGTTGGATGGTGCCCCGATTCAGGGCACCTTTACCTTGGCTGACATACATTTTTGGTTTGCATCTCTAATGGCTAATTAAAGGCCTGAAAGAGTGCAGAGCATTGATAAAACTCCTGAAAAAAAAAACCAGACTAGGGGGATGAGGGATGTTTTCCAACAAAGAAATTAAATTAGGCCATGCAATTTACTCACACAAATTTCAAGGTGTTTGTATATAAATTTAAGGCAGCTCGATTCGACTCTCTGACATGTAAGGAGACGTATTTGGCATTGAAACATTCCACCATTGCCCGAGCAGTCTGATCCATCAACTTCTGAGCAAGACCCAAGCGTCTGAAGCAATAAAACTTTAGTGGGTAGGGTGGGTATTGAATGAATTTAGCTTGCACACATAGCCTCTTATTTTTATTTTAGCATACTAATCTGGCAGCAGACAAAACTGCAAGAAAAGCATATTTCAGGATAATATAAAAAAGAAAAAAATTAACAAAAACAATAAAGCAAGGAGAGAATTCAGAGGTTAATTTTAAACTGTGTATGATGCTTTATTGCAGGTCAAATTTTTGCCTGATATTTTGAATATTAAACATTGTACAAACGCGAAACTTGGTCCATTGAAATATCGTAGGTTAGGTACATGCACAGTTAACATTTCAATTGTATTGATAAGATACATACAAAGTTATGTTGAGTTATGTATTTTGATGTGCTTTCAACTGTGTCACGCTTTATTGCAGGTGTAAGAAAATGCCCCTGAAACGACGTCTGGCGGCTACAGAGAAGACGCAGATTGTTGTAGGTCTCGCAGATGGCTCATCTGTTGGAGAATTAGCCCAAGAACCTGGTCAGGATACAAGAACATTGAAGGCGTGTGGTAAACCCCATCACCAAACCAAGGCAAGATAAAGGTACGAGAAGAAGTGTATCCCAGCGTGAGATCCCCAAAATAGGTAGACAAGTAGGAAAAGACCTCGGTAGCACAAGTGCTCCCATATTTGAAAGTGCTGAAGTTGCTCCTTTGTCCAGAAACACCCAGTATAGGATCCTTAAAGAGACGGCCAGAAGTGTTAAGTGCATCGCTAGACCCAGCCTGAGCAAGAATCACAAAGAGAAGCGTATTGATTGGGAACAGAAGTACATGAAGATCCATTTCCAAGATGTCCTCTTCAAGGATGAGGCCAGAGCTACTCTGGATGGCCCCGACGAATAGGCCAAAGCTTAGGTACCTCTTGGAGCCTCTTGCTCGCATCGCATTCGGCATCAACAAGGAGGTGGTGGTCGTGTTTTGGGTGGGAATCATAGAAAATAAACTTGTCAGGCTTTTTCAAGTTCTAGAACGTGTCAAACTCACCAGCAACTCCTACACCACATTTCTGGAGAAGCATTTTGCAGCATGGTTATATGACCTGCCACTCTCACATCGATGGTGATTAATTTTTATGCATGATAATGCTCCTTTGCATTCAGCCAAGGCTACAATTTTGTACCTTGCAACTTTGGGAATCACTTATGAGCTGGCCTCCCTGTTCTCCTGACCTGAACCCTATCAAACAGTTCTGGTTGATCATGAAGAAGGTATCCAGTTTTCATCGAAGGATGCCGTGTGGAAAAAGATCAAAACAGTTGCTGGTACCATAAAATCTTCCCAGATTAGTTGGCTAACAGCTTCTGTGGACAAAAGACTGTTTGATGTCATTCTAAACAAGGAAGTTATGTAGACAAATAAAGTACAGCACCAACAATTTAATTGTGTTTGTTTCATATCTTTTGTTGCTATTCTTCGGTTTTGTGTTTCATTATTACAATAAAATGGTAATATAACGATAATACTTTGTTCCATTACCATAAATTGGCATTTTTATACACCTGCAATAAAGCGTGACACAGTTGAAAGTACATCAAAATACATAACTCAACATAACTTTGTATGTATCTTATCAATACGATTGAAGTGTTAACTGCGTATGTACCTACCTAGGATATTTCAGTGGACCAAGTTTCACATTTGTACAATGCTGTGGAACATGGTCTGCAAGATCCACGAACTCGAGCCACCGTCCGAGGCCTTCACGTCGCCAATAATGCAGCAGAGGAGTGGCAGTGATCCAAAGACTAGCAACAGAAGCAGTTCCTCCTCAAAGTTGTTCATCATGACTGCAAGACTGTCAAGAGAACAAAGGCTGGAGTGGTCGCTAAGTCCCTCCTGCTACTTGAGCCCCATCCACCAATGACTTGATTGCCCTGCTCTACTTAAAGAATTGTTCTGCATTTCTGGTGCCCCCTTGGAATTTTTCACAATTTTTGTTTTGTAATTTTCAGTTGAATACCGTTTAAATTTTTTTGTCTTCTCCTCCAATTGATTTTTTCGAAGTTTCACTTGAAATGTGGAATCCTGTTAATTTGTGCAACCAGTAAATATTTATGGGTCATAAGAAACAAGGGGACACCTGTACTGACAACTTTCAACACATTTCATTTTTAACCCCTGGGAGTTAAACACCCTAGGGTGTATATATTACTGCACGCATTTAGGGTTTGCTGTTTGTTATTTTTTCTATCTGTTCTATGCCTTTTGAAATAAAGTAATTATTATACCAACCCCTCATTATCCTCCCCTCAAACACCCAGGCAGCTCTGTTGAAGCAGCAGGGATTGTAGTGCGGGCCCTGGGACCCTGCCACCACAGAATCCAAGCCACACCAAAAGAGACTGAAAGCTCAACTATGTAAAGTATAGCAAGAACATCTTCCAACTGCACAGGAGTGATACCATTGATGCTCAGAGCAAAGAATGCAACACTGAGGACACTTTCCTGTGGGAGGCCCTTGGCCTACTCAATTAGAGTGGAGAAAGCACCCCCCCCAATCTCAAGGAAATTCTGACAAAAAATTGGGAGGTGTCCACTTGCCCTCATGGTGTTGAGGGTCTTCATGATACTGTATTGCCATACAAGTATCATAAGCCTTCTCCAGATTAAAAAGCGCTGGAGAAATAATGTCTATGAAAGAAGGCTTCGCAGATAGCATTATTTAGTCAGAGCAGACGATGCAATGGAGTGAAACTTGCAGAAGACACTCTGTCCAGAAAATAAGCTAATATAACATTAACCAATTTATCCATTAACTTGCACATGCAGGAAGTTAGAGAAATTAGGTGGACACCAGATGATTTCTCCCTTGCTTGTGAAAAGCAAGCATGGCAGTCATTCACCAGGAATATGGGGGACGGGTATACCCTCTGCCTCCAAGCTAACAAAAAAGCCATGCCTCACTCACCCAATTGTTAAAGCATGTTTTTTAAGGGATATTTTCTGGACCCAGGGCAGACAGTATCAGAGCATGAAGTGAGCGTAAAATGCTTGGAATAAACATGTCATATAAGGATTCTCTGCCTATGCAGGTAAAGTCCAGTAGGCAGCCTTCAGCAAGCCCATGGTATGCATTAAATGCTGGCAGTGCAGCATCCTGGCTAGAGAATGTGGAGAAAGTGATAAAATATTTGGGTTCTACTGGAAGATGGGAGGGACAAGTGAGAACTTGTCCCAAATCCTTTTTTGACTCGCTACCACACCTCTGCAAGAGTGGTGTTTCCATTAAGTGTAGACCCATAAGCCCGCCAATAATAACATGTGCATGCTTCAAAATGTACCTGAACCTAGTCTTAGTTCAAAATTCACTGAGGGTGAAATCTTTCGGGTGGCACTTGTACGCATGTCACCTCTCTCTAAGGAACTGGATAATGTGTATAATGGCTAGGAATTGGCTAGGAATTCTAGGAATGGTAGTTATGACTACAGAGATGAAATTGCAGAACTAAATGGCCTCATCAAGTGACCAAAACTCCTCGACTGGAATAGAGAAAATCAGTGCCTGAAATGCACACCATCACACCCGTTACAACTCTGACAACTGGCAGAAAGGTATTCAGAGCAAGTAGATGATTGGAGAGAAGTCGGGTGTAGATTGCGCATCTACTTGCCTGGCCCCAATGCCATTGTGGTGGCATTGCAAAACATTCTCTCAAACACTTCAATAAATTCTGGCCCATTATCACTCAGACATTTCTTCAACTTTCATGCACAAATTAGGAAGAACATCTGCTCCACTATATGTGCAAGTCACACTAATCTTATTCTTCTCTGGAGCAGCATACACACAAATTTGCTTGTATGGTCCACTAATACTATTATACTCATATTCCAAACACTGGCCTAAAGGGTGGCTCCATTATCCTCTTTCTCCCTGAGACCTAGGGAGGGTGAGGCCGCACATGAAGGCGGATCTCCATGAGCTTTCCCACTAATGCCACCATGATCAGAGTAAAAAAGAAAAAAAAATGTCTCGTGAAAAGTAGATACTATGACCTACCAATGATTTCTGAGGTTAAGAGAAAAATCTCTGTAGGATCACAAATTCCAGAATGTGATGATTTACACACAATCGGCCCCAGTTCAGAATTGATGGGCTTTGTCAACCTAGCCTGCCATTCAGGCAAAATTGTCCTGGAGCTTTAACCATAAATGATGGTGCTGGCATAGGTACCTTATGTGTATTGGAGGAAGGTGAGCAGAGTCAATGACCCAGCACACCCCATATATGCCTTTGCCAGCGAACTTTTGGCCCTTGCAACAGGTACTCCTACAAAAGACTAGGCAATGAAAAAAGACCCCCCCCCTCGAGACTTAACACCTAGACCAGCAGGAAAAGACCAGAATGATCACCAGTATTGACTCTTTTTACTTTAGCTTGAATGAAGGAATAGGAGAGGGCCTTGAGTCAAGGGGATGAGGACTTCTGCCACACTCGCTTGCCTGAATTCAAAGGTGTTGTGAGTGATGATACACCGATTTACCAAAGGCCTTGTCATTTGCCTCCCCCCATGGCCCAAGAGATTGAGCCAATAGAGAGAAATGGTTTAATTGAGCTGAGTGTGTGAGTGTTTGAAATAGTCTGATTGTACCTGTACGAAAGCCAGATGGACGTTTGCGACTGTGTATTGACTACAGAAGAGTGAATAAATGAACATTGAAAGACAAGTTTCCTATGAGTGTTGTGTCTGAGTGTGTGTACAGTATGTATGGATAAATTGTTTGAAAAGGTGGATCTGGTATGTGGCTACTACCAGATACCTGTGGCTGAAGAAGGTAAACCCATTATGGCGTTCTCCAATGCAAAGCGCCATTTAGACACTTGAGCTTTAGGTTGCCAAACGCCCGTTTGTTTTCAGGGTGCTATGAATGTAGAGTTGAGTGGTTTTCTGTGTAAGAATGTGTGAGCATTTTTGGATGATATTTTGGTGATGAGTGAGAACATGGAAGAACATATGACCTTGGTGAATGATGCTTTGAGAAAATTGGAAGAGGTTGGTGTGAAAGTGAAGTGTGGTTTGCCAGTGAAGTTGAATTTTGGGGACATAAGGTGAGTGCGGCTGGATTGCATAAATCAGAAAAGTTTGTGGAAAAGGTCATGAATTTTCCTAAGCCTACATTGTGAGAGCTGTGTCGATTTCTTGGTTTAGTTGAGTTTGGAAGAAAGTTTATGAGAGATTGTTCAGGTGTGATGAAACCGGTAAGGGTATCGACTAAGAAAAAGAAGAGTACGGTGATTAAGTGGAACTTGCGTATCCGGTGTATGGAGCAAATATGAGAATGCTTGAAGTATATACAGATGCAAGTGGTCATTCAATGGGTGGATGTTAATGCAAGGTCAGGTTGTGGATGGGGTTGAAAGGAATCAAGTAATTGCATATGTTTCCAAGGCATTTAGTGTGGCAGAGTATGCATACTCGACAATCGAAAGAGTGTTAACTGCATTATGATTCTGTCTCAAGTCATTATGACCATTTTTGTATGGAGTGCGATTTGTAGTGAGAACAGATCACCAGCCACTAGTGTATTTGTAATGTATGAGGTTAGTTGATAGTAGACTTGCAAGGATGATGGAAGATTTGAGTGATTTTGATTTTGTGGTTGAGTATTTGCCAGGTGTAAGGAATGTGATTGCTGATTTGATGTCACGTTTGCCACATAGTTTAAATGAGAGAAAGAAACTAAGTTAAATCCTGAGTATTTGCCAGCAGGTGTAGTTATAGGAAGGAAATGTAAAGGTGGAGGTGATTCTAAGTTTGAGAGTGTGTTGTATGGGTTACAAGACTTGATGAAAGACAGATTACTTGAGAAGGTGCCAGTGAGTGTGAATGTATTATTGCAAAAGATGGTTATGGAAGAAGCATGTAAAAGACCAGAGCAATTGGGAATAGAAAATTTGAATAGGTTAAGAAAAGAGTTGAGAAGTGTGTATGCCAGAAGTGATGTTTCAGGAAGTGTTAGTGATAGTTGAGGAAGCTGTTTGGCGTTAGAGTATATTGTATTATGGTGTGGAAAAGCCAGTGATGTATCATGGTAAAGGTGTAGACAGAGAATGGATGTGAGTTGCATCTGCAATATCTGATTGGTTGATTGAGAAGAAGAGTTATGTAAGAAGAGAGATTGATGAAGTTTGTGAAGATGAAGGTTTGGATGCTGCAGAAGTGTTTGTTGAACACACGGAAGTCTTGAATGTGATGTGTGAGCATGGAATTGAAGAGAGAGTGCAAGTTATTTTGACTATGAATGGGAAGATCTATTGTGGAATGATTGATACAGGTTTGCAGATTTCCTTGGTGAATGCCAAAGTGGTGCATGATGATGATAGTACGAGTTGGAATGTTCCTAGAAGAGGTGTTTACAGTTTTGATAAGCACACTTGGAAGTGGATGTATTATGGCATGGGGAAGTTGAATGATATATTGCATGAATTTATTGTGTTAAGCAAGAATGAGTTACCGAATTGTTTTTTGTTTGGGATTGATTTTTGCGTAAGAATAAGATTTCAGTGGCTGTAAGTAATGAATATTTAGTGAAAGATAAGTCTAGCAGTTGGGAATTAGCAGAATGAGGTTGTAGGTTCAACCGGATTTTGGGGAGTAGCAGGTGTTGACTTGAGTGAAGAGCTGTTGAATGCTGAAGATATAGAGAGCATGCAAAAGTCATGTCCGATGGTGAGTGAATTGAAAGATAGTGATGACCAGAGTTCCTGTGAATGAATGGAGTTGCATATAGGAGTTTAAAAGGTTTGCTGGAAAATTTGTGGTATGCTAGGGTTTAGTGAATTTGGTGCAATGTATAGATGATGAGGATGTATATATTCCAGTATTTTCTGTGTGTGGCACAATTGGAATGGTGAAGATTGTGCATGATAGGTTTGGACATATGGGTAAGAATAAATTATGGGAATGTATGAAAGGGTGTGTGTTTTGTCCATTTTTGAGAAAGATTTGTGTGGATGTAGTGACTACTAGTGAAGTGTGCCAGAAAGGAAAGTATCAGAGTGTATGCTGCCCCACCAGTATTAAAGTTGAGCGTGAATGAACCTTTTGAAATGGTGGCAATTGATTGTGTGCCTTTTCCAAGGACTGAGAGGGTATGTAAAAATGGTTGTGATGGTGGATCATAAGAGTAAATTTGCGTATGCCACACCTGTGACAAATAAATCATCATTGAGTGTTGCTAGAGTAGTGAGAGAGAATGTTGCCCATGTGCATGCGTAAGCCTGTGTGAATGATGAGTGATAATGGACCTGAGTTTGTGGAACCGGCTTTTGACGAGATGTTGAGTGAATGGGGGATAGATGATGTGCGAATGACGGCGTATGTGCCTAGTGCGAATGGTTTGGCTGAAAGAATGATAAGAACTTTGAGTGAGATGTTGCAATTGATGGTGAAAGATGGGAAAGAATGGGATGAAGAATGTTTGGGAAAAGTACTTTGGGGGTATAATATATGACAGTGCATAAGGCAATTGAAATGTCACCATGTAAGTATTTAATGAATTTTGGAAGAATGATTAGGACACGTATGGGACTAAGTGAGAGTGATTGTGAGTTATGGAGAAAAGGGAATGAAAGGTTTGAAAGTTTTTCTGTTGGTGATAAAGTGCTGAAAGAGATTGAAGCAAACAAAAGGCAGACTGAATGTGGATAAGTTGAAGGAGAAGTATGAAGGTCCGTTTGTGGTGAGAAAGGTTTGGTCAAATGAAGTAAGTTATGCGATAATTTGTGAAAGAGAGGGTGGAAGTTTGGATTAATGTAGAGTGAATCAATGTCAGTTGCGAAAGTGGCGTGAACCTCCAGAATATTTGGTGCAACATCCGGTGAATGAATCTGTTTGAAAGCATGGAAGACTGTGAAAGGGTGAAGCGTAAGGGTAAACGGTTGAGAAAGGATGAATGGATGGAGCAGTTCAGTGAGAGTTTTCATGATTTTTGCAAGATTGAGATGGAGTATATGATAGAACATAGAGTATTTGTAAGTTTCTTTTGAATGAGTCTGAGTCTATGCTAGCGAGTATAAATGGGAGCAAGAGTCGATGAATGCTATGAAAAAATGTGAAGGTTTGATGGATGAAGTAGAGAAGCTGGTTGAAGATTGAGTGAGATTGGTCAGGGAGTGTCAGATGTGGGTGTGGATAAAGTACATAGAGAAGGGACATGGACAGACATGACAAAGAGACTTTGTGACAAATGACAGAGATGGTTGTCAGTCCTGTAATTAGAAGGAGAGGCAAATGAAAGAGTATGACTGGGTGATGCCGAAAGTGTTGTGAATGAGCTAGGTATGTTTGTAAAGATAAGGATTGAGACATAGTGAGGTGAGGTGAACTTAGGTGGGAGGGATGTAGTAGTTAGGTTGTCCACCTTCCCTTCCCTATGTCTAATCTCTTTCTTCCGTTTCATAATTGTGTGGATCATGTGATGGGACATCCTCGCTTCAGGGAGGGAAGGGGGGCTCGATAGATTTCTAATGTGTCCCACATTCATCTCTGTCTCTTCCCCACACAGACAAAATTTTGATATATTAATTGATGTGAAAGAGACTTTCAAATTGTTATATTAATTAATAAAGTGAAAGTATCCGATTGGAAGTTATAAAAAAGTTGAATAGTTATTCAGGTAAGACTTAAGTGTGAATGGGTGTGTGTGTATGTCAGTGTAAGAATGTTTAAATTTGGCAGTGAATCGGTGATTGAAAATGCCTTCTCCTTTCCAGCTTTTTGGTACCGGCTAATCAAGCGACATCTAGCTTGAGAGGCAGTGGCAGCCAGTCTTTACCTTCACTCACACTGAGAAAGGACCGTTCTGAAGCATGGGTCATTGGGACTAGCGCCTCCCACTGTCCATCACGCTAAGTGGACCCCAACAGAGCATTTGAAACTTGTGTGTCCCAGTAGGGCGGGTCATACTTTGGGGGGACCATATATTTTCATTAAATCCTTTAATGAGGGGAACTCCCTCATTGAAAAAGAACTATATTTTGTTATACAATTGCTCCTACCTACATCAATTTACATTTAAATAAAAGTAAATTTTTCCCTTTCATCACAAGCTTATGCAACCTATTTTTATTTAATCCAAGTACATACAAATACAAAATAGCCTCAAATTTACATGTTTATTGAGTGAGAAAAGTGTATGCAAAGCTCCACATATAGCTGCATGGGTCACTTTGGGTCATATTCAAAAGTTAAACTTCACCAGAGCACACAAATCTTGCTTTGACTCATTCCTGGACATCAGACATCTACTTGTCTCTTGTGCCCTGATTCCTCCATCCCTCTTTTCATGAGAAATACTTGGAAGAAGCCTCAGTCACCATTCTTACAACCCTCTCAATAATCTGTGTGTGACAAGGCCAGTTAGGTACTTTCATAGGAGAGTCAATGAAGTTTTTCAATTTAGAAGTACTTAAAGAGCAAGTGAGAGGTGGCTCAGAGGCATCCTCTGACCAATTGATCAGATCAAGAATCCTGGTAGCATCACAATTGATGTCTAGTGTCCTTCTAAGCCTTACAAAGGAGTCTCCCAGTTGAGTAACTGGGTGCCCTTCTCCCCTGATGGTCTGGATTCTTTTCACCCCTTCAGTTCTCTCCGCCTGATCTTCAGAGCATAAGAGGGTTTGGAGGATGGCTTCACTGTATGCATACCAAGCTGATTTCTTACCAGTTGGCAAAACAATATCCAACACCTCCTTCCTCTGAGACTTAAGGCAGTGAAGTTGATAAAGAATGTGCCTAGGTCCCCCAGCACCAATGATGAACTCAACAAACAGTCGTATATTCTTAAAGGATTTTCCTTTGAGCTCATGCTTTGACACCCACAGCCGAAGAAGTCTGTTAGCTGTGGTCAGCCAGCAACTGTGGTTTACTGGTCCTATTTCCACTAGAGAAAGCCCTGTAGGAAGCAGTCCATCTCTGATTGCTGATACAATTCTAGAGCTGTAGTGTTGATCAGTGGAAAGATCTTGCACCACTTCCTGAGGTATCTTGGTAAAAGGACCTAAAGATATTTGAGTGAAATTTGGGTTGATATCCAAGTCTGTAACAGAGTCAAGGAGCTTTCAGTCCGGAATATCTGTTGTCAGATAGTGTTGGGCCATCCAGGTTGATAATTAGATGACAGAGAGGGAGTTCCCCAGTGTGCAGGTTACAGACCAACCAAACAAGTTTTCTGCCCAAATGGAGCTCCATTTTTCGCATTACTCCAGCATTTACATTCGTGGAGTCTCCTCCAATGGCCATTAAGCTTTTATCCAAACCCCTTTCCTTCAGCCATCCAAACATAACCTTAAGCGATCTTCTCTGCATGTGATTCTTCTTTTGTGGCCTTTTCTGGGACAAAGTGGAAGAGGTAATTGCTCCCAGGCTCACTGATGACAGAGTAATGCTCCTCTTTTGTTTTTACTGGAAGCAATTTTTCACTTCCCTCTGCCTCCATCATAAAATTTGTCACATCAATTCGTCCATCAAAGAGAACAGAAGAAATTCCCCCAACCTTCCTAAGTTTTCCTCAAACTCATGTTCAATAACTGTCATTAGCTTTTCCTGTGCTCTCTTAACTTTATTCTTATCAATTACTTTACTTGTATCTTCTTCAGTAATGAATCCAGCATCTATTAAAGCTGCTGTTGCTATAGCTGTGGTTGGTCTCAATCTGACACCATACCTTATACTAGAGCAAGAGCAATACATATTTGGAATTTCATCATAATTATTTCTATTCCTGGTGGAAGATTCCGGCTCTTGGACAGCTTCAAAAGTTAATTCATCACCCAAACTGTTGTCATCATCAGAATTTTATGCCTACAGATGTTCACCTTCTGCCAAAAATTGCTCTATTTCTTTTCTTGCTGCTTTTCCTGCTAAAACAGCGCTTTCCTCCTTACTTTTTCTCTTTCTTTTTCTTTTCTTTCTGAAGGTCTTGTCTATTATGCTCTGGAATATCAGGACCTCCAATTTGAAAGGTACCTTCACTTCCAAACTTCTCCTTTTGTCCTTTAATAAAGGCAAGTTCACTAGTAGGTATTTTTTTTCTCTTTACTACAACAGCAGTTAATGTGGGCTTGAGTCTCACAGCCATTACAACTTACTTCCCCCACAACTGGAAATTTGACATTTGCATGTCAATATATCAAATAACTTATCTAGTTTTTGCAAGGAACCTCTCTTTTACTTCAATTTTTCCTTTACCAAGGGAAACTTTTACTGCCTCCTTCCACACCTCCTTAAGCTTTGATATTATTGTGACCTTTCAATTTACAACAGGTGGTTTGAAGAGAGCATTAGCTTTGGTCCACTGATTAATCAAGCCCTGATACATGTCTTTTACCAGCTGGTCCACTTCATAATTTCTCCGGTCATGTTCACTTTGCTCCCTCAGGTAGATGCCGTACCTCAAAATATCTCTTATTGTTGGTAACTCAGACACCATCAGCTCTTGCCCAGTCCCAACAAAATTAGTCAGATGAGAACTTGATTTGGACCATGACTTGATTTTTGTCATTGTCACACTAATTGCAGGTATATCTGCAAATGAAAAGATGGCACTTAGATTAAGAAATAATCTCTACCAAATAATTATATGTTATTCTAAAATGATCCACAGCCTAGAATATCTCCCCTTCGAATTTAAAGCCGAAGACCAAAGAAGCTGTACGAATATCTTCCCTTTGAATTTAAAGCCAAAGACCAAAGAAGCCGTACGCTACTAGCATTAAAAAAAAATGTAAATGCTCTATAAACAGTTACTAGTTACAATAGTTACAAGAACTGGCAACACTACTGGAATATTGCCTTCCACTGAGTAATGAGTACTGGCTACTTGCAATTTTAGAGTCAGACTAAACTAAATTAAGGGTCATTTTTAACAGGTTTCCTACATTTGATGTCTCTCTAATACATTTTTACATTTTTTTAAACAAATATCTTTCAGACTACATAAATGTATCGATGATAGCAAATGATAAATTTCATATTTTATGGGTAACTAAAATAATAGTAAAATATAGTAAATGACCCAGAACTAACAATATTCAACTTCAAATTGATGTAGGTTAGATCAATCAAAATATAACTTTTCTGCCAAAAATATGTTCTTTTCGCCAATATTCATCATTTGAATACCCCTCATCACCAGTTTCATAAAATTCTAGAGTATGACCAGCCCTAATGTCCTAGGTCCCCGAAGTCGGAATGTTTCACAGAGTCCTGGACCACACGGAATCCCCCAATAAAAGCGGGCCAACCTCCCTTTCCCTTTTCCCATTTCTCCCCTGATACCGGTACCGTTTGCAAACATTGTTAGTCTGGATCCAATATATATATATTTTTTGATCGACTTACTTTGTATTTGCCATTGGCCTGTATATAAATGTATTCACTTTTGCAGGCGATTTCTTTTGTGTTGGCTGAGATCTATTTGTGAGGCCCTATCTATATTCTTAGCTTTGGGTTTGTGTATATAGGTAGATATACTTTTTTGGTATGATTTCTTTTTTTTCCGTTGACTAATATTGTACATTGTGATCATTTGAGGTGTGGCATTTCTTTATATGTGGGGGCTTGCTGGTGTTTTGCCATTTTTTTCATTATTTACCATTTATACTTAATAAATTAAGTTTTAGTTTTATCATCCCCTCAAACACCTGGCTGGCCCTATTGGACCAGCAGGGATAAGAGTTTCGGTCATGACCCTGCCACCAGTGTCTATCATTCAAATCCTAGAACAGAAGAAAGGTTCTCCCCTGATACCGGTACCGTTTGCAAACATTGTTAGTCTGGATCCAATATATATATATATATATATTTTTTGATGGACTTACTTTGTATTTGGCATTGGCCTGTATATAAATGTATTCACTTTTGCAGGTGATTTCTTTTGTGTTGGCTGAGATCTATTTGTGAGGCCCTATCTATATTCTTAGCTTTGGGTTTGTGTATATAGGTAGATATACTTTTTTGGTATGATTTCTTTTTTTCCATTGACTAATATTGTACATTGTGATCATTTGAGGTGTGGCATTTCTTTATATGTGGGGGCTTGCTGGTGTTTTGCCATTTTTTTCATTATTTACCATTTATACTTAATAAATTAAGTTTTAGTTTTATCCTCCCCTCAAACACCCGGCTGGCCCTATTGGACCAGCAGGGATAAGAGTGTCGGTCATGACCCTGCCACCAGTGTCTACCATTCAAATCCTAGAACAGAAGAAAGGTCCTCAGCAACTGTACAACAATAGGGCAGGAGTCCCTCATGTTAAAGTTGGTTGATGGTTAAATGTACGCAAAAATTATAGTATACCTTCTATCCAGGTGTAGCTTCACTGCCACTACTTGAAAGGAGGTACCCATAGAAAATAAAAGAACAGTAACATCATGCCAGAATGCTATCATTTACAAATACTCAGCCACAAGGTTTGAGCTAAGATGTGCCTTGTCAACCCAGCCAGCCATTCAGGCCAGTTTGTCCTCTAGCTTTGGCTATAAAGGATAGTGCCGGTGTAGCTACCTTATGTGTGTACTGGAAAGAAGTGAGCCCAGCAAGCCCCATGACTAATACCTTCCTCAGCCAATGGGCTTTTGGCCCTTGCAGCAGGTAGGGACCTCATGGTATCTACTCCCACTTGGGTAAGTTCTGGTAAGAGGATGAAAGTGTGATGAACAGCCAGAACCTCTGTGGATAGAAGAGCAAGTTTGGAAATGGGTAGGCAGGTATGTAATAAATAGAAGTAGAGATAGGAGGGTCCACTAAAGAGCAGGGTGGGTCATAACCTATGATTATAATACCCTGGCACTGAGTTATCTCAGGATGCAATCCACCCAGGAACCATGTTTAGCAAAATTAACGCAGCACCCCGAAGGACTAGACATCCTCGTGGGTTGATGGGATAGTCAGAGAAAAAAGGAATGCAGAGAGGGTACAAGGAGGAAGCACAACTTCACACAACCCCATCAGAGTTCACATCAACCCAGTGATGGGACTTCCCTAATTTGCCCCGAGGTACCAAGTGTAAAAGCCTACACAGGGTATCTCTGGGATGAAGGAGAGTTGGTAGAGAGATCAGAAGTTAGCAAAATGAGGAGGAGAGGCTAAGTTGGGGACAGACAGGGCAATGAGTCCCATCAGCATGATGGCGAGAGAAACATCTCCATTCCTCTTACACTCATAAATAGGGATAAGCAGATCCAGTATCAAGTAGGGTGGGTGATCACTGATCACCTATTATTGCCATACACTGGGAGTGCATGCTTGTCCTCCAGGCTTGAGTTGCAGTGAGGATATTGCTCCTGCTATACAGCCTACTCACAGGTTTATACCTAAAGAGGAGCTATATTTAAAAGTAACCGTAAGAAAGCAGATAAGAACCTATAGTTTGGGTTCATATTTGAACTAAAACAAAGTTTGTCAATTTAATGACATTCATCACTAACATTCTTTAACACTTACCTGTGACTTCTTCGCACAGCAAGAGAAGTGATGTGTCCATGTGGATCCTCCTCACTCTCTTCTTCCATCTTTGCCAGAACATATCTAAAGTAAGGTATTTTTTAATAAGTATGCACTAAAAAAAAACCTTTATTCTTAAAAAATAAATATATTTGCATATGATATGTCAGGAAAATCGCAGGACAGTCCAATTAGAGTTTATCCTATCAAGGAGCCAACATGGAGATAATAAACTAATGGACTGCTATGGGACTTTACCTCCACCCTGCAGGTGGAGCTCGTAGCCATGGTAGGCAGTCCACCTAAGAGAAGGATAACTCTATTTCAAAACCCTAAAGCCACAGGCATAATTGCCTCTTCCAGAAGATCCTCTGTCAGTATAATCTATAGAAATTAATACATTCAATAAATAAAGCCAATAAATAATGATAAATTGATTCTTTGAAGATTGCATCATCCACCCCTTTAATTTGTAGATGAGGTCCTCAGACTCAATAATGAAATTCACATAAAGATCTGAGCAATTGCTAGCCTAGTGAATGCAGCATTGGACTGCCAACCTCGAGGCGTGGGTTCCATACCAGTGAGCACAGACAAAACTTTCATTAGCAAATACAGCATACATCATGATGCACATAGTCAATCACAATATTCCCTGCCCAACTTCACAGAACAACATACCCACTCTCTCTTCTGTTCTGTAACCCTACTGATAGAGAGTCAATGTACTCCATAGGATAACTCACATTCATATACCCCTGATGCGGAATCATGAAGGGTGCTAAGATCATTTGGTTGGTGTCATAACACCAAACTAGTTGGCCCCTGCTGCTTTTGGGCTTGCCAGTGATGCTCATTCTGATCGTTATTTTATTTCATTATCTGGTATTTACCAGATGAATGTAACCAAGGCATGAGTTGCTAATCTAGGAAGAGTGGTAGTTACTAGTTCAAGGGGGCTGGATGGCTTTATACTGCAAAGCTTATTCCTCAAGCAGTTATCCCACTTGAACTACCATAGATGTCAAACAGTCCCTAATAAGGAAATTTATTTATTTTTCTAATTCAGGAATTCATCTTGGCAACTGCCTACATAGGTATAAGTTGCTGTAGACAAGTTAGCTTATTAGATAGGGGGTATATTAAACAAAGTGGCAAAAGAGAAATCAAGGAAGAGGAAAGCACACACTGGCAGGGAGGAGGCACTCCGTCCCCTGAAGCCAGAGCACGCACCCAGAACCAAGAAAGTTACATAGAATGGAGGAGTCCAGTCTCCTTCAAAGTCATGGAAGTTGCAGTAAGGAGTACACAAAACAAGTACAGAGTACAAAGGATAAGCAGTATTGACCATGCTCACCCTGATACTTGACAGATATCATGAGTTAAGATCCTCCCCAACTGGGACACTCAGCAAGAATGTATCAAACAGTCTGGGAGACCACACAGTCATGCAGTAAGGTATAGGGGAGCGGTTCATCAACCTGAAGACAGAGGCATTGTGAAGTAGGTCCATGGGAAGTCGCAATGTGATGGCAAGCAACTTTAGGTTCCCATCAGCCGGCTCCCATGGCTAACTTTATGATCCCCAGAACTCTCCTTGGGCCTAGTGCTCAGATCCCTTCTAAGGTGAGTGACTAACTCCAACATAGCTAGCCTTTCCAAATCCCACAGTTTTCCCTCCTCTAATTCCACTACACACTCTAGCAGGCCATATATAACACAAGCAGTCCCTACTCCTACCATTTCCCATCCAGCACAAACACCCCAAAATTCATGCTCACTCTCGCCCTAAACCCACTGCACTCAGCCATTTTTACCTAATTCATTTTTTTTTAAAAGTCCTTGATGGATAGAAAAAAAGGAATAAATACACTAATGAAAGTGAAAGAGAGACACACGAACACTTTAAAGAGCTGAAAAGAAAACTAATTCACTATATGAATTAACTTAAGTATCTAGCAAAGCGAGTGCTAATCTAAAAAAAACTACACAGTATCATAACCAAACAACAGAAAACACACAAATAGACTACTACACAGCCAAATGCATTATTCACATAAATAGACTATTACACAGCCAAATGTATTATTCACAAAAATAGACTACTACACAGCCAAATATATTATTCACATAAATATACTATTACACAGCCAAATGTATTATTCACACAAATAGACTACTAAACAGCCAAATGTATTATTCACATAAATAGACTATTACACAGCCAAATGTATTATTCACATAAATAGACTATTACACAGCCAAATGTATTATTCACACAAATAGACTATTATACAGCCAAATTAATTATTCACACAAATATACTACTAAACAGCCAAATGTATTATTCACACAAATAGACTATTACACAGCCAAATTTATTATTCACACAAATAGACTATTATACAGCCAAATGTATTATTCACCCAAATAGACTATTACACAGCCAAATTTATTATTCACACAAATAGACT
This sequence comes from Ceratothoa steindachneri, assembly GCA_963969495.1. Classification (NCBI taxonomy): domain Eukaryota; kingdom Metazoa; phylum Arthropoda; class Malacostraca; order Isopoda; family Cymothoidae; genus Ceratothoa; species Ceratothoa steindachneri. The sequence goes on from OZ018319.1 coordinate 78,944,967, forward strand.
ATTATACAGCCAAATGTAATATTCATACAAATAGACTACTAAACAGCCAAATGTATTATTCACACAAATAGACTACTACACAGCCAAATCAAATTCATGCCCATTCAGTGAGAGTCTTGGGTCATCTTAAGATTCATGAAAATTGGGTATTAATAGTATCACTGGTGATTTGAGGGCAGGTGACATTTGGTTTTCTGCAAACCATTATTATAGTGTGTTTATTTATTGTTATAAAATGCTGGTTGCTATGTTGACTTTGGAGTGCTGGTCAGTTATTAAGAAGTCATTTGTATAGGTGTTTGTTTGTACAATTTGGGATTACAGTTATGTGATGTCAGGAGTAAAGAAGTACATCTTGGGAGGGGTTATATGTGATTTGTGTATAACTTGTCTGCCAAAGGTAAGGTTTGTTAACTATTTGAGCATAGTTCATGATGTACTACAGGTACTTTAATTGTGTCATCTATCTTTCACTCATGGATGAAATCCCCTGACTGAATGAAACTTAACATGACAATTGTTGGTGAGCCTAAGGGCACTAGGTACCAGCCCTCATGGGGGATGGGGGCATGTATTTGTGACACCAAGTAGCAATCAGGTAGAAATCTCCATCACCACACGAGAAGGTGGCCCCAACAAGCCATTAACAGGATTCCTTGAAATAGAAGATTTTTTTTAAGGAGCCCATCTGGCGACTGCCTACTTGGGCATAACTCGCCGTACTCTCTACAGCCTAGTTAGTACTAGGCTACACTAAAAATAAAAATATGCATAACAAAAACAATAGAAAAAAAGAAAAGGGGCAACAAGCATGCTCCCGGGTTGGGGGGAGGGGCCATCCACCGGCAAATGAATGTGCAACCTACAAAACAAAACACAATAGCAACCTCCCCGCCCCCCCCCAAAAAAACAACAAACAGTTAAATAAAGTGGAGGAGAGCAGCCTCCTCCAAAAAGTCAAAGTCCACAAGTTGGTGTGCACAAAACAGTCCCGACCGAGTACAAGGTACAAGCAGTACCAACCCGACTCATCCTGGTACCGGGACAGGTAGCGTGTGCGAAGATCACCCAGAATGGGACATTCAAAAAGAATGTGCCAAACAGTCAGGCGGACAACACAGTAATCACAATAATTGCTCCATCAAATGGCGGTTCATGCTGCGAGTGTGCGCAATTCAGAGATGACAGAAAGCACCGAGGGCAAAGAGTGTAACACTGAGAACACTTCTATGCGGGCCACCCTCTTCCTACTCCATTGGGCCGGAGAGGGCTCCTCCAACCTGTACGCGGAATCGACGATCTCGCAAAAATTCAGATATAAAGATTGGGAGGCGCCCCCTTGTCCCCATCATGTGAAGTCTCCATGATACCGTATCGCCATGCAGTATCATAGGCCTTCTCCAGATCGAAAAACACTGTGGTGTAGTGCTGTCTACGAAGGAAGGCCTCGCAGACGGTATTTTCCAGTTGGAGTAGAGCATCCAACGTTGAGTGAAACTTGCGGAAGCCGCACTGTGCAGAAGACAGATGGCATCCGCTGTCCAGAAAAAAAAAGGCTAACCTAACATTTACCAATTTCTCCATCAACTTACACATGCAGGAGGTTGAGAGATTGGGCAGAAACTGGCTGGAGTAGAGTGATCTCTCCCGGTTTGCGGAAAGCGAGCACAGTAGCGATTAGCCAGGAATCTGAGAGGATACCCTATACCCAGATCCTATTGAACAAATCTAACAGAAAGGCCATGCCTCGCTCACCCAGGTGTCGAAGCATGGCGTATGGGACATCGTCCGGACCAGGGGCAGTGTCTGTGCACAAAGCGAGAGCAGAACTCAGTCAGAGTAAACCTGTTGTTGAAGGATTCTCTGCTTCTAGAGGTAAAGTCCAACCGGTGGCTTTTCGCAAGATCACAACGCGCATTGAATGCTGGCAGAGCAGCATCCCAGCTTGAGAATGTGGAGAAATCGGTCATGAAGGATTCTGCCAGGGATGCAAAATCCTAGAGAATGGGAGGGGGGTCATGCAAGAACTTGCCCTAAATCCTTTTAACTCGCTTCCAAGCCTCTGCTAGAGTCTTCCCGTTAAGTGAAGACACATATGCCCACCAAGAAGAGCAGTGGGTGGACGTGCTTCAAAATATACCGGAACCTAGCCCAACAAAATTCACCGATAGTGAAGTTGTTCAGGGGGCACTTATGGTGCATGTAGGCATAACACTTCTGTTTGAGGGCTGTCTCTCATTCCACTGACCAGCACAGGTATGGTTGGCATGCAAAATTGCTAGATGTTCTAGCAATATTATTTAGGCCCACAGCGATGAGGTTGCCGGGAAAGAACTCAACGGCCTCATCAACCAACCTAAACCCTTCGACTGAAATAAAGAAATCAGTCATTTCCTGAAATGCGGATCACCACGCTTGCGCCAATCACCACCAGGGCGGGCTCTCGGGTGGCAGCGGCCCAGAAAATGATATTTGAATGGGAAAATGATCACTACTATGGAGGTCATCGGCCACCCCAACCCGAACTCAGGCTGTGCATCCAGAGAGCATAAAGATAGATTGAGGCAAGAAAATGAAGTGATTCTTGAGCAGTGATGCATAAACTCATCCACATTTAGGACACCTATCTCGGGGTCAGCAAGGACTTGACCCCAGGAATTAATCGAGTAGTTTCCCCAGAGGTGGTATCCACTGTTCAGATCTCCTAGCAAGAGAAAGGGCCTCAGTAACCATGCCACGACGCGGCGGAAGTACCCTGAGTCGAAGTCGGCTGACAGTGGAATGTAGGTGGAAATAATAGTATACCTCCTATCCAGGTGCAGCTGCACAGCTACTGCCTGAAAGGAGGTATCTAAAGCAAAGAGAAGAATGGAGACATTATGCCGGGTGTAAATCACCATCCTCCTGCTCGGCCCCCATCCTGTGGTGGTAGGGTCGCAAAACCCTTATACCCAGGGAGGGTGGGCAAGGGGCACATGCCCAGCATGGTTTACTGCAAAAAGATAGCTAACGGGGAAAGGGACGAGGCGAGCCTCTGTAACTCCTTCTAGTTGGCCTGGAATCCACGTCAATTCCATTGAAGGAATATGCCCTTCAGGCCTAGCTCAGAGGAGGTACAAGGAAAATAAGTACCCTAAAAGACCTTACGGTCTATACTAGGAGGGTACTTTGGGCACAATCTTCGAAGGTGTCCGTTGGCAACCTCGAAGATCACTCACGAGGATCTTAACGGCGATTTTGCAAGACTTTATCTAGTCTTGACTTGAACTGGTCAACAGATTCACTGTTGACAACTCCGTCGGAAGTGAGTTCCAACTACCGCAGATACTGTAAGTGAAGAATTTCCCACACAGATCACGGTGGTATCGCTTCAGTTCAAGTTTAAAGCCGTGATTTCTTGTTCTCCCCTCGCTGAGCTGGAGAATATCCCTGTAGTCCAGTCTGTCGAAGCCTCAAAGTATTTTAAACACTTCGATAAGCTGACCACGTAGTCTCCGGGTCTCCAGCGAGAACATATCTAATTCCCTTAATCTATCTCTATAACTTTTATGTCTGATAGAGGGAATCAGTTTGGTTACCCTAGCTTGCATGCGTTCCAATCTCGCGATGTCCTTTCGAAATGAAGGACTCCAAAATTGTACGGCATACTCCAGGTGCAGTCGGACGAGGGAGTTGTACAGACACAGTACTATCTCCTTGTTCTGATATCCAAACTGTCACTTTATATACCCTAACATCCTTTGGGCTTTCTTCTCCACCTCAATACACTGTTTCAAGAACTTGAGGTCACTCGTGATAGTTACACCCAAGTCCTTCTAAGTGTCGGTGGATTCAAGAGGAGTGCCCTTAAGGATATAGGGTGATTGAGGACTTCGGTGGCCGATATGCATCACTTTGCATTTGTTGAAAGGCATTTGCCACATACTAGACCACTACCAAATCTTTCAAAGATCATCTTGCAGGCGGGCAGTATTTTCATCCTTTGCTCGGTATCGTCGGCAAATTTAGAAATCTTGGCAACCATGTCACCGTCCATGTCATTGATGTAGATGATGAATAGTAGTGGTCCTAGGACAGAACCTTGAGGCACTCCACTAGTAACAGGCACCCACTCAGAAGCCTGTCCATTCACCACCACCCATTGCCATCTGCCACTTAGCCAGTTCTCTATCCAGCCTGCTACTTTTCCATCTATGCCCAGCGCTCGCACTTTCCGGAGAAGGCGGCGATGTGGTACCTTATCAAAGGCTTTCTGAAAGTCTAAGTAGACCACATCCACCGCCTTGTCCCAATCGTGCTCACTGAAGACAAAATGGAAGAATTCCACAAGGTTCGTCAGGCATGACCGTTGCCTTCGGAAGCCGTGCTGGGAACTTCTCAGTAGCAGCTTTGACTCTAAATGCGACGTCATTTTGTCCACCATCATGCTTTCCATGAGTTTACCGACTATCGAGGTCAGACTGATAGGTCGGTAGTTGGACGGTTAGCTAAGGTCTCCTTTCTCGAAGATAGGAGTCACCTCTGCTTCACGCCAGTCTCTAGGAACACATTTGGTCCTGATTGGCATGTTGAAGATTGCGCTCAGGTGTCGTGACACTTGATCGCGCAGCGCACTTCTTTCAACACTTTAGGTAGAAACCCATGCGGGGCAGGTGACTTATTCGTCATTAGGTCAATGATCTTCTTTTTTATTTCTCCTTCGGTGAAGTCCAAATCCTCCAGCTTTTCCCCCAAGTAGGAGTCCATCGGCTGAGGGATGGGACTACACTCTTCAGTAAACACTGAAGAGAAGTAGTCATTGAGGAGGTTAGCATTTTCTGCATCTGAGTGCTTTAATGTCCCCTCCTCATTCCTCAAAGGGCCAATCGTTCAACGGATTGGTTTACAGCTGTTTACATATCCAAAGAACTCCTTGGGATTCTCTTTACAGAGTCTCGCCACTCAGAGTTCCTCAGACCGCTTAGCCGCCCTTATGCTGGACTTCACTCTCCTGGCTAGCCTCCGGTATTCGTCAAAGTCACCCGAGATCTTCGATTGCCGGTACACATTTCTCTTCTCCCTAAGCAGTTGGCGGATTTTTTTATTAAACCACTTTGGATGAACAAAAGACCGACGGGGGCATTTCAGAGGGATGAAACGCGATTGAAGACTCATGAATGTGGTTTTGAAACTGTTCCACGAGTCTTCAATAACATTGCACACTTCTAGGCTTGCTTCATTCAGTCCAGCGCGTAGACCTGCAAAGTCTGCTCTTCTCAAATCAAGTTTCCTCGATTTATTAGTTGCAGGCTCTGCCTTGGGGACTTTGACTACAAATATAATTAGTCGGTGGTCACTGCCAACAAGCTCTTCGCCAACAAAGAGGTCCTCAACGATGTCATCCTCAGAGGTGAAAACCAAGTCGAGGATATTGTCTCCTCTCATTGGCTCTATCACCCATTGAGTCAGGAACTTGTTGTTCACGAACTCCAGGAGTAGTGCATTCTCGCCACAGGGTTCTCTGGTTTCCCAGTCAACTTGTGTGTTGAAATCACCCATGACGATACACACACTGTCTTCAACAAGTTCTCCTAGTAGCTGGTACAGATCTCTGTCTTTTTCAATGAGTTGGGCAGGTCTATAAAGCACCAGGGTCCTGTATTTGGCAGGACCTATATCTAGGTCAACACCTAGTAGTTCATGGTCGGATACGATGTTGCAATCCATCAAGTTGAGAGTATCCTTGACATACAACATCACACTGCCACCCTCTCTGTCTGGCCTATGTTTCAGGAAGAGCTGGTAACTGGGAATCGTGAATTGACCTTCAAAATCTCGGCTTGAGGTTTTTATCCACGACTCCATTATGGCCATCATCTCAGGTTCCTCTGTTGCTACGAGGCCACGGAGCTCAAGAAACATATTTTTGATTGACCTCGCATTGAACAGAAGAACTTTGAGGGAGTCCCCCAGTGTAGGACTCCCTACACTCTTCCATTTCCCGGCTTCTTTTGTGTGGTAGTACCCCTCTTTGCCACATCGAAGAACGTCGTTCCAGGAGTTACACGGGCATACTGTCTTAAGTCCGCCTTCACTCTGGGTCGGACGCTCCTCAGCATCCGCTCTACGACATCCTGGATTAAGTTACAGAGTACAGCCTTTTCCTTGAATGAAAGGTGCACTCCGTCCCTTTGGTAGAGGTCGTTTCGACCGTAAAAGGCGCAGTAAGGGTCCAGAAAGAAGACCCCCCTCCCTCCGCCGTACAGAGGTCGGACAGGTGCTGGTTCAAGGTCACGTTTCTTGAGTGAGCTGTCCGGCTAGGACCTCTTCTTGGGAGCATCCCTACAATGACCCGTCTGCGAGTTTTCAATCCGCAGTCATCCACAGCTTCCATGACCGTTCTGAGAATTTCTCACTGGGGCCTACTTTGCCTCCTCGGAGGTAGAGATCATTTCCACTCACCATCAGGGCAATGACTGAATTTTCGGAGATCTGAGATTTCTCAGCCTCTACCCTGATGTGGTGGTTTCCCTGTCCTGGCTGGCAGCATACCTCACACTAGTGCGAAGGCGGGCCGCTAGCAGGGGGCTGCAAACCTTGTGCTTGGGAATCGTCTACAAGGGTAACCCTCAGACATTTCCATGCAGAGGTTTGAGGCTTTCCTTCCGGAAGCGAACTATCGGTTCCCTCTTTCTTCTCCATCATATTTTTCTTGTTCTTCTTTTTCTTATTCATCTTTTCCCCTCTATCTTCCTTTGTTATATACTCTTCTGTTTTTATCTTTTCATCTTCTGCTTCTACTTTATCTTCTGTTTCAACTTTCTCTTCTTCCTGTTTCTTTCCCTTCTTTTTATTTTTCTTTGAGGGTTTATCCATAGCATGGGGACCTAGCTCTGGGGGTAATACTGCAGATGCAGTGTTTACTACAGGGCTTGACCTTAGCTCTGCTATCCTGACCTCTAGCCTGCGAATCAGTCCGGTGTGCTCCAATTCCAGGGTGTTTATTTTCTCCTCCAACTTCCTAGACCTTTCCTCGGAAGCCCTGCACGTTTCTTTTAGCTCCTTGATTTGGGACAGTTGGTACATATACTTCCCAGGTGGCATTTCAAAAAACATCCCTCTGGGAAGTCCATGCACCACTTGTCCTTCTGGCATATCACACATGTATATTTGAGTGCAGCTGGACCTTTTTTCCATGTCATTTTGAACACTTTCTCCTTCTCAAAACTTTGCGACCAATCAATAGTAAAAAAGGGGGTTGGTGAGTTCTCCCAGCGTGGGTCACTCCCGCCTATCGATCGGAGACGTTTCGGATCTTTCAGAAGGCACGCTCCATGTGCTGCTGTTCATCCAACAGAATTGTCAAACCTCGGCGTGCCGTGGCTCCCAACCAAGCAGCACTGACTGTCCCCGAAGGGGCCATCGATTTCTCACCAGGTGAACAACAGAGCACGCCCCGTACTAAACTCCTACTAGTTCCCTTCACAATGGCCAGGATCTCGGAGTAGCGTTCACTGGATATCCCACCACACCAAGAGACTCGACCCAAGGCTTTTTATTGGCCTGGCAACCAACCTGGGAACAAAGGGCTGTCACCTCGGACCGATGCTACCAGAGGCACTTGTCAACGGTCACTGGGAACGGTCAATAATTACGCACCAGGTAAGAGGTTAACGGGGCAATACCCTTATCCCATTCACCGTGCCCCAACGCCTAGGACACCTCTAGTCCTAGTTTCTCGCAACCAGTGAGTGTCGATTGGCGTTGTTTATAGAGGTTCTAAAGCCTCTCTTCTGACGCATGAGGTAGCTGCCAGGTCCTCATATGTAGATAGAAGGAGAAAAGGGAAAGAGTCACATGATAGGAGTAGGCTTTTTTTTTTGTTTTTTTTTCTTTATGTATATGTGGGAGAGATAGGATAAAAGTAAAAAAGGAGAAGGATAGTGTAGAAAAAGGAAGGAATGACGCACTTAGTCTGGAACCTTGTTTCCGACCAAATCGACAAGGGAAGCCCTACCATGGGTACCCAGAGGAGGTACCCCCACCGACATAGCTTGAAAAGTCAAAGGTACACACAAGCTCTCTTCCAGCGATAAGGGGGCATCACCTCTCCCTCAACTTGGTTGTAGAGAGAGAAGAGAGATAGAAAGAAAGAGATACAGGGACACTCTTCGAAGAGAAGACCCTCATGGAATGGCCGGAGGCGGACAATGCGCTGAAGGCGATGTTGCCTTCAAGGACTTATCAGGGGATGGGGTAGCCATGCAAGTCTTTTTCTCCCTCTGCCTCAAAACCTTAGGTAAACGGGGTAGCTTGGGAGGCTGGGGTCCCTGTTTTGGAGGACTGACTGTCTCAGAGCCACCCAGCCCACCACTGGGTGTGGGCAAAAGAGCCAAAGCTCCTTTAGTGCTGGCCTCCTTTCTGGGGGCAGAGCAATTCAGTGAAGGCAAGTGGCCGTTTCATCTTACGGGAAGCGGTCACACTGGGGGAAGGTAGGGGAGCCTTAGTTTTAGCCAGGGCTGGAGTGAACCCTTTGTGGTGCCAGCTTTATCAGGGGAGTGGCCAGGGTGGGTAGAACCCATAGAAGGGTTCCGAATGGGCGCGGAAACAACTGTGCTCATAAGCCTGGAGGGGCTAGGAGCAGAGGGTATCTTTATTAATATTGAGGTATAGGTTGTACCAGACAAGGCCTTGTGCACGAGGACCAAATGAGAGACAACCCTGAGCCTGAATGGCCAGTATATCCCTCTCAAGAAGATACATGCCACATTGCTTCGAAGAAGTGGGGTGCGACTCTCTGCAAATGACACAATTTGGATTTATGATATGCGGCTTTGGAGCAACTTACACAGACTTTGGGTAACCCTGAATTTGCACATTTACATAAGCAATTAACATGGCTGAAGCGGTGACAGTAGTAGCACCTCTGTGGCAATAGCACAAATGCCTTCACACGGTAGTGATACCAACTTGCATGCACCGATTAGGGGAGCTTGTCACAGTTGAATGTGACAAAGAGTATAGGGGTGGATCTCGAGGCCACTACCTGTTTACTCATCACATGCTCAAACTTGACTGCCCCATGGTTGGCCAGCTCTAAGGTAATGTCCATGAGTTCCATCACATAAACTACTACTTTCACGAAATTCGTGGTAAAGTACTGCATCACACTCACAGGCGTGCCATCAAGTGTCCAAAGAGCACTAATCCTGGCTGACTCAGAAGGATTCAATGAATTGCCAAAAGGCTCCCATCTGAAAAATGGGGCACTTTCGTCTCTCTACCAATCACATTAGCTAGAGCTCTCCTCTGATGGATCATGTTGCCCTTAGCTGACATTAGTGGAGCGAATAACAAGGAAGCGTTTGAAGCCAGCAGCTTGAAAATGCCAGGTAGCCTCAATGTTGGCTTGGTTGCTTACTGAAACGGCAGCAGATCCATCCTTGTGGCCCCTGCAGAGGGATAGGAGCCCCGAGTCTTCTTCATCTTTTTCTTGTTCTTTTTCCTTTTTGGAGAGAAGGCAGGGAATGAACTTGCTTCTCTCCTCTGCCAGCAAGAGCTCCCAGTCCAGATGGACCGGCCTCAGCAAGATTCTTCTCTGAAATGGACAAGGTCTTTGCTGTCATACAGACACCAGCCAGAGGATGAGATCCCTCCTCTCCCTGTAAGGCCTTGTGGGCCTGAGCTGTCTGAGGAGGTCCTTGCAAAGGGGCAGACTGGGGTCAAGCCCAGGTTTGACCCCATTCAAGGTCCTACCATCTAAACTGGGTCACCTCACTGACAGAGTCCATCTAAGGGGGGGCCTCCATGTGCACCCCCCCCCCCAAGACATTACATCCCATTCAAGGGTCTTTTTTTATCTTGTAATGCCGGCGAACTGGCATCTGTCAAGGAAGAGAATACAGGGCCAGGGCAGAACCAGCTGCTGCCATTTGAGGCCACTCCTCCTGCCTAGTGACCTGGCAGCCCATTGGCATGGCGGCTCCACCTTAGGCATTGCGTAAAAAATGATAGTGAAAGGAGAAAGAAAGGGAATGTAAAGAAGGTGAAGGTTGGGGTGAAGCAGTTATTAAAAACTCACCATCCCAAACTGGAGCTCAGGGGTGAGGGAATGATGTCCCCCTCCCCCCTCAGCCCCATTCTGGGATAATGGCTGAGAGGAAGCTGGTCGGCATCTACCCTGTGAATTTAGAGGACAAACAGAGTAAGTTGTGGGAGGTTGTAGGGAAAGTGAGGAGGTAAAGTAAGAAGATAGGGTGTCAGAAAGAAGAGGCTAAGCTGGGGCCAGATGGAGCGCTTGAGTCCCATCGAAATAGAGAAGATGGGAGAGGAAATATAATGGTGTTGTGAATAGCTGTTTGTGATGATCTACTTACCTTCATAGCATGCCCACTAATCAGTGACAAATCTCTATCCGAGGTGATAGTTGTGTCCAAGATTGTACTAGGATTGAACCCAATACTTCGCCATATAGACTAGGCTAACAAGAGCTCTTGTTTAGGATTTTTTTGCAAGAATATAAACTAACTGGGATAAAAATTAGTCCAAGATGGGAGCATGTAATACATCCATGAGCCTGGATAACAACTACAAATCCATGTGGCATGGACTGGATAAGGTTCTGGATGTAGGAGACATCAATGTTCAGCCACTCTTACATCAAAAAATTGTGCAACTCAGCCAGATTGCATGGATGCTGTCCCTGATGTTTAATAGTTGTTCTAATGTAGTCCTATAGATTTTTTATTCAGTTCAGATCCAATGTTCATCTGTTTAGTTCTAGCCTGGTGAAGGTGGGAGTTGTCATCCAGGAAGACAGAGATTGGAATGTTACATTCAGTTAAGATGAAGGGCAAATGACAAACCTTTGTTGTCTAGCAGCTCAATATAGACATACTGGTAAAAATTGTTTTACAGCTATGGCAAATGACTAATTTATGCATAATTAAAACATCCCTAGTACATCACATAACCTCCTCCAGCTTGAACCACTCTTCCTTTTAGGCCTCACGAGGTCTACACTGAACACGGCACTGGGTATCATTCCCATACAGGCAGAAACATGATTCATTTGACCAGATAATGCATTTCCAGTACTGCAGGATCCACCGTCTCTACTAAACCACAGTAACTGGGTAACTTTGTGGGCAGAAATGAGCAAAGGCCTCTTGCAAACCACTTTGCAACATATGTTCATGCAATGTAGTTCTCTGCAGTGTGTTCTTTCAGTAATGTATGCTGAAAGACTGGTGATGTCTTGCAGCGATTTTTAGTAACATGGCATGAAACACTCCAGCAGTCCCATTCCAGTGTAATATGGTCTAGATTTCTTTCTTTTTTTTCTGTTTAATTTCTAGAAGTTTAGAAAGGTTTAGATAGGTAAGTTAGGTTAAAGTATTTTATTTAAATAATTATTTCTATTTTTCAGAAAAAAATATCAATTTTCAGGCTAAAAGCTCTAAATTCAATTTTTTTTTTTAATTTTTATTTAAGGGGCTATCTGGCGACTGCCGACTTAGGCATAAGTCGCCGTAAACAAACAGCCTAGTTCTAGGCTACTTCAAAAAATGGAACAGGGAACAACAAAAAAGAAATAACAATAACAAAACAATAACAAAAACAACAAAAACAACAACAACAAAAACAACAACAAAATTAAGCCTGGTTAAAAAAAAGGGAGAAGGCCGGCCTCCCCCAAAAAGTTAGCAAGTCCACCAGTCAAAGTGCACGCACTCGTCCCGAGTACAAGGGACAGGCGGTAGCGACCCCGCCCATCCCGGTACCGGGACAGGTGTCATGCGCGAAGATCACCCAGACTGGGACATTCGACAAGAATGTGCCGAACAGTCTGGGGGACGACACAGTCGTTGCAATAGGGCGCAGGCGAGCGCTCCACCAGATAGCGATGCGTCACACGAGTGTGTCCGATTCGGAGACGACAGAAAGCAACCTGAAGCCGCCGCGGCATTGGGGGATAGGTCCATGGGAACAGTCGCGGCGCAATGGCACACAACTTTAAGTTCCCTTCGACCGTCTCCCATCTTCTTTGCCAAGCAGTCCGAAGAGCTGCCCGTATTCCTGCCATGTAGTCGGTGTGAGGAAGAGCGAAACGCTGGTCCGGTCGCAGAGTCCTCGCGGACTCTTTGGCGCGCTCATTCCCCGCAATTCCCACATGTCCAGGAACCCAGCAGAAGATAATCTCGACATCTGCCCGGCTCGCCAAAACCGTGGCGTCACGGATATCGCGAACCAGGGGATGCGGAGATTCCAATGCCCCGAGAGCACTCAGGGCGCTTTGTGAGTCGCTATAGATCACAATCCGGTCTCCGAACCAGGCACGTCGCGTAATCTCCCGTACCGAGTGGTGTATTGCCACCAGCTCGGCCGTGAAGACAGACGCAGCGCCTGGTAGAGCCCCGCTGACTTCAAACAGAGGGGATACGGCGTGGAAGCCGACCCCCTCTTGGGACTTGGAGCCATCCGTATACACTGGCACGGTTCCAGCGTGACACGATGTGTGCTCCAAAAAGGTCGAACGCAATACTCCCGGCGCAGTACAAGCTTTGGGAGCAGAGGCGTGGCGACAAATAGCCAAATGTGGTACCCTCCAGGGTGGCGTCCTGGGCAGAACCAGGGGCGCCACCGGCCCGAGAGCTATATCTACCTCTCGAAGGAGTTTCCTGGCCCTAAACCCAAAGGGCTTAGGGTATGACTGGCGTCTCTCGGCGGCATAGGCACCATCGAGATCAGCTGCGGATGCAGTGAGAGCTGTTGGCGACTGAGGGAGGCGCCGGGCTCGCGCGTACAGGCGAGTGATGCACTGCACGCGGCGCAGAGCGAGTGGCATCTCCCCAGCATCGACCAACAGGCTCTCAATGGGGGAAGTGCGGAAGGCACCGGTCGCAAGGCGAAGGCCGGTGTGGTGGATCGAATCCACCTTCCGCTCTAAATTCAAAAGATTTTATTGAAATTTAATATAAATGATTTTGTCCTCAAAAATAAAGAAAAAGGGATCCCAGTTATGGGGTAAGCGCAAATATCAGCTGGTATTTTTTTAATAGAAGTCAAAATATTCACTTATTTGGTGCCAAAAAGTTAATATCATATACCTTTTTCTGAAATTTATATGGATTCATTCTGATGATAACTTTGAAATTAGTATTTTGCAAATCCATTTCAATTTTTAAAAAATTTATGTGCCAGAGTTCTGTTCTGCTCATGACTTATGCAAAATGTTGTTGTTTTTTTAAAGGTTCCAGTCTTGGGGCTATTTTGTCTAATCTGAGAAAAACATCTGTGTGGCATTTCTCCGATTGCAAATATTCTTTTTATTAGTAGTTAAGTTTATTAAATAAATATTTTTATAACCTTGTCAATTAGTAACACATTTGCTCAAAATTCTTAAGGTTCTGCCCCTTTGTTTCCTTTTCTTAAGTCTGCCCTTTGTTCCTGATTTCTCAAGTTCTGCATAATCTTGAACATGAAATCTGTTTAAGGCTTTGTCCTATTCAGTCTTCTACTATCCCCTTTCCTATTTCCTTTTAAATACTTCTTCCCTGAGTTGTGATTTGGGATGGATTTATGCCCTGGCAAAGAAACCTCTTGAACAACTCCCCTATCATCTTATATTCTGCTGACCAAATTTGACCAGCAACACTGTCAACATTGTCTTCTGGCCATAATTCTGGCAGGAATTTCCTGTAGACTGAAATTTTTTTGCCATTGCAGGTAGACCTGTAAGACTGTACACAAAGATACACCTACAGATTCCAGTACATCCTTCTTTGGTGAGCCCCAAATGCAATAATTCCTTTTTGCCACTCAGCAACATTTTTGCATCCCATTTTACACAGTGTAAGAAACAGACACTGCACCATACCATCTTTGTGAAATCTATGAATCCTATCACATGCTTCCCAGGTAGTAACTGCCCAATTATCCTCATTTAATGCTATCTAGAAGTCTCTGTAATTTAAACTATATTAAACACACCATGTGACTATTTTTTTGTCTGGCAAGCATATTTGTTAAAGGCTTTGTTTATGTTGATTATAGGAAGGTTTATAAAGAAAGGGGTAATAAGTGGTAAAATATGAAAGGTACATAACCAAAGTATCAAGGGGAGTAAGTACTTAGGAAAAGAAGGGGTGGGATGGTGAAGAAAATACTCTTGCTTATAATGAACATTCAAATTTTATACATAACTTACCCAACTATTTCCCCATTGTCATCCTCAGCAACATATGATAGCTGAGGCCATGAGAGGCCATGATAGAGATAATATTTCATTTGATAATTTTCTGGTAGACAAAGAAGATTGCAGTGTTGCATATGCATTAAATCTTCTGGCTGAAAATAATAATAGTGATTTGTAAAGGTATAAAATGTACAGCAATACAAGTACTTTTGATAACTAATATTACACATACTGAGTTGTTGTTTGTAACTCCCTTGGAGAAGGTTGAATCTGCTCGATCCGACCACTTGGGAGATTAAGGGAGGAAGCTTTGATCTTACAGTCTGTGGTGTAGGCCCTGCCAATTTTACCCTAATTCAGTGGGGCCGTGCTTTTTGTGTAGCTGTCCTGAGGAACCAGGTTAGGGTGAAGTGAGGCTGTTGCATGCTGTGGGAATTTTATACCCCCCCCACCTGTGCTAGTGGTCCATGCAACAGCTAGGAGGTTCTATTGCACTTTAATCTCACATGGGGAGGTCTCATTCCAGGATTGATCTAGTTGGGGTTGTTGTATCATATTCACTTGGGAATGTTTGAACACACTTCAGCTTTTCCATTGCTCTGGAGGGTAAATAGAGTCTAAAAAATGCAACCTTGCCTGTTCGACATCACATACCAAAAAATTAATGTAACAAGATACTAAATAATAAAACTAATTTAATAATAAAAAGCAAAAATAACATGCAAGAATAATTACAAAAAATAAAAACAATTAAGAGGCATACTTGGGTCCTATTGGGAGCTCCATCATTCAGGGACCCAACATGCTGTCAACAATGTAAATAATATTAAGGAGGCCCACTCAAGCGCCTTTGGGAAAGCTTTAATACCTGGTGCATGGCAGTGACACCCACTTCCCCACCAAGCCTGGAAAGTTACCGGAATGTAATCAGGGTTTATAGGTAGAGACATTGCAATAGATCTAATACCAAGTCAAGTGTAATTTTCCAATTTGGGTGGGCTGGGGCTCTCAAGTAAACTAGCGAAATTGAAATCCTCATTTGTGGTAATTAATGTCAATGGAAGGTGGCTCAACTTCAGCAATGGCTAGGTGAGAGAGAGCATCTGCTATGACATCTTTCTCCTTAGCATGGTGGATGTCAGTGGTGAATTGCTCAGTATAATCCATCTTGTAACATTCATATGGGAAATGGTGATCTGAATCATGGATAAGAGTGCCTGATGGTTTGCATACACCCTTGGCCAAAAGTATAAAACACCCAATGAAATCATTCATATAATGTAATTAGATATTAGTTATAAATGATTTTAATATATTATCTAAAAAATAGCTGAATGCATATGTATAGGCAATATCAACACAAAGTCTAATATAGGGCTCCATTTGTATATTCTTTAAGTTTTGATCTAATTCTTGTGCATATATTGTAGCAGGAACATTCTGTTCCTTAGAATATAGATTTAAACCATATAGAACAGGATATTTATCTTGTTTTTTAAACATTTTATAAATGATTCTAGAGTAAACTGGAAAATTTGAGAAAGATAACTTAGATTTGTGATACAGTGTTAAGATTTCACTGAGGAAACCAATCCAAGAGTGCAATGGTGAAGACGCTGAGCATTCAAAATCTGCAAGCAACCAGTGTTAAACTGCACAAGGCTGGTCATAGATATTGAAAAATTCCCTCTATTGTGAACATTCCAATTTCTTGTGTAAGGAACATTATTGTAAAGTGTAAATTTAATATGACCTCACAGCAAATTGTTGGCATGAAGGTCGATCAAAGAAACTGAGCCATAGGTTGGAAGGGTGTGTCACTCCTCCAGGTACCAAGTGTAACAAAAGTACAGGTCACCTCTCTGAAGATTATCACATTTTTTCTTCTTAATATATATATATATATATATATATATATATACATATGCATACACACAAACATATATATACAAACACAGACATACTGAAAATGGCATATTGGGGGAGCCTAGTTTGGTTGGCTAGGTTAGACTAGTTATTTTTCCTGGTATAAAGTGTCTTAGATCCAAATGAGGATTCTTTGTTACTTGTGTTATATCTTGTGATTTTTTTTTACTACACTAGTAGGGATTATTAGGTAGCTATATATTTATTGAATATATTTTTATACAATACATTTATATAATTAAAAATTCTTAAAATGTATCAAATATTGAGTGAATGAGATATACCATCATGTAATAATAATGACCCATTAAAAAGGACATCTTTAGAATCTAAAATAATAAATACCAATAAGAAATGATGTAGCATACAGTGGGTTCATTAATATATTAAAGGAAGTATATGACACAACTACTAATAAAATGAACTGAAAAATGATTTCTTACCTTTGCACATCTCACATTCATAATGAAATTTTTTTTTATCTTGAAATGTCTTATATTCCTTATTTAGTGATATAGCAAATGAAAATATCTATCTAAAAGTTGTGATAAAAAAATACCATTTAAGAAAACTATCATATAAATTTATTTTTAAGTTTTAAGTCTTTACAGGGCATCACTGGTCTCAAATTTATATTGGCTGTAAATGTTTAGAATGCTAATAATGGAAACTAATAAAGTATAGGCAACAACAATTTTTTTTTTCATTGTGGTAGCCCATCTGGTGACTACCTACTTGGGCATAAGTCGCTGTACACAACAACAACAATAATAAGAAAAGAAATGCCTAGTTACCCCAGGGAAGGCCTGTCTCACTCAGGGACCTAAACAAGTCACCAACAACCTAAGTCCTATTGATGAGGCCTACTAGGACCTCCAAAGGCATAATATGCTGCAGCCCACACCCATAAGCTTTTCATATTATTCACCCATACCCAGCCCATAATTTTTTTGAATGTTTTAGGGCCTGCCAATACGCAGCCCATGATTTTTTTAGATACTAAAGGCCACCGTTATCTATAGCTTGTGACTTCTCTTGTAACCTAAAGTTTAGGTTCTTAAATATACTTTTGTATTTATTTTTAATATATGCAAAATGTAAATGGTTAATAATTATTACTTAAGTTCTTCATTAAAAAATATATTATGAAAATTAACTATATTAGAAAATTATTTAATTTTTCCAAATAATTCTCATTAAATGAAAGATAAAAGAATTGTATTAACATGAGATAGGCAACTTAGTCCCTAATAATTCTGCATTGTCTTTAACTATATTTACAACTTTTTCTGTTGCAAGTTGTTTATGGAGTAGGTCATCATCTTAAATGCAACCAATGTTATATCATTAAGTTAAACAGTGACCTTGTTTTGTTAAATAGATTTGGTTGACTTTAACACATTTGTGATAACTCAATGGAGAGGACCTGAAACGATCAAGGCATTGTGTGTGTGTGTGTGTGTGTGTGTTGGGGGAGGGGGGGGGGCAGGTCCATGGGAGAAATCAGGGTAAAATGGCTGTCCTGATTCTTTCCATTTAGCATAATGGAGAAAAGCTAAAAGTTGGCCAAATTGGTGTTTGTGCACAGATTTCTTGCAACCCAGCAGAAAATAATCTCAACATCCTCCTGATTCACAGCTGATATCATATCACATATACTGTGAACTAAGGGATGCAGGAGAGAGTTGTTATGATGTTCTGTACCAAGTGGTGTATTGCAGCAGCCAGCTCAGCCATGAAGATCGAGGCAGCACTCAGAACCCCAATAGCTTTAAACAGGGTAGGGAGGAGAGAGCATGAAAATCAAACACCTCCCCTTGGATTTAGAGCCATCAGTGTACACTGGCACAGCTCTAATATGACAAATGTTGAGGTGGTATCCTTTAGGGTGGCATCTTTGACACAACCAAGACCATTACTCGCCTCTCAAAAGAGTTTCCTAGCAATAAACCCTTCGTGTTTAGGGCATGATTTACATCTTGCATCATCATTGTTGAGATTCACCCCAGATGAAATGGGAGTGTTTGATGCATAGGGGAGAGGCTGCTGAGCCTGGACATACAAGAGCATTGTGCATACCATAAAGTAAGTGCCATCTTCCCAGCATTAATAAGCTTCACCATACAGGTGATTTAATTCTTACTTGAATACTTGAAGAAGGTGCGCGGACCCTGCCTGGCCATCTCATTGTCGAGACCGCCATCCCCTTCTCGCTAAATCAGTCACAGAGTTGCTGTGAGCCCGGGGGAGACCAGGTACTGGTGGCTCGTCAGGTAGAGAGAAGAGAAACTTGGTTAACTGCATCTTGAATGCATTAAGACTTCCAATCAATGTCAGCTCTGGTGGCAGGGAGTTCCACAAACGTGGACCTACTACAGTGAAAAAGGAGTTGTACTTTGTTTGAAGTGCTGGGTTTGAGCCTTTTAGAGGGAGAATAACTGCTTGTATGCCCAGTCTTGATTGGGGACGGAATTTTATTTGGGGATCATTGGGACATGCATCATGTAGTATCTTGTAAATGTTAATTATAATAAAACATTCCCTACTTCTTTGTAAGGACATTAAGCACAATTTTTTTAGTCTCTCCCAGTATGTAAAATTTTGATATCCACAAATTTTTCTCGTGTATTCTCTTTGGACAGATTCAATATACTGAATATCACCTACCCTGATTGGGTTCCACAGAGGACAGGCGTATTCTAGGTGGGACCGGACCATGGACTTGTAAATAATTAACATAGAAAGGGAATCTCTAGACCCAAATACGCTAAGTGCCCAGGCAGCTGCATTTCTTGCTTTCAGACACATCGTTCATATATGGGGAGTCCATGACAGGTCACTAGTTAGAATAATCCCGAGGTCCCTCAATTTATCCACAGGGTACAACTGGTGATCCGCGTCTACCACATAGTTTTGGAGATCTGTGAGGAAGGGCATCTCAGCTATTCACAGTTCACGTTGAGTTTCATGCATAATCAGGTCAAATTTTTGCTTATGCAACATCATATTATTGCTGTGCAACCACTCCATCACCCTCATTAGATCATCTTGGAGGGAGGCCTTATCTGTACTGCTTGTTATCTTTCTGGATATTCTTGTGGCATCTGCAAAAAATCTGACTGTCGAGTTTTGGACGACAGATTTCATGTCATTGATAAATATCAAGAACAATATGGGACCCAAAACTGTACCTTGGGGGACACCGCTTTTAACTGGAGCAGGTAAAGAGTGATGTCCATCAATGAAAACAACCTGTGTCCGATCAGATAGAAATGATTCTACCCAGTTAATTATCTTTTCATGGAATTTATATATTTTCAGTTTTTCAATCAAGAGTCTACTTTGGTCTACTTTATCGAAAGCTTTTGCATAATCCAGGTAGATAGCATCAGTGTCAGCTCCATCGAGTAGACCACTTAAAACTTCGTCAACATGAGCTATCAGCTGTCTCAGTGTGCTATGACTGGATCTGAAGCCATGTTGATTTTTCTTTATAATTTTGTTATTTACCAGACAGAAATTTGATCATAATTTTCCTGAGACAACGCTTGAAAATCTTGATCAAATGGGAGGTCAGTGTAATGGGCCTATAATTTCCAGCAGTTATTTTGTCACCTTTTTTGTGGATTGGAGTTATATAAGCCATTTTGTAGAATTTAGGGACTATTCCATATTTAATAGATTCATTCCAGATAATGAACAGAGGTTTTACAATTGAACTCTCACAATTTTTTAGAAATTTTGCTGAGATACTGTCTAGTTCACTATCGGAATTATTATTGATCTTGCTGATTGCTTCCAAGATCTCCGCTTCTGTTAGATTAATTTCATCATCTGTTGTGGGTTCTTCAATATTTGGGGAGGCAAAGTATGGTAATCTTATCTTAAGCCCTCGGCATCAGGGTTGCTGTATATATCTGAAAAGTGTGATTAGAGTATATTTGCTATGTTGGTAGGGTTGCTAACAAGGTCTCCCACATTACTTTTGATAAGGTGGACCCTACTCTTCATGCTTAATCTTGGCGTATGAGTAAGAGCACTTAGGATTTTTTTTATATTAGAAATTGCAATCTTTTCATCTTTTTCTAGTTGTTTTAGGTGACATTCCTTTATGTCAAATACACAAAGTGCCAACTCTCATTCTAATTTCCTGATTCTATTGTAATTAAAGCAGTCCTCTTTACTTTCTGTAGCTTGCTCTGGATTCTCTTCTTTTTTTCTTCTTAAGGCGTGTGCTTTTTTGGGCTTTCCACTTCTTGGTCTCTTTCTGGGGATATATTCCATAGCCAACTGAAGCAGAATCATTGTGACTAGAATAGGAAACTCTTTGAAGCAACACATATTACAAAATGCCTGCCAATCAGTTTCATAGATGGCAGTATTGAGCTTTTCATAGTCACCCCTGGAAAAATCAAGTCCTCTGAAATCATCACAGGACCTGACTGACGTGTCTGGTCTACGGTTTTCATACTGTGCTTGGATTTGTATTTTAACAAGGTAATGGTCAGATATCATTGTATCGACAGTCGCGGTGGATAAAACCAAGTTTGGATTGTTAGTGCAAAAGATGTCAAGGACGTTATTACCTCTTGTTGGGATGTAAATATATTGGTTCATCATCTTTTCAGAGAGAAATTGATTGGTTTGAAGGATTCATCAGACCAGTCAATAAACGGAAGGTTTGTGTCACCAGCTAGATAAACTTGGTAAGACGAATCAGTATTATCTTCGATCGACTGGGATATAAAGTTTAGCATATTTTAAAAACTATAGTCGTCTCATCTCCAGGAGGGCGATATATTACTACTACACATGTTTTTATAGTGGAGAAGAATGTTGTGACACATCCACATGTGCCATCATCATGCGAATTCATAGAAGTAATGGGCAGGCTCTCATGGAAGTATAGGAGGACCCCTCCAACTCTACCATTACAGTCGCATCTTGTGATGTTAAACTGGTTTATACATAACTGGGCATCAGTTATGTACTGATCCAGCCAGGACTCAGTTATGGCAATGAAGGGTACAAAGTTGCCATTTTCATTCTCATCACCAACTAGTGCTTCAATCTCCTTGATTTTGTATTTACATTGGCTGGAAGCACTAGGGATGATGGATCTGGTATTTAGTAGTAGGAAGCAGGCTCGGTTGCTTTCATACTTTGCACACCGATCCTTCGCCCGTAGGTATTGGGTGGAATTTTATTTGTCATCTCTAGTGACTGGTTCGGGTGTGCAGCTTGCATTGGCAGTAAGGTTGGACCGGGCTGCCACCCTTGGTGCCCTACTTGACGGTAATTGGGCATCAAATTCATCCATGTCTGGTACTGAAGAGACAATGTCTAACTTTAGTTTTGCCATGTCTCTCTCTATGTTTTTCCGAAGACCAAGTATCATGTTTTCCAACATTGTGGTCCAACCATTTTTTGACTGTTGTCGAGGTTCAGTTCTCGGAGTTCTGGAGTCTGATGTACCATCTCTTTAGCCTATGTTGACATTTTCAAGGGGAATATCCTCTTCTCTCCATTTGGTTCCCTTAAGGTGTATGTATGTACACTCAAGATTTGTACATAGACGGTTCTTTGTGGAGAATTTGCACAGGATTGTCTGATATGGATTTTCCGTTGTAGATCAGCTTATAGATTAGTTAAATGAGAAAACAAATGAGGGATAAAAACATCAAAAGAATAGCCCCATCAACCCCAATGTGCCGAACATCATGGGCATTTTTTCTAAATGACCATCTGGCGACTGCCCTCAAGGAAATAAGTCACCACAATTAAAAATTTCAACCTAGGTTACTAAAAATTATTAAACCAAAAAAAACAACACCCCAGACTCCCCCCTAAAAAAAAAAACAGAATAAGAAGCAAAAAAAGCACAAAGAAGGAAGCACACCTCCCCTGGGCACAGGAACCTGCAACCAACACAAAAGAGAAAAAAAAATGAAGGTCCAGCCTCATCTCAAAAGTCAAATATTCCCCAAGTTTGTGTGCATGAGCATGAATCCATCCCGAGCATAAGGAACAAGCAATAGTAACCCTGATCATCCCAGTACAGGTAACATGCAAGATCACTCAGACTGAAATATACAACATTGGGGTGGTTCCCATCCCTTGTACTCCCACCCTTGCTCCTCATCCAGCCCCTGCCCCTGGTCCTAACCCAAACTAAGTGGTAACTCCTTGAGGTCACCTGACCTCTTTTACTCCCTTAATTTAATGCATGTTAATATGAACTCTTTAACCAACAAAGTTAATTACATCACTAACTTATTGTATGATAATGATGTTTCTGTATTAGTTGTTAGTGAAACTTGATTGTTACCAACAACCCCTTCCTCTTTTATTTCTGTTCCAAAGAATATCCAAAATATTCTATGGTTGAAGTAACCATACCTAATACCATTGCTGTTTTTCTTCCTGATTTTGGAGTTCATATTATCCATGTGTACCACCACCCCGACTTACACCCAAGCGGAGAATGCAGCTCTTATCCAATTCATGCTCAACTTCTCTATAGGCAAAGAACTAATCCTTATGGGGGATTTCACCCTCCCATCAATTCATGGGAGTGTTAACCCACCCATATCTGTGCTGGAATTCCCCGCTTTGAGGCTGAATCTGATGAGGAAATAGTAGAGGTTCTTAATGATCATTTTTCTTCAGTATTTACACAAGAGAATTGAGATAGATTAATTGATGATAATTCTAGGTCAAGGGAAGTAGTGTTGAATACCATTAATGTGAACAAAGAAATAATTAAAGGGTTTATATTGGAGTTAAATACTAGTAAGTTATCTGGCCCAGACAACATTCATTCTAGGTTACTCAAAGAAGGTGTAGATAGTATTGCAGTAGCTCTTGAGAAAATATATACTAGATTACTAGAGTTTGGAGAAATACCTAATGATTGGAAATTAGGTAATGTATGGCCAATTTTTAAAAAGGGAAGTAAAGAGGACCCAAATAACTTTAGGCCGGTAAGCTTAACTTCTATCATTTGTAAAATTCTTGAGAAGATAGTTGAGAAGGGGATTTCTGATAATCTAGAGTGTGGTAGGTTAATAAATGATGCTCATCATGGGTTTAGAAGAGGTAGATCGTGTTTAACAAATTTACTGGATTTTATGGATTATGTAACTAAACAATTAGATAAGGGAGAGAATGTTGATGTAATTTACTTAGATTTTAGCAAAGCTTTTTGATAAGGTTCTATATAGGAGACTAGTTCACAAATTAAAAATGCATGGGATATGTGGTAAAGTTTTGAATTGGATAACTGAATGGCTGAAAGATAGGAAACAGAGAGTTGTGCTGAATGGGGTGAGGTCACAGTGGAGGGACGTACGTTATCAGTGGCGTACCTCAGGGATCCATTCTAGGCCCTTTATTATTCATACTTTATATAAATGATCTTGGGGAGGCTATAAATAACAAAGTGTCAATTTTTGCTGATGACACTAAATTGGCAGCTGTAGTCAAAGAAGTTGAGGGTAGCTTTAAAATGCAGAGTGACTTAAATAAGTTATTAGTTTGGGCTCAGAAGTGGCAGATGACTTTTAACCTTAAAAAATGCAAAGTTCTCAACATTGAAAAGGATAATAGGGAATTTAGGTATAAAATGGATGGGCATTGGCTGAATTCAGTTGGGGAGTATTCTGAACTCATTCCTGTGGATGCAGTTTTTTTGTTTTTTTTTGTATATTACAATTCATTTGGATTTGGACGAGTCTTGATGATGCCACTTTTTGTTTTTGACACATTCCTGTGTATCATTTGAATTGTAACAACAAGGAAAAAAGGGACCCTAGGAGACCTTACGGTCCATTCAAAGAGGGTACCTTTGGACTAGCAATCAAGCGGGCACAAGGCTGCTCAATTGTTTTGCGTCCCTAAACGGCCAATTTTCAAGATCTTGTCTAGTCTTGACTTGAACTGGTCAACAGATTCACTGTTGACAACTTCCACTGGAAGTGCGTTCCACATACCGCAGATACTGTAGGTGAAAAATTTTCCACACAGATTGCGGTTGTAACGCTTCAGTTCAAGTTTGAAGCCGTGATTGCGCGTTCTGTTCTCACTAAGTGTGAAAATATCCCGGTAGTCAACATTGTCGAACCCTCAAAGTATTTTGAAAACTTCAATGAGCTGACCCCGCAGTCTACGGGTTTCCAACGAGAACAGATCTAATTCCCTTAGTCTATCCTCATAACTTTTATGTCGGATAGAGGGAATCAGCTTGGTTGCCCTGGCTTGTACGCGTTCCAATCTCGCGATGTCCTTTCGCAATGAAGGACTCCAAAATTGTACGGCATACTCCAGGTGCGGTCGGACAAGTGAGTTGTACAGGCACAGTACAATCTCCTGGTTCCGATAACCAAACTGGCGCTTAATATAGCCTAGCATCCTTTGGGCCTTTTTCTCCGCCTCAATGCACTGTTTCGAGAACTTGAGGTCACTAGTGATTGTTACACCCAAGTCCTTCTCAGTGTCGGTGGATTCAATAGCAGTGCCCTTAAGGATATACTGAGATTGGGGGTTTCTGTGGCCGATATGCATCACTTTGCATTTCCCCACGTTAAAAGGCATTTGCAACGTGTCCGACCACTCCCCAATCTTCCCAAGATCTTCCTGCAGGCGGGCAGTATTTCCATCCTTTGCAACGTTCATACCAAGCTTGGTATCGTTGGCAAATTTGGAAATCTTCGCAACCATGTCACCGTCCATGTCGTTGACGTAGATGATGAATAGTAGTGGTCCCAGGACAGAACCTTGAGGCACCACGCTAGTAACGGGCACCCACTCAGAAGACTGTCCATTTACCACCACCCGTGCCGTCTGCCACTTAGCCAGTTCTCGATCCAGCCGGCTACCTTTCCAACTATGCCAAGCGCTCCCACTTTCCGGAGAAGGTGGCGGTGTGGTACCTTATCAAAGGCTTTCTGAAAGTCTAGGTAGACCACATCCACCACCTTGTCCCGATCGTGCTCACTGAAAATGAAGTGGAAGAATTCCACAAGGTTCGTCAGGCATGACCGTTGCCTTCAGAAGCCGTGCTGGGAACTCCTCAGTAGCAGGTTTGACTCTAAATACGACGTCACTTTGTCCACCATGATGCTTTCCATGAGTTTACCGACTATCGAAGTCAGACTGATAGGTCGGTAGTTTGACGGTTGGTTACGGTCTCCTTTCTTGAAGATAGGAGTCACCTCCGCCTCACGCCAGTCTCTAGGAACGCATTTGGTCCGGATTGACATGTTAAAGATAGCGCACAGATGTCGTGATACTTCATCGCACACTTCCTTTAACACTTTAGGTAGAAACCCGTCCGGTCCAGGGGACTTATTCATCTTTAGGTCAGCGATCTTTTTCTCTATTTCTCCTTCGGTGAAGTCCATTGCCTCCAGCTTTTCCCCCCCCGAGTAGGAATCCGTCGGCTGGGGAATGGGACCACACTCTTCAGTAAACACTGAAGAGAAGTAGTCATTGAGGAGGTTAGCATTTTCTGCATCTGAATGCTTTAATGTCCCCTCCTCATTCCTCAAAGGGCCAATCATTCGACGGATTGGTTTACGGCTGTTCACATATCAAAAAAACTCCTTGGGATTCTCTTTACAGAGTCTCGCCACTCAGGGTTCCTCAGACCGCTTAGCTGCCCTTATGCTGGACTTCACTCTCCTGGCTAGCCTCCGGTATTCGTCAAAGTCACCCGAGATCTTCGATTGCCGGTACACATTTCTCTTCTCCCTAAACAGTTGGCCGATTTCTCGATTAAACCACTTAGGTTGAACAGAAGACAGACGGGGGCATTTCAGAGGGATGAAACGCGATTGAAGACTCATGAATGTGGTTTTGAAACTATTACACGAGTCTTCAACAGCATCGCACACTTCTAGCCTCACGTCAGTCAGTCCAGCTCGAAGGCTTGCAAAGTCTGCCCTTCTCAAGTCAAGTTTCTTTGATTGACTGGCAACAGACCTTACCTTCGGGATCTTGACGCTAAATCTAACTAGCTGGTGATCACTGCCACCGAGCTCTTTGCCTACAGAGATATCCTCAACGATATCATCCTCAGAGGTGAAGACCAAGTCGAGGATATTGTCTCCTCTCGTCGGTTCTCTGACCCATTGAGTGAGGAACTCGTTGTTGGCGAACTCCAAGAGTAGCGAGCTCTCGCCACAGGCTGCTCTGGTTTCCCAGTCAACTTGGCTGTTGAAATCGCCCATAACGATGCACACTCTGCCTTGAACCAGCTCACCCAGCAGCTGGTACAGTTCCCTGTCCTTCTCAACGGGTTGGGAAGGGGGTCTGTACAGCAGCAGGGTCCTGTATCTGACAGGACTGATCTCTAGGTCAACACCTAGGAGCTCGTGGTCGGATATAACGTTAGAGTTCGTAGATTTGATTGTATCCTTGACATACAACATTACACCGCCACCCTCTCTGTCTGGCCTATCTTTGTGGAAGAGTTGGTAGCCAGGAACCGTGAATTCGCCTTCAAAGTCTCGGTTTGAGGTTTTTATCCACGATTCTGTTATGGCTACCATTTCGGGTTCTTCCGTCGCTACGAGGCCACGGAGCTCAGGAAACTTGTTCCTGATTGACCTCGCATTGAACAGAAGAACTTTCAGGGAGTCCCCTAACTTAGGACTCCCTATACTCTTCCGTTTCCCGGCTTCTTGTTTGTCGTGGTGGCACCATTTTTGACAACCTCTGAAAAGGTTGTTTGGGGAGTGACTCGGGCGTACTGGCGTACGTCCGCCTTCCCAATGGGCCGGACACTCCTTTGGGTGCGCTCCACGACATCCTGGATGAGGTTTGCTAGGAACGCCTTGCCCTTAAAGGAGAGGTGCACCCCGTTCCTTTGGTAGAGGTCTTTTCTACCATAGAATACGGCGTACGGGTCCACAAAAATGACACCTTCAGCCGTACAGAGGTCCGCAAGGCGCCTGTTTAGCGACATGTTCCTCAAGTGGGCAGCCCGGCTTGGACTCCACCTCGGGAGCATCCCCACCACGACGCGTCTGCAGGTTTTCAATCCTCTGAGGTAGAGGTCATTGCCACTTACCATAAGGGCAAAGACTGAAGTCTCTGAAATCTGAGACTTCTCGGCCTCAGCTCTTACCTGCTTATTCCCACAACCTGGGATGCAGCTCACCTTAACGCTTGTGCGAAGGCGGGCCACTAGCAGGGGCTTCAGACCCCATGCTTGAGAATCACCAATAAGGGTGACTCTTGCACATTTGTCTGCGGATGACTTAGTCTTTCCTTTCGGAGGCGACTTGCCGCTTTCCTCTTGTATCTCTAAATTCTTTTTCTTCTTCTTCTTGTTCTTCCTCTTATTCTTCTTCTTGACTTCCTTTGTTATCTCTTCATTTGTTTCCCGTTTCTCTTCTTCTGCTTCTACTTTCTCTTCTTCTGTTTCCAGTTTCTTTTCTTCTCTTTCTACTTTCTCTTCTTCTCTTTCTACTTTCTCTTCTTCTATTTCTACTTTCTCTTCTTTCTTTTCTTCTTTTTGGCTCGTTGAGGAAGCCCTTCAGCAGAAGAAATCGGCTGTTGGACATCCGGAGCCTTCTCGCCTGAGCATCTGCATCTCTCTGTTTTTAAGAGTTGAACTTCCCTTTTAAGGAGGGAGTTCTCCTCTCTCAGGTGAGCGATGCTCTCGCCCAGGCGCTTCTCGAGTTCGCAGAAGTCACAGACACTGATGCCATCTGTGAGTTCCTTGCAACTCCTTCCCCCGAAGTCTTCACTCCATCTGTAGACTTTGCATATTTTGCAGGTTAGCTTTCGAAACGGAGGACCATTCTTCTTCGCCATGTTACAAAAATCTCGGACCATACGCATTAAAAAAGGGATTTTCGGTTGTGATTTTCACTCGCACTAATCACATCCGCCTATTTCCAGGAGGTTTTCGGTCGTTCGGCGAACAGAAACCCTTTGATCAAGCACACCAACCCTAAGGTCTCCCCTGGGCCAGACGTCCCCAATTGTGCCGCAGCTCCCAACTGAGCAGCACGAGAGACCCAGTGGACTGGTTCTCTGATTTTTCGACAGGGGTGCTTGAGGTGTAACTGTCTTCCTACTAAGCCCTACTAATCAACTAAAAACGGCCAGACTTGAGGCAAATAGTAAAGCTAAGTGCCCACGACTTCATCCGAGATCTTTAGCTGATCTGGCAACCAGCAAGGCACAAAAGCTCTCTCTCCAAAGATCAGTTGAGCCTTTATTCACCAAGTAGCGGTCACAGGGAGCTGGTCAGGCAATTACACGTTAGGAGAAAGCTTCTAAGGGGTACCTAGCATTTCTCCATTAATCGTACCCCAAACGCCTAAGATCCCTTCAATCTCAGTCTCTTGTAACCTATGAGTGCTCCAAGGCGTTATTTAAAGAGGTTCCAAAGCCTCTCTTCTCACGCGGCATAAGGGAGCTGGTGAGGCCCTTATTAATAAATAAATTATCTGTAATAGAGATGAAGGTTGTTTTTTTTTGTTATTGGGTTTTTGTTTTGATTTTTTGACAGTTGAAGAGAGTTGGTGAAACTTAGTACTAACAGAATTGAAGAGGTTGGTAGGGGGATGCAAGGAGACGCATCAAAGAAGTAGTAGAGAAGTTTGACAACCATTAGTCTGGATCCTACTACAGCTACCTTACTGGCATGGGTGACCCTACTGGACTAAAAGTCCCCCAGCTTAGCTAGCTTAACTCAGGCAGATCACGCAAGCTCTCTCACCGACGACAAGGTGGTTGTGTTGAGAGAGACATATTGAGATGCATGATCTGACACAATCGTATGGATTGTTTAAATTGTTTAAATATGTCAATTCATCCGATAAACACACTATTTACTGATCATGATTTTATTACATTTTGTTTTACTGTTCCTCCAAAAATTAAATCAAAAGTTAAATCAATTAAATTTAGATCTTATGCCAATATTGATGTGAATCAGTTGCAGAATGATTTCTCTGCCCTAACCCTATGTCAAAATTATGATCTTAGTATTCATAATTTAGTTTCAGATTTTAATCAGAAACTTTCTGACTTATCAGATAAACACTGCCCATTACTGACTAAGGTAATCTGTGTAAAAAAGGAGAGCCCTCGGTTTTAACTCTGATATAGCACATTTAAGTAGAAAATGTAGTCAAGCTGAGTGCAAATGATGCAGGTTAAAAATAGCCCAGGCACAACAAGAATTCACTAAGGCGAACAGCAGAGTTGATCTGAAAAACAAAATAAAAATTCACTTCATTCATTTCTGACATCAGACCCCCCCCTCCATTATAATTCGCAAAAAAATTAAAGTCGCAGAAATGATTGGGTTCAATCATTCACTTCTATAAATGTTAGAACATTATTCTATAAACAATTATGGGTAAATATGTAGATTAGCGACTCGACGATGGGACGTACTATTTCGTCAGTATTCCCAAATGTTTCACGTTTTTGGAGTACATTTAAGGGAACAGCTCGTGTGGGGGTAAACACAATGGGGGGACCACACTACGATGATCCTGAGTTTCATTAAATTGAGGGGAGGTCTGGGGGGCACAACCTCCCAGTATATAATCCTAATTGTTTATAGACTAATGTCCTAACGTTTACAGAGGTGAATGATTTAACCAAATCATGTCAGCGCCTTTAATCGTTTTTAGAATTATAATAGAGGTGGGGGCGGGGTCTGACATCAGACGTTCAAACACGCATGAATATTCGGGCAGGGGTGAATGAAAATATTTACCAAAAAAAAACACTTTTTCAGCCGAGTCACTAATCTATATATTTACCCAATTATGATTATATTCTGGGGAGCACAGCCCCCCCCCCCCAATTGATTGAAACTCAGGATCGTAGGGGAGGCCCCCGCAGTGTTTAAATCCACCACGAGCAGTCCCCTTGAATTTATTCCAAAAACATGGAACACAGACGAAATAGTTTATGTCCCATCATTCGTGCCGCCGATCTACATGTTTACCTATGCTTGTTCTTCTGGATTTAAGTGCTGCATTTGATACCATTGACCATACATTACTCTTAATGGATCTAGCTAAAGCTGGAATTAAGGACAAAGCACTTAAGTCTTTTCAAATCATACCTGGAGGGATGTACACAAATGGTCTCTCTAAATAACTCATTGTCATCTCCCCTGGAGTTGAAGTATGGTGTAACACAGGGCTCGGTGCTAGGTCCCATGCTATTTTCCTTTTATACATCTGGACTTATAAATATTATGAATGCACATGGAGTTAGTTATCACCTTTATGCTGATGATGTGCAAATCTATGTTCCTGTTACTAATCTATCTTCTTCAGTATCTAAAATAAATGCACTTCATCTCGATTTAAAATTGTGGATGCAAGGAAGAAAACTAAAACTTAATGAAGGTAAAACTGAACTTATATTTTTTTGTAAGAAGAAAACTCAATCTCCTCTCCCGGTTGGGATCACTTTGATAGATAGTGAGCTTTTTCCATCACTCAAACTTAGGAATCTTGGCATTATCTTTGATTGCAAACGTTCATTCAGTAGCCATTTTAATCATATAATTAAGGTTTGCAATTACCATCTGAGGGGAATTTCAATCCTTACTAAATACTTGGATCAGAAAACCAATTCATTATTTGTTAATCTGCCAAAGAGAGAATTAAATAGATCTTCTAGATTGGTGTTTAATCTACCCGCTAGGACCAGTACTTCTTTATATGTTTTTTTGTTTGTTTTTTTTTTTATTTGTGGAGGAGTTCACTCCTCTTGGATGGAGTATGACTTCCCACCAGACCAGTATTTTTTTTATTTATTCTTCATTAATTTGAGTTTTTTAAACGGAGGTGTGTTAATGATAGTGAGATCTAAGAGAGTTAGACACTACACAGTTTGCTGCAATGTATAATTATGAGTTTATATTATAATTAGGTGAGCTATTGATTCTCTCTTTTCTTTCCTTTTTTTCTGATCTTATTAATTTATTTTAATATGTAAAATCTTATTGATTTCTCTTTTAAAGTGTGAATACCTGTATAAATAAGTTTAAAGATATTTATTAATTTTGAGCTACATTTGGTTCCTGAGATAATTGAAAGTGATAGTTATAGTTAATAGAATAGAAACCCACACCAATCTTCACCTATGGGGCTCCTCTCCATAGGGCTTCAGAAAAGAAGTGGAACCTTGTTAGTATCCTTAATATTTGAACCAGAATATGTTCTTGACTGGATTTAGTCAAAGGTAACATTTATGTAGGTATTTCTAAACAAGTTAAATTTGTTAATCGGGTAATTAAGGTAAAATAGATTGACTGATCAAGCAGACCTTGTTTATGGATATTGAGTTATTTATAGTTATTGTGATAATCAAGTTGGTGTATACAAAAGGATACAAAATAATAGTAATATATTCATTATTTTTAAATGATGGAATAAGCAGTTTAAGTTTTATAATTTTGATAATTTTCTAGTAGAGGCAAGAAATTTAAGAAACCACCACCTCCAAAAGGGTTTTGAGAGTAATATTTTTTATATTCAGTAAGCTTAGATTGCCTATCATTTTTTGTCTTTTTATATTATAAGCAGGACATTCTAATAAAAAATGTTTTACTGTCTCAGGTAAATTGCAGTGATCACAATTTGGTGAGTTTTTTTACTTGAATTTTATTTAGGTAGCAATTTAAACCTACATGTCCTGCTCTCAGTCTAACAAGTGCAGTTTCAGGTCTCCTATGTCTATCAAAAGACCATAGCCAATAATTGAATTTTTTTTTATTTTGCCAAATTGAGTAGAAATTACAGATCTTTCCCAAATAGAGGAGTATTCTTTTTGTATCTTTTCTCTTAATAAGTTTACAATTTCACTTTTAAAGAATGGAGTGGTTTCAATGTTATTAAAATTGTGGGAGGCTTTAGCTAATAGGTCTGCTTTTTCATTTCCCACTATCCCTATGTGAGAGGGTATCCATTGAAAATATATTTTATGATTGTTGCTCTGAAGGGAATACCACGATGATATTATTTCATTAACTAGGTTTGAGTATGTTTGGTTTGTCCTGTGGTTTTCTAATATATAGAGGCTAGATTGTGAGTCAGTAAGTACGAGGGGCGGTCAATAAGTTTTGCGAATCGGTAGGGCAAAACAGAGGAAGTAGGATGGCTGTTTGTGGGGGTGTTAAGACAAGTTATGACAAGTCAGGACTTGCAGCTGCACACTCCTGCTTTGTCTATTTAAGAAGCAGTAGCTGATCACAAATCATCAGGCACAAATTTTTCAATAATGGAGAGAAGGTTGAGCACCGCGCAGTGATCAACTTTTGACCAAAGAAGGCAAGAATGCAAAAGAGATCCATGAACGCATGGTTGCAGTGTACACTGACACCGCCCCTTCCTATGCAACCATTGCTTGCTGTAATAAGGAGTTCTGCCATGGTCATGAGTCCATTGAAGATGACCCCCATCCAGGACACCTGTGAGATGTGAACAACGAGGATAATGTAGCCTGTGCAGAAGGTCGAAGAAATTGAGCTAGAACTTGGAATATCACATGGAAGTGTTATCAACATCATCCACGACAATTTGGCCATGACCAAGGTCTCTGCCCTTTGGATCTCTAGAAACCTCACGCCCCATGATTGACTTCAACGTCGTCAAAGTCCACAAGGCCAGAGTTGCACAAGCTGCCCTGCACAAGTGCGAATTCGAGGAGCTCAACCATCCCCCCTACAGTCCAGATCTGGCCCCTAGTGACTACTTTTTATTCTGCCAGCTCAAGGCTGCACTGCGTGGATGCCAGTTGGGAGACAATGAAGATGTCCAGCTCGCCGTCCAGGAGTGGATTAAACAGCAGTCGGGAAATTTCTGGTTGTCGGGAATTCGAAGCCTCAGGGACAAGCGGTGCAAGTGCATTGAAGTTAACATAACATAACATAATTACACGGATGACAAAAGCCACAAGGGCCTATCAAAGGTCATCCGCCTCCGTCAAAAATAATAAAACACTTTTCCTCATATCCGAATATCAAAACTTATTGACTGCCCCCTCGTATATACTTTCAACCTGCTAATACAACACTTAATAATGAAACTCAACTAATATTAGGTGAAAAAGGAAATAAAAATCAGGAAATGCTCATTGAAGCTGATAATCAGGGCAAAACTGTCAGGCAAGACTAGTAATTCAAAACCTAAAGAAAATAAGCTAAACATCACTATATCTCATTTTGAGGGGGTCGGTAGAGAGCGTATTTGAATTAGTAAGAAAATTTGGATTGCTTGTCTTATTATAAACAAGTGGATTGGGGTTATTAATCAAGGTTTAATGGTGAATTGATTTGCCATTTGCTGTATTATTATTGATGGTTCTATCTGGTAGATTAGTTTTTAAGATATGAGCATAGCTAGCTTGGTTAACTTCTTGGGGGTTTTGAATAATTACAGCAGTTTCCTTGGAAATAGAGGAGGGATAAGAGTTTATGTTATAAGATTTATTATCGTTTTCTTTTATTTGGGTTTTAGCGCTTTCATAACTGATATTTAACTTTTTTTGCTACAATTTCAACTTTCTTAGTTTCCTTGTATACTTTGAATCCTTTAAAGGTTGATACATGATTTAAGTTGCAATTTGTGCATTTTAAAGTTTCCCTTGGGTAGTCTTTATTAGACATTTTGCTCTTAATCGACAGGAATTAAATGTATGTCCATATTTTTGACATCTGAAACATTGTATCGGTAGTGGAATATAATCGTTGGTAATACTTCAGATTAGGGGCGCACGGTAGGTGGCGCTGTTGGTAGGCTACAATTTTGGGCTACAATATATCTCTTATGACATCGGATGGTAGCTTCAGATGTGACCAATCACGGAGTTATATTTTTTTTTTGGGGGGGGATTTGTAAATTTTAGTCTGTATTATTTACTCTGCTCGTTTATATGATCGTGTTATTAGGTCTTTGCGGGTGGGAAACTAGATACTAATAGTGGTCAGGGAATTATGAGAGGACATTATAGTACTGAAAGTAGAATGGACTTGGCAGATAACAGAAATAGGTTCCAAGACGATAGAGGTGATGTCATTCAGGTTTCAAGAGGTGCTTCAGGGATAGGAGGGTTAAATTGTTTCTATACAAATGCTTGTAGTCTTTTAAACAAGAAGGATGAGCTATTTAGTTATATTAGCAATGAGGATATAGATATATTATGTGTTACTGAATCATGGGTTGATGAAATAGAATTTAGTGACACTATAAGTGAATTTGATTTACAGGGCTATAATATGTACATTAGTCAAAGGACAGGTAGGATTGGTGGAGGAATAATTATCTATATAAAAAACAACATTGTTTCAAGTTTAAATACTTCAATAAAGCAGGATGGAGTTGAGTCACTTTGGATAGATATTAGGTTCAGTAAAAATAGAATGGTGCATTTCGGAGCTTTTTACAGGCCACCTGGGCAGACTGATGATATGGATGAACTAATGATAAGGGAAATAAGTAAGGGATGTGAAACAGATGCAGTTATTATTGGGGACTTCAACTTAAACTCTGTGGACTGGGAAAATATAATAGATAGGGATAGAACAAGTGGCAGGTTCATAGAATGCTTTGAGGATAATTTTTTGAATCAATTTGTTAATGAGCCAAC
The DNA here is from genome assembly GCA_963969495.1 of Ceratothoa steindachneri. Lineage (NCBI taxonomy): Eukaryota > Metazoa > Arthropoda > Malacostraca > Isopoda > Cymothoidae > Ceratothoa > Ceratothoa steindachneri. The sequence continues at coordinate 78,979,702 of OZ018319.1, forward strand.
AAGGGGGGACAATATATTAGATTTAGTACTTTCTAACGGTGATCATTTAGTTCAAGAATTGACTGTTGCGGAAGCATTGGGAAATAGTGACCATCAGATAGTTCATTTAACTTGGGAATTGAGAAGGGTAAAATAACCGAGAATGCTGTAAAAGTTCCAAATTTTCATAAGGGAGATTATGTAAAACTCCGAAGCTTGCTAAATTTTGTAGACTGGGATGTAGAATTGAGTGGTAAAAATGCTTATGGGATGTGGGATACTTTCAAGCATATAATCAATGTAGTCCAAGAACAATGTATCCCAATGAAGGCCATTAGGAACAAAATTGGTTGTCTGGCTCCAGTTGGCTGTCTGGCTTCAGTTGGCTGTCTGGTTCCAGTTGGCTGTCTGGCTTTGTTCTGGAAGTTTGTCTTACAGGAAGCTCCTGATTCTCATTGTAAGATTGGGATATAATACTGATTTGGGTGTGTAGTTTTTCTTGTATTTATTTAATAAATCAATCACTGTGTAATAAATACATTAGTGATTAATACTTTTGAGGAAGATAACTGGCAGCAATCCTGAGCAAGAATTTTTGGGGTGAGTGTTAACTTTGTCCTTGGTAAATTTCTGAGAGTATGGCTGTTTGTATAGATGGTGAGAGCATGTCGTTTGAAAGTAGTGTGTATGTGGTGTGTGATGCATGTGGAGTTGAGAGGAGAGTGAATGTAACTGAATGCTGTGTGTGTTTTCTGGAAGGGGAGGTTAGGAGGTTGAGTGGGGAATGTAAGAGGTTGAATGATTTGGTGTTTGAGGTGAGAAGAGATGCAAGTGTGCGATTGAAGGGTGAGATTAGTGCTAAGAGGGTGGAAGATAGGGCTAGGACTGGGAACAGTGTGGAAGTTGTGAGTCATGATGAATGGTGGGTGAAAATGGATAGGATAGATAAGTTAGGACAGATTAGGTGTTTGAAAAGGAAGGACATAGAACCTGTTAGGTTGACTAACAGATTCAATGTCCTGAGAGAGGAAGAGTGTGAAAGTGATTTGCCTGGTGTGATTGTGGATGAAAGCAGAATGGGTGGTAGTGTGACTGAGAGCAGGAGGGAGGGTAATGTTAGGCCAAGACAGAATAGGAAAATGACTGAGGTGCTAGTGATGGGTGACTCTCAGATTAGGTATTTAGATAGGAAGTTGAGTGATAGCAAGTGGAAGGGAATGAGAGTTTGTCTGCCGGGTGCTGGTGTAAGTGATGTTTGTGAGAGGTATGATAGGCTGGTTTCTGGGTGTGAGAGGAATGCAGTTGTGATTACGCATGTGGGAGTGAATGATGTAAAGAAGGTGGGTACATGTGAGTTACGTGAGCAGTATAAAAGGTTAGTTGAAAGGATGAGTAAAAGCAGGGTAAAAGGTGTTGTTTCTGGTGTGCTTCCGAGATTGGATGTGGGGGTAGAATGGTTGTCGCGTGCAATTGGTTTGAATGAATTTGTGAAATGACTGTGTGAGGAGTTAGGATTGGTGTTTGTAGATGTCTGGGGTGGGTTTTACGGGAATAGGAGGTTGTATGCGATGGATGGGCTCCATCTTAGTCGGGCAGGTGTTGAGGTTCTATGGGGGAAGCTGGATAGTGTGATTAGGTCCTTACGGGTGGGAAACTAGAAGCTGTTAGAGGTAAGGGAATAACAGGAATAGAGGGCAGGTGTAGGAAATGGAAGGGATGCAGAGATAGAGGAATAGCTAGGGGGGAGGGCATACTGATGCGTTATAGGGAGACTAATGCACAAGTGAATGAGCAGATAACTAGGAATAAAAAAGCACAATGCAATGAAGATGGGAATAATAAAAAACCTTAAAAATATACTACACAAATGGTTGGATTATAAGGAATAAGATCGATCTCTTAAGAGCGTTAGCGAGTGAAGAGAATTTTGATATAATTGCGATAACAGAGTCATGGCTTGATTTGACAGGTAATCACTTTAAACCTGAGGTTGAGATTGAGGGCTTTAACATGTTCCATACAGATAGGAATAGGAAGAGAGGAGGAGGGGTTATTATTTATATCAATGTTGTCCAAGATAATTTTCTGAGGCAGATTATTAACGAACCCACAAGAGGTAATAATATACTGGATTTAGTTCTGACAAATAGGGAAGAAGTTATTAAGGATACTGAGATTGGAGGAAATTTGGGTAATAGTGACCATTGTGAAATTAGATTCAAGATGAAATGGAATGGTATTGATAGTAGCATGAACAATGTTAAAATTCCTGACTTTAGAAGAGCAAATTATAATGGGCTAAGGACTTACCTGGAGGCAGTTGTACAGAAACCAGGAAATGAAATCATATCAGGAATAGATTCAATGATATCAGTTAGTTGAGACAATAATCACCAGGAGGAAAAGATTACAATTGAAGAGGAGTATGAAAGAATAATTGAGCAATTAATTACAGGTCAGATGATTAACATTTCATATAAGGAGATTAGGACTAAAAATAATGACCCAAAATGGATGACAGATAAAATTAAGCATTATATTGGCATTAAAAAGGGCATTTATAGGAAAATAAAAAATGGAGAGGATCACTTGAGGCAGAGATATAATGAACTAGCAAGAGATGTTAAAAAGTTAATTAGAGTAGCAAGGAGAAATTATGAAATTAAAGTGACAAATAGGGCAAAGGAAGATCCTAAAAGTTTTTATCAATTATACAAAACTAAGGTTAGAGATAAAATAGGCCCACTTTAGATTCCAATGGAGAATTAGTGAGTGATAGGGACTCAATCGCTGGAATGCTAAATGACTTTTTTCTCTCAGTATTTACACAGGAGGATACTCTAAATATACCCGAGGTGTCAATGATCTTTTGGGGTAATGATGAAGAGAAATTAAAGGATATCTTGATCACAAAGGAGATAATGACAAAAGAAATTGATAAAATTAAAAGTAGTAAAGCACCCGGTCCTGATGAGGTCTTTCCTAGAATTTTGAAAGAATGTAAAGATGTGTTAAGTGAGCCCCTAGCATGCATCTTTAGAAAATCATTGGAGAGTGGCATTGTGCCAGTGGCATGGAAGAAAGCCAATGTGATACCTATATTTAAGAAAGGGGATAAAACAAATATGTCTAATTATAGACCAGTAAGTTTGACATCAGTGGTAGGGAAAAGGATGGAATCTATTGTAGTAAGGAATATTAGAGATCACTTGGATAAGCATAAGTTGATAAAAGAATCACAGGATGGCTTTAGTAAGGGTAAATCCTGTCTGACTAATTTGCTGTCTTTTTATAGTAAGGTGTATGAATCAGCAGATAAGGATGAAAACTATGATATTTTATACTTGGACTTTAGTAAGGCTTTTGATTGAGTGCCACACTTACGGCCTCTGAGCAAAGTTAAAGCACAAGGGATCAATGGCAGTATATTTAGGTGGATTCAGTCATAGCTTGGTGACAGACAGCAAAGAGTTAGTATAGTTGGAGTTAAATCTGAGTGGGGGGGTGTTAGCAGTGGAGTTCCGCAAGGATCTGTTTTAGGTCCCTTGCTATTCTTAATTTATATTAATTATCTTGACATGGGTATAAGTAGTGACCTGAGTAAATTTGCTGATGATACTAAGCTAGGTAGGGCCATTAGGGCTGATTCTGATGCTGTTGTAATGCAGGAGGAATTCACCATTCTGTCCAATTGGACCGAGAAATGGCAAATGAAGTTTAACATAGACAAATGTAGTGTACTTAGTATAGGTAGAAATAATCCATTGAATAGTTATAAATTAGATGGGAGAATTTTAGGGAGGACCGATTGTGAGAGGGACTTGGGTATTTTGGTAAGTTCAGACCTTCGTACTAGAAAGCAATGCCTAAATGCTAAGAATAAAGCTAATAGGATATTGGGATTCATTAGGAGGAGTGTAAGCAATAAGAGTGCTGAAGTCATTCTAAAACTGTATCTGGCGCTAGTTAGGCCTCATCTAGACTATGCAGTACAATTTTGGTCACCATATTATAGGAAGGATATTAATTTGCTTGAGTCTGTGCAGAGAAGGATGACAAAGATGATTGGTGGCTTTGTTCTGGAAGGTTGTCTTGCAGGAAGCTCTTGATTCTCATTGTAAGATTGGGATATAATACTGATTTGGGTGTATAGTTTTTCTTGTATTTATTTAATACATCAATCACTGTGTAATAAATACATTAGTGATTAATACTTTTGGGGAAGATAACTGGCAGCAATCCTGAGCAAGAATTTTTTTTGGTGAGTGTTAACTTTTTCCTTAGTAAATTTCTGAGAGTATGGCTGTTTGTATAGATGGTGAGAGCATGCCGTTTGAAAGTAGTGTGTATGTGGTGTGTGATGCATGTGGAGTTGAAAGGAGAGTGAATGTAACTGAATGCCGTGTGTGTTTTCTAGAAGGGGAGGTTAGGAGGTTGAGTGGGGAATGTAAGAGGTTGAATGATTTGGTGTTTGAGGTGAGAAGAGATGCAAGTGTGCGATTGAAGGGTGAGATTAGTGCTAAGAGGGTGGAAGATAGGGCTAGGACTGGGAACAGTGTGGAAGTTGTGAGTCATGATGAATGGTGGGTGAAAATGGATAGGATAGATAAGTTAGGACAGGTTAGGTGTGTGAATGAGAGGGACATAGAACCTGTTAGGTTGACTAACAGATTCAATGTCCTGAGAGAGGAAGAGTGTGAAAGTGATTTGCCTGGTGTGATTGTGGATGAAAGCAGGATGGGTGGTAGTGTGACTGAGAGCAGGAGGGAGGGTAATGTTAGGCCAAGACAGAATAGGAGAATGACTGAGGTGCTAGTGATGGGTGACTCTCAGATTAGGTATTTAGATAGGAAGTTGAGTGATAGCAAGTGGAAGGGAATGAGAGTTTGTCTGCCGGGTGCTGGTGTAAGTGATGTTTGTGAGAGGTATGATAGGCTGGTTTCTGGGTGTGAGAGGAATGCAGTTGTGATTACGCATGTGGGAGTGAATGATGTAAAGAAGGTGGGTACATGTGAGTTACGTGAGCAGTATAAAAGGTTAGTTGAAAGGATGAGTAAAAGCAGGGTAAAAGGTGTTGTTTCTGGTGTGCTTCGAGATTGGATGTGGGGGTAGAATGGTTGTCGCGTGCAATTGGTTTGAATGAATTTGTGAAAGGACTGTGTGAGGAGTTAGGATTGGTGTTTGTAGATGTCTGGGGAGGGTTTTACGGGAATAGGAGGTTGTATGCGATGGATGGGCTCCATCTTAGTCGGGCAGGTGTTGAGGTTCTATGGGGGGAGCTGGATAGTGTGATTAGGTCCTTACGGGTGGGAAACTAGAAGCTGTTAGAGGTAAGGGAATAACAAGAATAGAGGGCAGGTGTAGGAAATGGAAGGGATGCAGAGATAGAGGAATAGCTAAGGGAGAGGGCATACTGATGCGTTATAGGGGGACTAATGCACAAGTGAATGAGCAGATAACTAGGAATAGAAAAGCACGATGCAATGAAGATGGGAATAATAAAAAAACCTTAAAAATATACTACACAAATGGTCGGAGTATAAGGAATAAGATAGATCTCTTAAGAGCGTTAGCGAGTGAAGAGAATTTTGATATAATTGCGATAACAGAGTCATGGCTTGATTTGGCAGGAAATCACTTTAAACCTGAGGTTGAGATTGAGGGCTTTAACATGTTCCATACAGATAGGAATAGGAAGCGAGGAGGAGGGGTTATTATTTATATTAAAGATAATCTCCAGTGTTGTGTAAACAGTACAATTAAATTAGATGATAACACAGAGTCATTATGGCTAAATGTAAAGGAAGGTAAAAATAAGCTTGTCATAGGATTATTATACAGACCACCAAATCTTAGTAAGGAAGCTTCAAATCTTCTGTGGCAGGAGATTGAACGGGCATGTAGAAGTAAGCATGTGTGTATAATGGGCGATTTTAATTACAGAAATATAGACTGGGAAGCTCTTGTGGGTGATCAGGAGGCTGAGGAATTTTTGAATGTTGTCCAAGATAATTTTCTGAGGCAGATTATTAACGAACCCACTAGAGGTAATAATATACTGGATTTAGTTCTGACAAATAGGGAAGAAGTTATTAAGGATACTGAGATTGGAGGAAATTTGGGTAATAGTGACCATTGTGAAATTAGATTCAAGATGAAATGGAATGGTATTGATAGTAGCATGAACAATGTTAAAATTCCTGACTTTAGAAGAGCAAATTATAATGGGCTAAGGACTTACCTGGAGGCAGTTGTACAGAAACCAGGCAATGAAATCAATTCAGGAATAGATTCAATGATATCAGTTAGTGGAGACAATAATCACCAGGAGGAAGAGATTACAATTGAAGAGGAGTATGAAAGAATAATTGAGCAATTAATTACAGGTCAGATGATTAACATTCCTTATAAGGAGATTAGGACTAAAAATAATGACCCAAAATGGATGACAGATAAAATTAAGCATTATATTGGCATTAAAAAGGGCATTTATAGGAAAATAAAAAATGGAGAGGATCACTTAAGGCAGAGATATAATGAACTAGCAAGAAATGTTAAAAAGTTAGTTAGAGTAGCAAGGAGAAATTATGAAATTAAAGTGGCAAAAAGGGCAAAGGAAGATCCTAAAAGTTTTTATCAATTATACAAAACTAAGGTTAGAGATAAAATAGGCCCACTTATAGATTCCAATGGAGAATTAGTGAGTGATAGGGACTCAATCGCTGGAATGCTAAATGACTTTTTTCTCTCAGTATTTACACAGGAGGATACTCTAAATATACCCGAGGTGTCAATGATCTTTCGGGGTAATGATGAAGAGAAATTAAAGGATATCTTGATCACAAAGGAAATTGATAAAATCAAAAGTAGTAAAGCACCCGGTACTGATGAGGTCTTTCCTAGAATTTTGAAAGAATGTAAGGATGTGTTAAGTGAGCCCCTAGCATGCATCTTTAGAAAATCATTGGAGAGTGGCATTGTGCCAGTGGCATGGAAGAAAGCAAATGTGATACCTATATTTAAGAAAGGGGATAAAACAAATATGTCTAATTACAGACCAGTAAGTTTGACATCAGTGGTAGGGAAAATGATGGAATCTATTATAGCAAGGAATATTAGGGATCACTTGGATAAGCATAAGTTGATAAAAGAATCACAGCATGGCTTTAGTAAGGGTAAATCCTGCCTGACTAATTTGCTGTCTTTTTATAGTAAGGTGTATGAAGCAGCAGATAAGGATGAAAACTATGATATTTTATACTTGGACTTTAGTAAGGCTTTTGATCGAGTGCCACACTTACGGCTTCTGAGCAAAGTTAAAGCACACGGGATCGATGGCAGTATATTTAGGTGGATTCAGTCATGGCTTGGTGACAGACAGCAAAGAGTTAGTATAGATGGAGTTAAATCTGAGTGGGGGTGTGTTAGCAGTGGAGTTCCGCAAGGATCTGTTTTGGGTCCCTTGCTATTCTTAATTTATATTAATGATCTTGACATAGGTATAAGTAGTGACCTGAGTAAATTTGCTGATGATACTAAGCTAGGTAGGGCCATTAGGGCTGATTCTGATGCTGTTGTAATGCAGGAGGAATTCACCATTCTGTCCAATTGGGCTGAGAAATGGCAAATGAAGTTTAACATAGACAAATGTAGTGTACTTAGTATAGGTAGAAATAATCCACTGAATAGTTATAAATTAAATGGGAGAAATTTAGGGAGGACCGATTGTGAGAGGGACTTGGGTATTTTGGTAAGTTCAGACCTTCGTCCTAGAAAGCAATGCCTAAATGCTAAGAATAAAGCTAATAGGATATTGGGATTCATTAGGAGGAGTGTAAGCAATAAGAGTGCTGAAGTCATTCTAAAACTGTATCTGGCGCTAGTTAGGCCTCATCTAGACTATGCAGTACAATTTTGGTCACCATATTATAGGAAGGATATTGATTTGCTTGAGTCTGTGCAGAGAAGGATGACAAAGATGATTGGTGGGCTAAGGAACTTACCTTATGGTGAAAGGCTCAGAAAACTAAATCTACATACATTGGAAAGGAGAAGAGTCAGAGGGGAATTGATTGAAATCTTCAAATGGGTAAAAGGATATAATAAAGGGGATCTGGGTAAGGTTCTTATACTTAGTGAACATGACAGGACACGTAGCAATGGGTTTAAGCTTGATAAGTATAGGTTTAGGAAGGAGATTGGGAGGAATTGGTTTACAAATCGTGTGGTAGATGAATGGAATAGGCTCACTAGACATGTGATAGAAGCCTCCTCTCTGGGTAGTTTTAAGAATAGATTAGATAAATATATGGATGAAGCTGCTAGATGGGACTGACTTTTTTTTATGTATATATGTATATATTTTTCTAAGGAGTGGGGAGATTATATTTTGCGGTTGCATGAATGGACATAATCCTCTGGATGCATTTTATGTATATTGTAGATTAGATCTGACGAACTCCTTAAAAGGTGACAATGTTGATGACTTTTCTCTGGTAAGAAATCTTTTGTGTGTTGACTGGAACAGGAGCTGCCAAGTGTAGGCCATGAATGGTTTGTGCAATGGAGAGGTCCCCCCGGCGCAGGAGCGTGCAACTAAAGAAAAAAAACAAACAAAAAAACAAAACAAATGCAAAAAAACAACAAAAAAACAAAACAAACAAACCTTGCTTAAATAATAGGGAGAAGGCCGGCCTCCCCCAAGAAGTCAACAAGTCCACAAGTCAGTGTGCACGAATCTGTCCCAAGCACAAGGGAAGGCGGTAGCGACCCCGCCCATCCCGGTACTGGGACAGGTATCGTGCGCGAAGATCACCCAGACTGGGACATTCGACAAGAATGTGCCGAACAGTCTAGGGGACGACGCAGTCGTTGCAATAGGGCGCAGGCGAGCGTTCCATCAGATAGCGATGAGTCACACGAGTGTGTCCGATTCGGAGACGACAGAAAGCAACCTGAAGCCGCCGCGGCATTGGGGGATAGGTCCATGGGAACAGTCGCGGCGCAATGGCACGCAACTTTAAGTTCCCTTCGACCGTCTCAAATCTTCTTTGCCAAGCAGTCCGAAGAGCTGCCCGTATTCCTGCCATGTAGTCGGTGTGAGGAAGAGCGAAACGCTGGTCCGGTCGCAGAGTCCTCGCGGACTCTTTGGCGCCCTCATTCCCCGCAATTCCTACATGTCCAGGAACCCAGCAGAAGATAATCTCGACATCTGCCCGGCTCGCCAAAACCGTGGCGTCACAGATATCGCGAACCAGGGGATGCGGAGATTCCAATGCCCCGAGAGCACTCAGGGCGCTTTGTGAGTCGCTATAGATCACAATCCGGTCTCCGAACCGGGCACGTCGCGTAATCTCCCGTACCGAGTGGTGTATTGCCACCAGCTCGGCCGTGAAGACAGACGCAGCGCCTGGTAGAGCCCCGCTGACTTCAAACAGAGGGAATACGGCGTGGAAGCCGACCCCCTCTTGGGACTTGGAGCCATCCGTATACACTGGCACGGTACCAGCGTGACACGATGTGTGCTCCAAAAAGGTCGAACGCAATACTCCCGGCGCAGTACAAGCTTTGGGAGCAGAGGCGTGGCGACAAATAGCCAAATGTGGTACCCTCCAGGGTGGCGTCCTGGGCAGAACCAGGGGCGCCACCGGCCCGAGAGCTATATCTACCTCTCGAAGGAGTTTCCTGGCCCTAAACCCAAAGGGCTTAGGGTATGACTGGCGTCTCTCGGCGGCATAGGCACCATCGAGATCAGCTGCGGATGCAGTGAGAGCTGTTGGCGACTGAGGGAGGCGCCGGGCTCGCGCGTACAGGCGAGTGATGCACTGCACGCGGCGCAGAGCGAGTGGCATCTCCCCAGCATCGACCAACAGGCTCTCAATGGGGGAAGTGCGGAAGGCACCGGTCGCAAGGCGAAGGCCGGTGTCGTGGATCGAATCCACCTTCCACAATAAACGCTCGGCTGCGGATGCATAAAACTCGCATCCGTAGTCGAGCTTCGAGCGAACAAAGGATCGATAAAAAAGTAAGGCGGTAGCCCTATCAGCGCCCCAAGCGCTGAACGTCACGGAACGGAGAATGTCCATGGCGCGGGTACAAGAGACCCTAAGGCTGCGAATATGAGCCTCCCAGGTGAGGCGTCAGTCGAATACAAGACCAAGGAAACGGTGCGACTCAACCACATCCAGGCGCACCCCATTAAGAAACAAATCTGGGTCGGGGTGAAGCCGTGGATGGCGGCACAAGTGCACCACCTTAGTCTTGGCCAAAGAAAACCGAAACCTGTGCGCTTCGGCATAGCGAGAGACGCGGTTCAATGCCTGTTGGAGTCGACGCTCCAGAGTTGGCATCTGGGCCGCGCCAAAAGAGATCGAAAGGTCGTCCACGTAGAGCGTAGCGAGAACATCTTCCGGCAGCACCGAGGTGATGCCGTTGATGCTCAGGGCAAAGAGTGTGACACTGAGGACACTTCCCTGCGGGACACCCTCTTCCTGCTCCTTTGGGCCGGAGAGGGCTCCCCCCACCCGTACGCGGAATCGACGATCTCGCAAAAATTCAGATATAAAAATTGGGAGGCGTCCCCTCGCCCCCATCGTGTGGAGAGTCTCCATGATACTGTATCGCCATGCGGTATCATAGGCCTTCTCCAGATCAAAAAACACCGTGGCGTAGTGCTGTCTACGAAGGAAAGCCTCGCAGACGGCACTTTCCAGTCGGAGCAGAGCATCCGACGTGGAGTGGAACTTACGGAAGCCGCACTGTGCAGAAGACAGATGGCCTCCGCTGTCCAGGAAATAGGCTAATCTAACATTTACCAATTTCTCCATCAACTTGCACACGCAAGAGGTTAGAGAGATTGGGCGGAAACCGGTCGGAGTAGAGTGATCTCTCCCCGGCTTGCGAAAGGCGAGCACAGTAGCGATTCGCCAGGAGTCTGGGAGAAGACCTTCCACCCAGATCCTGTTGAACAAATCTAACAGAAAGGCCATGCCTCGCTCACCCAGGTGTCGAAGCATGGCGTACGGGACATCGTCCGGACCATGGGCGGTGTCCGCGCACGAAGCGAGAGCGGAACGCAACTCACTCACAGTAAACTTGTCGTTGAAGGGTTCTCCGCCTCTGGAGGTAAAGTCCAGCCGGCGGCCTTCCGCGACATCACGACGTGCATTGAATGCTGGCGGAGCAGCATCACGGCTAGAGAATGCGGAAAAAGCGGTCGCTAAGGATTCCGCCACGGACGCGGGGTCCGAGATTGCGGTCCCATTCTCCTGGAGAACGGGAGGGGGGTCCTGCGAGAACTTGCCCCGAATCCTTTTGACTCGCTTCCACACCTCAGCTAAAGGGGTCTTCCCGTTAAGTGAAGACACGTATGCCCGCCAAGAAGAGCGGCGGGCGTGCTTCGAAATATACCGGAACCTAGCCCTAGCCCGACGAAATTCAGCGACAGTGAAATCGTTCGGGCGGCGCTTATAGCGCATGTAGGCATAACGCTTCTGTTTGAGGGCCGTCTCACACTCAGCCGACCACCATGGGAGTGGTCGGCGTGCAAAACGGCCAGACGTCCTAGGAATACTAGTCAGGCCTACGGAGATGAGGTTGCCGGAGAAGAACTCAACGGCCTCATCTACCGACCTAAACTCCTCGACTGAGATAGAGAATTCAGTCATTTCCTGAAATGCAGGCCACCGCGCCCGCGCCAAGCACCACCGAGGTGGTCTCTCAGGCGGCAGTTGCCCTGAAAATGATATTTGAATGGGAAAGTGATCACTACCATGGAGGTCATCGACCACCCCCCAATCAAAATCAGGCTGTGCATCCGAAGAGCACAAAGATAGGTCAAGGCAAGAAAATGAAGCGGTTGTCGGACAGTGATGCGTAAACTCATCCACGTTTAGGACACCCATCTCAAGCTCTTCGATCAGATCGGCAAGGACTTGTCCCCTGGGATTTATGGAGTAATCTCCCCAGAGAGGATGCCTGCCGTTCAGATCTCCAAGCAAGAGATAGGGCCTCGGCAACCGTGCCACGACGCGGCGGAAGTCCCCCGCGTCGAAGTCAGCTGACGGTGGAATGTACGCAGAAATGATAGTATACCTCCTATCCAGGTGCAGCTGCACAGCCACTGCCTGAAAGGAGGTATCTCCCCGCAGCTCCTCCCAGTTGGCCCGGAGTCCACGGCAATTCCATTGAAGGAATATGCCCTCCAGGCCTAGCTCGGAGGAGACGCGGGGGCCCTCCTCGAATTGAAGACCCTCACGGGAATGGCCGTACGCTTCCCGGGGGCAGAACCCCGGGCGCTGTTGGCCGGACAAAGCGCTGAAGGCGCTGTCGCCTTCGAGGACTTATTGGGGGAGGTTGGGCTCGCCATGCGAGTCTTTTCCTGCCTCCGCCTCGAAACCTTAGGCGGGCGTTGCGGCTTGGGAGGCGGGGGGCCCTCTTTTCGAGGAACCACCGTCTCCGAGCCACTCGCTCCACCTCGGGGCGTGGGCGAAGGGGCCGAAGCTCCTTTGTTGCTGTCCTCCTTTCGGGGAACAGCTTTAGGAACCCCGGAAGATGGCCTAGCGACCATCTTCAGGGGTGTTGCCTCCTGTGAGTCTAACGACTCTGTGGAGGCGCGTGGCCGTTTCGCCTTACGGGAAACGGTCACGCTGGGGGAAGATGGGGGAGCCCTGGTATTAGCCGGGGCTGGGTGTGAACCCTTTTTGCCGCCAGCTCTACCAGGGGAGCGCCCGGGTGTAGTAGAGCCCGCAGAAGGGCTCCGAATGGGCGCGGAAACAACCGTGCATGTTGGCATGGATGGGCCAGGAGCAGAGGGTGCTTTTCTAACTATTGAGGCATATGACGTCCCAGGCAGAGCCGGGCGCGCCAGGACCAAGTCCTTAGCCTCGCGGAATGAGAGTCGATCCTGGGCCTGAACGGCCAGGATTTCTTTCTCAAGGAGATATGCACCACATTGCTTCGAAGAAGCAGGGTGCGGCTCTCCGCAATTGACACACTTGGCCACACACGATTTGGACTTATCGTGTGCGACCTTGGAGCAATTTACACAGACTTCGGGTGACCCCGATTTTGCACGTCTACATGATTGATTCGTGTGGCCGAAGCGGTGACAGTAATAGCACCGCCGCGGCAGTGGCACGAATGCCTTCACGCGGTAGCGGTACCAACCGGCACGCACCGACTCAGGGAGCTTGTCACAGTCGAACGTGACGAAGAGTGTAGGGGTGGGTCTCGAGGCCCCTCCCTGTTTTCTCATCACACGTTCGACCTTGACCGCCCCATGGTCGGCCAGCTCTAGGGTGATGTCTTCTATGGAGTAGTCAACGAGTTCCCTTGCATAAACTACTCCTTTTACAAAGTTCATGGTAGAGTGCGGCGTCACACTCACCGGGGTGCCATGAAGTGTGCGAAGAGCACTTATCTTGGCCGCCTCGGCGGGATTCGCCAGAAGGCTCCCGTCCGAGAAACGGGTTACCTTCGGCTCTCTACCAATTGCACTAGCTAATCCTCTCCTCTGATGGATCATGTTGCCCTTGGACAACATGGTGCCATCAGTGGAGCGAATAACGAGGAAGCGTTTGAAGCCAGCGGGCTCGAAAACGCCAGGTAACCTCTGAATGAGGGGCCCCGATGTCATCGAGGCTCCGCCCTGTGCACTCTTGGTCTTAGTCAGGGGCTCCGCACACGAGGGGGTAGAGGGGCCGGATGTGCCGATCTTGGCTTGGTCGCCTACCAAAGTGGCAGCAGACCCATCCGTCCCCGCAGCCCCCGCGGATGGAGAGGAGCCCCGAGTCTTTTTCGTCTTTCTTGTCTTTTTCTTCTTTTTAGGAGAGGAGGGCGGGGAATGAACCCGCTTCTCACCCCCGCCGGTAGAAGCCCCCAGGCCAGATGGACCGGCCTCAGCCAGGTCCTTCTCTGAAATGGAGAAGGTCCCGGTGGGCGCAGGGGATTCATCCGGAGGAGATCCCTCCCCTCCTTGTCCTGCCTGAGAATCCACAGCCGTTTGATGAGGACCTTGCATAGGGGCAGATTCGGGTTCGGTGCTTGGTGCCAAGCCCGGATTCCCCCCCATGGAAGGCCCTACCGTCTGAGGCTGGTTTTCCTCAAGGACCATGTCTATCACAGGAGGGGCCTCCAGTTGGCCATCCCCTCCCAGGACATCGCAGGTCCCCTTGGCAGCGTCATAAGTCTTTAGTGGGGAGGCACAGGCCTTGACCCCGGCAAGGTTTAATATTTTTGCCAGCAGGTCTTTTGAGGGAAGCGACCGAAGGGGCCTGGCTTCCCTCTCCCCCCTAAGGGGGTTTGCCCTACCGAGCCGCTTGTACGAGGGGCGGTCGGCAATGGGCTGCCTGCTGGCTTTCTTGGCAGTCCCCTTAGAAAGCATAGGAGGGACTGCCGCTGGAGATAGGGAGGTGCCCGAAAGCACCTCCAGAGAAGGGGGTGAGGGGGAGTCCCCTACACCCGTAGGCGTAGGAGAGGAGTAAGCCTCCTCTCCGGTTAAAGAGGTATGGAGGGTCCCCTGCGCAAGCACAGGGGGGGGGACCTCCATCTTTTCTGTGGAGCTGCACGAGGGCGGCTCCGTTGTTGTTATAGGGGGAATTAAGGGGAGATGTTTTTTTGTTTCATCATTGGGCATGGTGACCCTCTTTGTTTTACGGGACGCAATCGCTCACCACCTCTTGCAGTAGCCCGCACTGCAAGAGGTGCTTACAGGCCCGGCAGAGCCAGGCGCCGCCATTTGGGACCACCCCTCCCGCCTGGTGGCCTGGCAGTCCTTCGGCATGGCGGCTCCACCTTGAACACAGCGTAAAACGGATAGATTTTGAAGACGAGAGGAAAAGGGATGTGAGGAAGGTATGGGTGGGGATGAAGCAGGTTGTTAAAAGCCAACCACCCCAGACCGGAGCTCAGGGGTTAGGGGACATTGCCCCCTCCCCCCCTCAGCCCCGATCCGGGACGATTGGCTGAGAAGAAGGTCAGCTTCTACCCTGTGAAATTAGAGGCTGACCAGAGAAAGTTGTGGGAGAGGTTGTATGAAAAGCGACGAGGTAGGATAGGAATACAGGCTATCTGAAGGAAGGAAGAGAGGCTAAGCTGGGGCCGGACGGGGCGCTGGATCCCGTCAGCACGGCGGCCAGGATGGCAAATCGCCGTGCCCCTTACGGGGTCTTATGTTCGTAAAAGTAGGAAACCATTATGGTGGAATAAGGAGATAGCTAGAAAAATTTCAGAGAAGAAAAGGGCATATAAAAAATTACAGGTATAGTACTCATGGGTCAGGGAAAGGGGTGTTTACTACCATTAGTGTAGATTGGAGGACGATAAAAGAACTAATAGGTGAGTTAGATACTACCAAGGCCATAATATTCATTCTAGGATACTTAAAGAAGGGGTAGAAAGTATCTCAATAGCTCTGGAGAAGTTGTATACTAGGTCACTGGAATATGGAGAAATACCCAAAGATTGGAAGAGAGCGAATGTAGTTCCCATTTTCAAGAAGGGTAGTATGGAGGATCCAAATAACTTTAGACCAGTTAGCCTAACTCCTGTAGTCTGTAAAATTCTTGAGAAAATAGTTAAAAAAGGGATTTGCCAACATCTAGAGAGGTGGTGGGGGGGGGGTTAATCAGTGATGCTCAGCATGGGTTTATATCAGGTAGATCATGTTTGACTAATTTACTAGACTTTCTGGAGTTTGTAACAGATCAAGTAGATAAGGGAGAGAATGTAGATATAATTTACTTAGATTTTAGTAAAGCATTTGATAAGGTACCACATAGGAGACTAGTTCATAAATTAAAAATGATTGGGATATGTGGGGGTGTTTCAAATTGGATAGCTGAGTGGCTGAAAGACAGGAAGCAAAGGGTAGTGCTAAATGGTGTAAAGTCAGAGTGGAGGGATGTTATCAGTGGGGTTCCTCAGGGATCAGTTCTCGGGCCATTATTATTTGTCATCTATATAAACGATCTTGGAGAGGCAGTTAATAATAAAGTGTCAATTTTTGCGGATGACACCAAATTAGCAGCTGTAGTTAAAGATATTGATGATAATTTTAAAGTGCAGGGGGATTTAAATAAATTGTTATCCTGGGCACATAAGTGGCAAATGACTTTCAACTTTGATAAGTGCAAAGTTATTAACATGGGAAAAGATAATAGAGAATTTAACTATGAAATGGATGGGCATTGGCTGAGCTCAGTAGAGGATGAGAAAGATCTAGGAGTAGTAATAGATAAGTCATTAAGGTTTTCTAAGCAGTGTATTGAAGCAAGAAATAGGGCAAATAGAGTGCTGGGTTTCATTAAGAGAAATGTCAGTTACAAAAGTAAGGTTATTCTTAAACTCTATAACTCTTATGTTAGGCCACATCTAGAGTACTGTATACAGGCATGGTCCCCACATTTTAGACATGATATTAACCTTCTCGAGTCAGTGCAATGGAGGGCAACA
This sequence comes from Ceratothoa steindachneri, assembly GCA_963969495.1. Taxonomy (NCBI): domain Eukaryota; kingdom Metazoa; phylum Arthropoda; class Malacostraca; order Isopoda; family Cymothoidae; genus Ceratothoa; species Ceratothoa steindachneri. Next base: position 78,996,133 of record OZ018319.1, read on the forward strand.
AAGATTATTCCTTCCCTGAGGCACCTTGAATATATAGATAGACTGAGGGTATTAAATATGTTCTCGTTCGAAAAGAGGTGTGTGAGAGGGGACATGATTGAGCTCTTTAAAAATTTTTCTGGGATAGATAAATTGGATGATAGCAAGTTTTTTGAGTTAGATGATGGAAATCGGACTAGAGGTCACCACTTGAAAATTAAAAAGCAAGGGTGCAGGTTTGATTTAAGAAAATACTTTTTCACCAATAGAGTGGTAGACTTCTGGAACAAATTGCTGTGGAGGGTAGTAGGTAGTCCAAATTTAAATGTATTTAAGAGTAGGTTGGATGAGTTTATGGGGAGGGAAGGTTGTGATGGTTCCTAAGTTTTGTATATATTAATATTGTTTGTATATATCTATAGCTGCATGATTTAGTTCTTTACAAGCCTTGATACCCTTGTTTCTGAATGCAATCCTCTGGATGTAGTTTTCCTGGGAGTTTGGGTGCCTTAAAAAAGAGGCTGTTTGACTTGGATGACCTATGATGAGCCCTTGTGGCTTTTATCATGTTATATTATATTGTGGGGGACTTTGATTTTATCTTGCCCTGGTGATGGTGCTTTTTGTGGGTGGGTTTTGACAGATGCGGATGACCTTTGATAGGCCCTTGTGGCTTTTGTCATCGATGAAATTATATTATGTTATATTATAGTTTTTTTCTAAGTTAGGTAAGGTTTCTTGATGTCTTTTATTGTTTTCGTATTTTTTGTTTCTCAGTGAACAATAACAGGTTCTTACTGGCAATGTCGTAGCAATAAATAGAACCCGCTTGGCATTTGTTTTTGTTTCTTTATGGCTTTTTCATACTCTAATTGTGCTTCTTGGTAAATATGTAGACGAGTGGCCCGGACGATAAGATGTACAATTTCGTCCGTGTTCCAAAATGTTTCACATTTTTGGAATACATTTATAGGGGATGGCTCGTGGGGGGTTAAACACGATGCGTGGACCGCACTACGATGATCCTGAGTTTCATTAAATTGGGGGGGGCTGGGGAGCACAGACCCCCAATATATAATCCTAATTTTTATAATGTTCTGACATTTACAGAGGTGAATGCTTTAACTACATCATGTCACCACCTTTAATCATTTTGCGAATTATAATAGGGGTTGGGGGTGGGGTATGATGTCAGAAATAACACGGTTGAACGATAATATTTACACAAAATAATTTTTTCCAGCCGGGACGCTCATCTACATGTTTACCTGCTTCTTCGTTATTCAAATTTGGGTTTATTTTGCATGAACGCGAAAAACTTTTAAGATTATTTAGATGGACATGAACTAATCAATAAACCTATAAAAGTAAATATTATTTGTCATTAGGTTAGGTTCTTCTGCCAGTAAAAAGCTGTTGGGGAAAAAATCCCAGTAAATTCAAGGGGACTGCTCATGGGGGAGATATCACTGCGGAAGGACCACCCTGCAATGATCCTGAGTTTTCAATCATATACAAAAAAATATAACGCTGTAATTGTTCACATCTGGTAAACCTGAAGATCCATACCCCGCGAAGCGTACTATGGGTTGCTATATGGTGGGCATAGACCCCCCATACCCCCCTGCTCGCTACTTTCCACTCACTTAGTAAGAAACCTGCACTATCTAAGAAGATAACTTTAATCTTAGTACTGGTACTAATAATACAATTTGGTAAGCATGTAGACGAGCGGCCCGGCCGGAAAAAATGTTTTGTATAAATATTATCGTTCACCCGTGTCATTTCTGACGTCATGCCCAACCCCCAACCCATATTATAATTCGCAAAATGATTTAAGGCGCTGATAAGTATAGGTTTAGGAAGGAGATTGGGAGGAATTGGTTTACAAATCGTGTGGTAGATGAATGGAATAGGCTCACTAGCCATGTGATAGAAGCCTCCTCTCTGGTCTGGGTAGTTTTAAGAATAGATTAGATAAATATATGGATGAAGCTGCTAGATGGGACTGACTTTTTTTTATGTACATATGTATATATTTTTCCAAGAAGTGGGGAGATTATATTTTGCGGTTGCATGAATGGACATAATCCTCTGGATGCATTTTATGTATATTGTAGATTAGATCTGACGAACTCCTTAAAAGGTGACAATGTTGATGACTTTTCTCTGGTAAGAAATCGTTTGTGTGTTGACTGGAACAGGAGCTGCCAAGTGTAGGCCATGAATGGTCGTTTGCAGTCTCCTTCTTTTCTTATGTTCTTATGATGTAGTTAAAGCATTCACCTCTGTAAACGTCAGAACATTATAAAAATTAGGATTATATACTGGGAGGCTGTGCCCCCCAGACCCCCCCCCCTTTAAGGAAACTCAGGATCATCGTAGTGCGGTCCAGGCATCGTGTTTAACCCCCCACGAGCCGTCCCCTATAAATGTACTCCAAAAACGTGAAACATTTTGGAACACGGACGAAATAGTACATATTATCGGCCGGGCCGCTCGTCTACATATTATTCTATAAACAATTAGGATTATATATACTCTTATTATAATATTTTCTCTTGTAGTTATCCTTGAACTGAATAAAGTTCGAAAGTACTTGGAATCACCTTTTTCATTTTTCCTGCGGGACATCGCATTCATTGCAAACCCTTACGTGCTACACACACACACACACTCTCTCTCTCTCTCTCTCTCTCTCTCTCTCTCTCTCTCTCTCTCTCTCTCTCTCTCTCTCCAGCATAAGGGCGGCTAAGCGGTCTGAGGAACTCCGAGTGGCGAGACTCTGTAAAGAGAATCCCAAGGAGTTTTTTGGATATGTGAACAGCCGTAAACCAATCCGTCGAACGATTGGCCCTTTGAGGAATGAGGAGGGGACATTAAAGCATTCAGATGCAGAAAATGCTAACCTCCTCAACGACTACTTCTCTTCAGTGTTTACTGAAGAGTGTGGTCCCATTCCCCAGCCGACGGATTCCTACTCGGGGGAAAAGCTGGAGGCAATGGACTTCACCGAAGGAGAAATAAAGAAAAAGATCGCTGACCTAAAGACGAATAAGTCCCCTGGACCGGACGGGTTTCTACCTAAAGTGTTGAAGGAAGTGTGCGATGAAGTATCACGACATCTGTGCGCTATCTTTAACATGTCAATCCGGACCGGATGCGTTCCTAGAGACTGGCGTGAGGCGGAGGTGACTCCTATCTTCAAGAAAGGAGACCGTAACCAACCGTCGAACTACCGACCTATCAGTCTGACTTCGATAGTCGGTAAACTCATGGAAAGCATCATGGTGGACAAAGTCACGTCGTATTTAGAGTCAAACCTGCTACTGAGGAGTTCCCAGCACGGCTTCCGAAGGCAACGGTCATGCCTGACGAACCTTGTGGAATTCTTCCACTTCGTTTTCAGTGAGCACGATCGGGACAAGGCGGTGGATGTGGTCTACCTAGACTTTCAGAAAGCCTTTGATAAGGTACCACACCGCCGCCTTCTCCGGAAAGTGCGAGCGCTTGGCATAGACGGAAAGGTAGCCGGCTGGATCGAGAACTGGCTAAGTGGCAGACGGCAACGGGTGGTGGTAAATGGACAGTCTTCTGAGTGGGTGCCCGTTACTAGCGGGGTGCCTCAAGGTTCTGTCCTGGGACCACTACTATTTATCATCTACGTCAACGACATGGACGGTGACATGGTTGCCAAGATTTCCAAATTTGCCGACGATACGAAGCTTGGTATGAACGTTGCAAAGGATGGAAATACTGCCCGCCTGCAGGAAGATCTTGGGAAGATTGGGGAGTGGTCGGACACGTGGCAAATGCCTTTTAACGTGGGCAAATGCAAAGTGATGCATATCGGCCACAGAAACCCCCAATCTCAGTATATCCTTAAGGGCACTGCTATTGAATCCACCGACACTGAGAAGGACTTGGGTGTAACAATCACTAGTGACCTCAAGTTCTCGAAACAGTGCATTGAGGCGGAGAAAAAGGCCCAAAGGATGCTAGGATATATTAAGCGCCAGTTTGGTTATCGGAACCAGGAGATTGTACTGTGGCTGTACAACTCACTTGTCCGACCGCACCTGGAGTATGCCGTACAATTTTGGAGTCCTTCATTGCGAAAGGACATCGCGAGATTGGAACGCGTACAAGCCAGGGCAACCAAGCTGATTCCCTCTATCCGACATAAAAGTTATGAGGATAGACTAAGGGAGTTAGATCTGTTCTCACTGGAAACCCGTAGACTGCGTGGTCAGCTCATCGAAGTCTTCAAAATACTTCGAGGGTTCGATAATGTTGACTACCGGGATATTTTCACACTGAGTGAGAACAGAACGCGCAATCACGGCTTCAAACTTGAACTGAAGCGTTACAACCGCAATCTGTGTGGAAACTTTTTCACCTACAGTATCTGCGGTAAGTGGAACGCACTTCCAGTGGAAGTTGTCAACAGTGAATCTGTTGACCAGTTCAAGTCAAGACTAGACAAAGTCTTGAAAAGTGGCCGTTTATGGACGCAAAACAATTGAGCAGCCATGTGCCCGCTCAATTGCTAGTCCAAAGGTACCCTCTTTGAATGGACCGTAAGGTCTCCTAGGGTACTTACTTTCCTTGTTACTCCTTGTTACTCCTTGTTACTCTCTCTCTCTCTCTCTCTCTCTCTCTCTCTCTCTCTCTCTCTCTCTCTCTCTCTCTCTCTCTCTCTCTGTTGCGAAACGTTGATCGTTAACCGGCTTTGGGTGATACGATAACGTTCCGAGAAATTAATACCTCACTCCAAAAGGTAATGGATGAATATTTTTGGCTGGGTGATGAGCAAAAATTCTGATATGATTTTGCCTTGAGCAAAATAGTGATGAAAACAAGAAGACTGCAGTTATATTTTATTTAGGGGCTTTAGGTAGCAAATGGAGGAGGAGTTCGAATTTGATTGATTATTGATTTCACGGGTTTATCTTTGATGATGCTTAAATACAATGTCGAAGTATGGCCAAGTGTACGGGAATATGCGCACACAGGCTCTAAGGTAGGCCAAGCAAGGCAACAACTGTTATTGTTCTAAGCGTGCTATTTGAATAGATAGCGGCAGCAGCGTGACCAAGGAATATACCAAACACAACGACAAAAATAGATTCTAATACACACTAAATAAAAGTCACAACAATATATATGGATATATGAATAAAACGGAATTAGGTTCCAACTATTAATTAGATAACCTGGGTTATTGAATGGTTATAATGGGAGATTTGGGGTAGTGAGTGATTTAGTTCCTTTGAACCTCGAGAGTAAAGCGGGAAAAAATTGGGGGAGGTCTTGGTGACCTGGATTACTTACGGTGGGTAGCCACAAACCAGCAGCGGGTGTGGCTACTTTCTCGAACTTGTGTTTTGCAAGATACGGGCCTCTTGTCCTCAAGAGGTCACCGGACGAACTTCGAAGGGAGGGAGGGGCGGAACTTTTTCCAACCTCAGGTTGAGCGAGCTAACGGGCCTCTTGTCCTCAAGAGGTGACCGAAGAACTTCGGAGGACGGTTTCTCCAATCCTTGATCCACATCGGTTGAGAAAGGATGAGGTTGCCTCACGAGACTCTTCTCCCTGACCCGAAGATACGGGTGTGATGCCCAGCTCTTTTGTGGCTTGCGACCGTCACTCACACTTCTCGGGAGAGAGCTTCGTTGAATTTAACTCCTTTTGGGGAAGTGTCGTCTCACTAAATCTGTCTGTAATCCAGGAGAGGGTGCATATATACCCGGAGTTCTCCAAAAAAGGGAGAGAGATAGGCCTTCTCAAACTTCGTTATCGGGCGTGACAAACCGAGCGTCTCCTTGCGGGGAAGTGTCAATGGCAGGGGCCAGCAGCTGGAGCCATAAAAGCTGTTCGCGGCGAACCTACAAAGTAATCTCCCAACCCGAGGGGGGGGGGGTGAGACGACTGGGAGCTAGCCTCAATTTCAGCGTCATGTCTTTTAAGCATGTCATTAAGGGGGGAAGCTATGGCAGCAAAATTCAACACGAAACGACGATAAAGAGGCACGGATCGTAAAAAGGAACAAAGCTGTTTCTTCGTTCGGGGGAACGGCATTTCTGAAATAGCTTTTACCTTGTCCTGGGGAAGCATTTGATTCCTGCTGACCTGGAAACCAAGGTAATTAATAGTGTCATAGGCGAAGTGACACTTTGTCAGCCTAACGTGAACCCGTGTACGCGTAACCGGGATAGAAGCGCGCACAAAGACTGTACGTATTGATCCCAGGTACGAATAGCGATGTACCCGTTATCGAAGTAAAAGGCACATTTGATAGGCCATCTAACAACCGACGCATGATCCGGTTATAGCTTCCGCAAGCAATTACTAGCACAAAAGGAAGGCGGGTAAACTGAAATAACCCCTTTTCAGTAGCGAAAGCGGTAAAGTGTCTTGCTTGCTCTGCAAGCGGCACTTGGTGGTAGGCTTTGCAGAGTTCGATCCTGGATATGAACTTCACGTCTTCGAAGGCATGAAGACTTTGGCCGCTTAGGGATATCGGTTCCGCGTCAATTGTGTAACCTCGTTTAATTTTCGAAAATTTACGCACATCCTAAACGACTCGTCAGGCTTCCTAACCATAACAATGGGGGAGCAAAAATCGGACGACGAGGGTTCTATTATGCCTAATTTTAATAAGTTCTCTATCTCTGCATCGAAAGTCCACCGTAAGTGGACGGGTATGGTGTAAGGCTTGGTCCTTATTGCATCTTGGGTAGTGAGAACAATCTCATGCGTAAATTGGGTTGAGCAACCCGAGAATTCTGAAATGACGTCCGGAAAGCCTTCCAATAAAGCAAGCAATTGAGCCCGCTCATTAGGGGAGAGATTGGGGCTCACGTCCAAGTCGGAGTGAGGCTCCACTTGGGGGAAAGGAAGAGACAGCAGAAGATCCTCATCGTCTGCTTCTACGCACACCGTTTGGACCAGACACAAGGGTTCAACGGGATAGGCGGCTTCGAGGACGGGTTCTTCGTCTAGGGCGACTATGTTATTAAGGTAAGCACAGCGGTGGTATTTCTTTAGGCGGCTGATATGGTAAATCTTATTACTGGAGGAGGTTTCGAATAGGTAATCACCGGGCCGCGGGGCTCTAAAACGGAGAAAGGTCCTTCCCAATGGGAGAAGCTTATTTGCTTCGGAGCGAAGCAAGAGCAGTACTTCGTCACCTGGTTTGAATGAACGCCCTTTTGATTTTAGGTCGAAGTAGGTACGGTATTTCTCCAGTTTACATCGGCGTTCTGGAGAGCGATGTCGGCACATTTTTCTAGACGTGTGTGCAGGTCTAAAACGTACGCATACGAGGATTTAATCTCCTCATCCATTCTAGGATTTGACCACAATATTTTTAAAATGCCCATTGGTCCTCGGACGTTACGTCCATATAACAGCTCAAAGGGAGCGAACCCCAAAGTCCTATGAGGGACTTTGCGAGAAGCAAATAACGCTACGCGGAGGTAGCGGTGCCACTCTTGGGGCTGGTTGTGGCACACCTTCTTGAGTACCATTTTGAGGGTGACGTTTAACTTTTCGCACATCCCGTTAGCGGAAGGATGCCAGGGCGTCGTGAAGAGGGACTTGATGAGAAGGAGTTTACCGACATACTCCATCAATTCAGAGGTGAATTGACGTCTTCTATCGGATAAGATCTCCTTCGGGATCCCAACTCGGGAAAAGATTGAGATTAAAGCTTCTGCACAAGAAATGCTGTCAATCTTCTTCATGGGAAGAGCCTCTAGAAAACGGGTGGCGCAATCAACCAGTGTTAAAATATAGCAGTGTTCCTGGCTCGACGGGGGACGAAAGGGGCCTATTAGGTCGATTGAGACCCGAGCGAAGGGCTCGGCCCTCTCGGGGTCTTTTGAAGGAAAGCGGGGGCTACACGCCCTTTGGAGGTGACCTTCTGGTAAGGTTCACATGACTTGCAGAAGTCGATAATTTCTTTGGCCGCTCCTGGCCCAAACAAATATTTAAAAACTCGCTGTGCCGTTTTGTTATGACTGAAATGTCCGGCCATTAAGCCATCATGAGCCATCTTTATAACGGGTTCAGTATACGTTTTCAACACACACAACGCGCTGGTTGGGGGGCTTGCTGGTTCAACAGAAGAATGATATAATAACTCATCTTTCACGGTTTATTCGATCTTGCGGTTGCCTCACACCGTTTCAGTCTCCTTCTTCTTGTTTTTTCCCACAGGGGTTGTATGTAATGTCGGGGATTTCTTCTGTGCCTCAGCAAATTGGACATTAGTGGCGAGGTCGATGTCTGGGGAAGATAGGGGTACCGGAAGCGATACATCTTTCTAGGCCTAGGCCCTGGTAACGACAGGCTGATAAATTGTGTTTTGGGAGAGCTGTGAAGTAGTGGCACTGTATATGTCACCGTGCCACTGGGAATCTGGTGGCACGACATAAAAATTCATGCACCAACGCGAACCTATTATGCTTTGGACTTACGGGGGATAGTAGTTTGTCGGAAACTACTATACAGGTGCAACCTGTATCTCTAACTAAGGTTGACACTCGGCAACAATTTACTGCGCCATTTTCAAACTGGAGCCCACCGGGGGAACTCTAGTTGAACAAGAAATTTACCTGTTGATCTGGGAGGGCGGGGAGGAGCAGGGGCCGCTGGCGATGTGGCTGGCGGATTAGGTGATAGGGCAGCAGAGATTTGGTGGACCTGGTGACTCGATGAGGTCCTCAGTTGAGAATTTGTGGGGCAATTGTAACTTAAGTGCACAGGGATTCCACGCGAAAAGCATACAATTGGTCTACGGTGGTAGTTGCTAGTCGTGGATCGGAGTAATGGGGGCTTCACGTCCTTTTGTTCTCTCGGCCGGTGAGGCCTGTATTTGCTCGGCACCTGCTCTTTTCCGAAACCGTTGTTGCCCTTGGATTGGCTTCGGTTAAACCCAAACTTGTGTTTAGGGGAGGGGGAATGGTTCTTCTTGACCTCCTTGTGTATAGGTCGTGACTGGAAGCATGAAAGCCCTTAGTTAGCGAGGTAGGGTCGATATCAGTTGATCCCTTAGAATAAAGTCAACTAGCGACTCATAATCACTTGATACTTGGGCCGAATCCAGCCAGAATTGGAAATTATGCCAAAGCGTGAATCCAAATTGTCTGTAGGTTAGGCCTGGCGGTATTCGCGTGGAGAGGAAACTAATCCTATAAAATTCTGGACTCATGTTAATAGTAGAACTTCTTTAGGGTTGAATAATCAAGGGTGCCCTCCGAAGGGAGCGAAATGAATATCTCGCGAAGACGAGGATTCAATAGTGGAAGTAGCCGGGCGACACCATCTGATTCTAAGTCCCAATTGTTGACTTCGAAGATCTTCTCGAAGTGCGTTAAATAAGAGTAAAAATCTTCTCCATCTTTGTATGCGAGGTGTTTTAGTGAGGGCACTTGAGCCTGTTCATTTCGAGATCTTACGGAGTTTATCTCGACTTGGTAGCAGTTTATCTTATGGGGTGAAGGGGGCATTTTTTCCTACATTTGCAGGTTGACGGGCTGGTTTATCGAATTTTCTTCTTCTTGATTGTTTTTCTGTTTCGTTGAGTTGGCCCTTCTAACGTTTTCTTCCATATTCTTTTTGAGTTGATCGTATCTTCTTCTTGTCTTACTTTCGACTCGAAATTTCTTTTAGGTTGTCTTCTTTTTAGTAGTCCTTTAAACGTTTTCTTCGGCTTCCGTATCCTGGTTGAGTTGGTCCTTAATCTTCGTTTTCTTTATTGAGCGATTTTTATAAAATTTATTTGGACTCTGAAGTTTCGAACGAGGTACCTCTTGAATCCGTTTCCAATACGCTAGCCACACGACTGGCTAAGTCCGTTCTTTTGTTGGTAAGTTTTTCTGTTATTTATATTATCGAGTTGGAAGGAATTTCTCTCATACATTTCGCACCCCTGCACATGTCCCTTTCTAGAAAGCGCAGCGAATTTGAGGATTGGGGAGAGACTAGTCTTGGATTTCTTAATCGAGGAGTAGTAGCTCTCCTTTCCCGGCCTCCAGTCTGTAGCATTAGTGGAGCGAATTTGGGGGATTAAGGAGAGCGAATTAAGTCTTGTTTGTTTTTTAATAAATCATGGCTTTCCTTTCCCGGCTCTCCAAGTTCACCGCAGCACTTTTTGATTCTATTTGTAGGACAGGTTCAGAGTAACGAATAGTACATGATGAGACAGCGGAGCGAATTTGAGGATTAGGGAGAGATCTCTTCTGCTTCTCTCTATGCTTTTAATTCTTCGACTTCTGCTTCTCTCCGTGCTTTTATTTATTCGTCTCCTATCTGTGTTTTTCTTTCCGCACGTTTGTTACGTTCCTCTTCCTGGACGTAAGCGATTAAATCTTCCCCAGATAAGCCTAGGATATGCCCTTGTTTATGAAAGCGATCGAATGAAGACATCCCAGATATGCTAGTTCCGGTCATGGCAAACGAAAAAGCTACCGGCGCTATTGAAGCTTTACCCAAAACAAATATAAATTCTACTAACGACAAAAATGACTAAAATTCTAGTCAAAATCGGATAAACTCACAAAAAAAAATAACGGGGAAATCTGACTCACGACACACAAAAAAGGGCGGTTACTATTGCCGCTTAACTAGTATCCTCTTTTAAGGAACTAGAAAAACTGTGAACACACCACACCAGAATAAACTTAAAAATTAGTTGTTACCCGTTAATCAAAAAGAAAATTGTCCTAATATATTGGTGTTCAGATATTCTTGTAATGAAGCTGCTATCAATTGAACTTAGTGCTTCAAAATCAGGTGAGGAAGACCCAAAGCCTGACGCCAAATTATATATATATATATATATATATATATATATATATATATATATATATATATATATATATATATATATATATATATATATATATATATATATATGTCGTAGAATAGGCTCCCGACGATATAATATATCAATTCTTTGTGGGGATTATTCTATATTCGAGTGCGTGGTGATCAGATGGCCGACAATGGTTCAAAAGGGGGCCTGGAGAGGTCTTATTTATCTTCAATATACTTAACAAGTGGAACTGAGCCCAAGGATAAATAATATTGCAAACATTAATAAAATATAATTTTATCAATTAATCTAATAAAACAACACGGAAAATATTTACATGACCGGGATTAAAATGGGAGATACACAGGAAACGAAAAGGGTCATGGGAATATTTGACTAAGCAGAGGGTTAAGATTTGGAGGGATTCAAAACGACAAAACAAACAAGAAGGGAAATGGTTGGCTAAAATCCGTTTAAAGCACAGAGTTGCGTTGACACAAAGTTAAATAGTTTAATGTAATGCGTAGCTTACTTACTTATAAGGTTGTCGTGGCAGAGGAAGGCTATGGGAAGGAATCTTCGGTCCAACTAGCGATTTCTTTTCCAGGAGAAGGGGTTCTTCGGGGGGGCTGTCCTTAACGAGGGGGAAAGACTGACTTCGAGGAGTGAGAGCAAAGTGGGGCTCGGAAGTACGAGTGATCCTTGAGAGAGGATATCGGAGATGTTCTAGATGAACAATGGAGGTTATTGGTGTAACCAAGCGTTCTCTTGAAGAACGTTAAAAAGGGGTGAATTAAATTACTGCTGACGTGATTTGGAGGGAACGAGAACCGTTTCTTGTCGAATAAGCTCGAAGAACAATGAATGTTCTAAAGTTGTTCTCTTTCTGAACAACAGGGGGGGGGGTGAGAACGGTTTCTTGTCGAACGGGCATGAAGAACAATGGCTGTTCTAAAGTTGTTCTCTTTCTGAGCAACAGGGAAGGGGGGAGGCTGTTTACTTGGCATCTCGAGGGGCACGAACCTTGGCACCCAAGGGATATTGTCCTCTTCTGGACAATAAGGGGTTCTCGAGGTAGAGTTCCTAGGTGCACAAGGAAGACTGGATCGGCGTGATGCCTCGCGAAGATAATCGTGATCTGGTTCAAACGCGAAATGCTATCGCATAAATAGCCGGAGCCAGACCCTCGGCGTAGGGGACAATGGATGGATGGGGGGGGGGGGACTTCGATAGAATCTCCCGGTGGTGCTTGGGAAAATATCTTATCTTCCCATAACCCTAATTCAATCTGGCGAGATCGACGCATGGAAGCAAACGGGGGATTGAACCTCCTTGATTAAACTTGGGAATGGTGGGCGATAAGGCGCCTTCTATTCTCTCTCACAGAATGCACGTGGGAAGCATGCGTTTCGACATGTGATAGGGGCTGAAGCATGGCAGCTTCAGACCGTTCTATCACAATATATATATATATATATATATATATATATATATATATATATATATATATATATATATATATATATATATATATATATATATATATATATATAATCTCTGTGTCGAAGTTTGGCCAAGTGTACGGGAATATGCGCACACAGGCTCTAAGGTAGGCCACGAGGGGCAACAACTGTTATTTTTCCAAGAGTGCGATTTGAATAGATAGTGGCAGCAGCATGATCAAGGAATATACCAAACACAACTACAAAATAGATTTTGATACACAATAAATAAATGGCACAACAATAAATATGGATATATATGGGTACATGAATAAGACGGAATTAGGTCCCGACTACTAATTAGATAACCTGGGTTATTGAATGGTTATAATGGGAGATTTAGGGTAGTGAGTGATTTAGTTCCTTTGAACCTCGAGAGTAAAGCGGAGCAAACTTGGGAGAGGTGTTGCTAACCCTGATTACTCACGGGGGGTAGCCACAAACCAGCAGCGGGTGTGGCTACATTCTCGAACTTGTGTTTTGAGAGATGCGGGCCTCTTGTCCTCAATATGTCACCGGACGAACTTGGAAGGTCGGCGGGGGGGTCTTTTCCAACCTCGGTTTGTGCGAGCTATCGAGCCTCGTGTATTGTCCTCAAGATGTCACCGGTCGAACTTCGAAAGGAGGGGGGGGGGACTTCTCCACACTCGGCTTGAGCGAGCTAACGGGCTTCTTGTCCTCAAGAGGTCACCAGAAGAACTTCGGAGGACGGCTTCTCCAATCCTTGATCCGAAGGCGGCTGAGAAAAGCTGACGTTGCCTCACGAGACTCTTCTTCCTGACCCAAAGATACGGGTTTGATGCCCAGCTCTTCCGTGGCTTGCGACCGTCACTCATACTTCTCAGGAGAGAGCTTCGTTGAATAACTCCTTTCGGGAAAGTGTCGTCTAACCAAATCTGTCTGTAATCCAGGAGAAGGTGCATATTTACCCGGAGTTCTCCAAAACAGGGAAAAAGAGAGAGACCTTCTTGAACCCTCGTTATCGGGCATGACAAACTGAGCGTCTCCTTGTGGGGGAGTGTCAAGGGCAGGGATCAGCGGCTGGAGACATAAAAGCTGTTAGCGGCTAACCTACAAAGTAATCACCGATCCGAGGGGGGTGGGAAGGGAAGATTGAGGCAGCGGGGAGGTAGGCTCAATTTCAGCCTCATTCCTCGTATAAATTTTGCGGAGACTTGGTGGCAAGTCCAAAAAGGGTGAAGTCAGAGGGGGGGGGGGGGGGGTAACGGCTAGCGTTCTTTCTCGAAGTAATATCTTAGGAGGTGGGTAAATAATATTATTCTAGGGGATACCTCTACATACATCTCTCTAAATCTTCGTGCTTTGGTACGATGAATGAATAAGACTCGTCTTGACGTAAGATCAGTTGCGTAAATGTTATCTACTAATGCGGAGTAAAATGACTTGATTGGTATGACCCGAGGGATATGTGAAACTGCTCCTCGAACTGATTTCTCTCGAATGAATGATGCCGAATGAATGATCTCTCTGCTCCTTGATTTGTTCGTTTTATACGTGGACACATTTACAAACATATATATATATATATATATATATATATATATATATATATATATATATATATATATATATATATATATATATATATATATATATATATATATACATATAAAATAATTTTGAAAACCTTTTCTATCGTGAGAAAATATACTACAACGGTGAAATTTGGCAAACGCGTTTTCCGATTTCCTTAACAAAACAGAAATATAATATTGTGGTTGTAATTTGATGCTCACCGAGTGTCATTATGATCGGGCTAACCTATTTTAAGGTTCCCTTTTGTAACCACAGAATAATTAGTCTCATTCTCAGTTTACCTTTTTACCGCGACTTTGGTCTTTTCGGGAAATCAATTTTGGCAATGGTTCTAAAATATCCTGTTGCCTGTAACAATGTTTCATTTGAGTTTCTTTTTGATTCGTTTCACACACATAAATTTATTTACATTGGTTGAGTGTACACATTACTACTTCATGGGTTTGTGTGTGCACATATTGTGTGCACCATATATATATATATATATATATATATATATATATATATATATATATATATATATTATATTTCTTTATATATATATATATATATATATATATATATATATATATATATATATACATATATATATATATATTTGTTTATTTTCCTAATTCTCTTTGTTTCTTTATTTATTACACGTGTCATATTATTTACTTAATTTACACAAATAGCCATTTTTTAGGATTTGATAGATTCCCTGAGCGTCCATTTGTGGAGTTCCTCGCTGGGCCTATTAAATCCTGCAATTTGGGTTTCACATGCCTACTTATTTTACAACATGAGCACTACAAGTTTTCACCAACATATCATCTGATTGCAGATCAGTCATTACGAAGTCACGCAAATTTGAAATGTCTGACACTAAATTTATGCGTTCTGAATTAGCCTTCCTGCTCAAGGAAGACATCATCAAACCAAGCACCTCGCCCTGGCGAGCTCAAGTTGAAGTTGTGTCGAATCAATTAAAGAAAAGGCTAGTAATTTACTATTTTATACTTTTCTTTATATGGGTAATACGCGTGTTAATAAGTCCTCTTTTCCGCGCTTGTTAGATCCCTCGCAGAAGAGATAGATCCTGCTTTGGATTATCCTCGTTTTCTAGTGCTGAATTCCAGTTCCGGGTGTTAACTTTCTAAATTGGACGTTTCAGATTTGAATGAGGATTTTGAGTCCCGCTGTGGTGCTCACCGCCGTATGTGGACCCGTGGTAGTGGCGATTTAGTTGTTGAGGTATCTGTAGGGGTGCGATAATATAAATATAAATAGCCGATAAATTTACCAACCCAGGACGGACTAAAAGCCGGTCGTGAGGCTAGAGTATTGGCGTTCAAATCCAACGGTACCGCGTTCAAAACTCAAGAGTCCAAAAAATTTTATGAAGATCTCTCAAGAAAGAAAACGGAAGTCAAGTAAAACGGAAAGAAAACGCTTGAAGGACTAACTCATCAAGAAGAAATCAGAAGATAAATGGAAGAATCAAGAAAGAACACGGAAGAAAAACAGTTATGGGGGGGAGCATATTCTTCTTATCCTCCTATTTATTTATTTATCAATATTGTTCTTACTTTTCCATTTAATTTTCTCTTTATCGATTCTTCTTCTTCTTGGTTGAAATTCCTTATTTCTTTAAGTTGGCCCTTCAAACATTTGTCTTCATTTTTTCTTGACTTCAGTATTCTTTCTTGATTTCCGTATTCTTCTTGGCTGGGTTGGTCGTTAATCTTCGTTTTTCCTTTATAGATGCATCTTCATTTTTCTTCCGTTTTCTTTCTTGATGCATCTTCATTTTTATTTCGTTTTCTTTCTTGATTCTTTCATTTATCTTCCGATTTCTTCTTGATGAGTTAGTCCTTCAAGCGTTTTTTTCCGTTTTCCTCGACTTCCGTTTTCTTTCTTGAGAGATTTTCATAAAAGTTTTTGGACTCTTGATTTGAACGCCAATACTCTAGCCTCACGACCGGCTTTTAGTCCGTTCTGGGTTGGTAAATTTATCGGCTATAAATTTATATTATAGAGTTGGAATGAATTTTTCTCTGATACATCTTCGCATCCCTATATACCTTCGCGAGAGCAGAGTGGCGCCGTGCGGGATTTCTCCTCCCTTTCGGAGGTCCCGGTTTCGGTTGTGCCCCACCCTCGCCCTAATTTTGTTAAGGAAGTGCTTCGCTCCAACGAATTACTGCAATATGATGTATAGATACTAAAGAATAAACTTTCGTCCCAGAGGGTTACAGACGTTTGTAGGGTGTCTAAGCCTGATGGTCCTGCTAAGGTTCCTACGAGTACGCTTATCGTCATCTTTGAGCATCAGGATCTGCTCCAGTTTGTTCGTGTCTCTGTGCCCGTTATGTCGAGCTCCCCAGACATTGTTTTAATGCCACCAGTTTGGCCACATGAGCAGTAATTGTAGGCAGGCTCGTCGTTGTGTGGCCGAGGGGTTGGTGTACCATGACTTCTTGTGGGAATCATGAATTTTGCGCCAATTCTGGAGGTTCCCATAGCGCGGTTTCGCGTTCTTGTCCCGTATTCCTTTTTGAGACCGTCGTAAGTTGCAGAGGCAGCTTACCCCCTCCGGCGGTCTCTTCTTTGACATTCTCCGGGAGGCGAGTTCCTGCCGTCCTCCTCCCGGTCATCCCACTCCTTCTTTGTCTTCTTCTCGCGGTCCCTCTGTTGTCCCCTCTTCTTTGCCTTCGACCCCTCCCACGGTTCCTCCGTTGTGCCCTCTCACTTGCCTTTGGTTCTTCTCACGTTCTTCCCTCTGTCGCGGACCGTGAGAACGACCGAGCTGAAACGCTTGAGGATATCTGGGAGTTCTTTCAGGTGTCTGCCCCCGCTGTTCCTTTGCCTCAGTGCAAACGGAAGGGTTCCTCCTCACCCTATTAGGAGTCCAAGCGCGCTGCCTCTGATGAGGCTTGTTTGTTCCCCCGAGTCGGTTGTTGGGGCGCCCTCCGTTTTGATGCTTTCTCCTCCCCCGTTGGCATCACCAATGTCATTGTGAGGGCAGAGGTTCTCCCGGTTCGGTCTTCCTTGCCTCTTACCTCCGTTTAGTCTTCGATGCCTCCTGCCCGTTTCTTCATTTCCTTCAGACCCTGTTCCTTCCTCACCCTCTGACCCAATTCCTTCCTTACCCTCTGATCCTGTTCCCTTCTCACCCCCTGTCCATCTTCTGCGCATCTTAGTTCTTCTCCGTCTCTAATCGATCTTCCCTTCCCTCCGGGACATGAGCCGTCCACGTTGAGGGTTCGGTCTGGCTCTCAGCTGTCGCCTTAAGCCGTTCACGCTGCCAAGTCAGTGCTGGGTGCGCCCCCGACTCATCGCGATTTGTCCCTTGTCCCCTCTGGGTCTTCTAGTGTTTGGGAACCTTCGAAGGTTTCCGTCACTAGAATCCCGACGTTGGTGTCGAGACAACAGTGATGTCCGTCATCCTACAGTGGAATTGTCAAGGGGTTCTCCCCAAGTGGGAGGAACTCCAGTTCTTGCTTTCTAGTGTTCGGCACTTGGTGGTCTGTTTGCAATAAAATAAGCTTGGGACTCGCCCCTTCCCGGTGCTTTCGAACTTCCGAGTGTTTAATTTCATCCCCCGCCGGTGGCGTGTCCCATTGTGGTACTTCTCCTTTAATTTCCTCTTCGCTATTTTCTGCGCCAGTTTCCCTCCGTACTACCTTGCAGGCTGTTGCTGCAAGGGCTTTTACTTCCAAGCTTTTAATTTGAATCGGTCTGACCTTTTAGAACCCACAAGTCGGTTACCTACCCAGTTTTTATTACTTGGTGATTTTAATGTTCACCACCCATCTTGGCGTGATACTGCCCGTAATTCCCGAGGCGGAGTAGTTGAGTCCCTCTTATTATCCGATTCCTTTTGTCATTTAAATTCTGGCGATTTTACTTCTTACCCTGTACAAACGGATTCTTTTAGTGCTTTAGACTTATCTTTATGATCGCCCGACTGTTTCCTCGATTTCCGGTAGTCGATTAGGGATGATCTTTCCGGGAGTGATCACTTCCCGATCGTCCTGTCGGCCGCTCTTCCTGGCCCCTTGCCTTTCCCTCCCTCCTCGTTGGGATCTGCGTCGAGCAAATTAGGTTAGGTTCCGGGAGGCTTCCTATATTAATGCCGTCCGGGGCCCGGGGTTTCTTCGATACCGTTGATTCAGCGGTCTCATATTTTCGAGGCTGCTGAACGCTTTGTTCCGCGGAGGTGCCGTGTTGCGGGGCGCTCCAGTTCCCCTGGTGGTCGAGAGATTGCCCGTCTGAAATTTTTGCCTATAAGTTGACCCATTCCTGTTATAGGCGGAACCCGACCGACTCGAATAGGGTCAAACAGAACCGGACTCGTGCCATCTGCCAGAGGACCCTAGGTCGTGCACGCTGTATTTTTTTTTAGACCCTTTATGGGTCTAAACAGGCACGGTATTTTATAATGATTAAAATTTAAAAGCGTGAATAATACTCTTGAGTTGTGAATGGTGATATGATGGATGAAGTGAATTGAAATGAATGGGTGGTGGTAATGAAATTGTTCATGAATTAAAAGGTTTTTCAAAGTGCAAGATGCGAATTTTCATAATTTATCGCGTTTTGCTTCTTTTCTTTTTCTGGATTTTAGTATATAATTTACTTTCCTTTAAGTTTTTCGATCCAAAAACTTGCTTGGGGTTCGTCGGCGAGGACTTTCCTTAGTGTTGGGCTGTTACCTAAATATTTTTTTCGGGTGTTTGTGGAATCTAGCGCAGGTTAGTAGTATGTGCGGAATAGATAGCTGGGCGTTGCAGGTAGTGCATTGTGGTGGGGGAGAATTTGCGAAGCGACAGCTGTGGGTAAGCTTTGTGTCTCCTAGTCGTAAGCGTCCTAAGACGACTTCATCTCTTCGACAATTTCTGGGAGAACTCTTCCATTTGTTTACGTCATCTTTTATTTGTCGTTGATGTTGATGGCCGTGTACATACCATTTGGACTTCCACTGGTTTTTAACTGCCTCGACAAAGAGGTTGTAATAATCTTTATGGTATGTTGGTTCAGTGGGCAATGAGTTATATGCGACTGCTGATTTTGCATCTCTGTCAGTGTCTTCATTGCCTTTTATCCCTACATGGGAGGGACACCAGCATAGGGTTACGTTACCTGAAAGCGACTTTATTTTTCTTTGAATTTCAATGGCTAGGGGATGGGTTTGGTTGCGTGATTTTATCATTATCAGCGCACTGTTTGAGTTTGAAAATATTGTGGTTTTGTTGGTACCTGTTTTGACTGACTTGAGACCTATGTAGATGACAGTGAGTTCTGCCGAGAGGACGGAAACGAAATCCGGAAGTCAGGCTGCTCGTATGTGGTGCAGGAGAAATGATGCACATGCCACGCCATCTGCCGACTTCGATCCATCTGTGAAAATGGGCTGACATGGTTGATGGGACCTTTGGTGGTCCTGGAAAATGTTGGATAGCACTACGGGCGTCCTTGTCGATTTCGAAGATGGGAGAGTTATTTGACATAGTACTGAAGGTTGAATAATCCAAGGGTGAATAGTATAGTAGTTGTCAATGAGGATGTTTAGCTCGGGCAGGTTTAAACTTTGTAAGAGTTTTTTAACCCTTACCGTGTAGGTGATGTAGCTGCGAGTCCTTGGGTTGTCTGCTGGTAGCGTATTTTTTAGTATTCGTTTTAATTTGTTGTGATGTCTGTAAACACGTGCAAGGTATTTGAGTTCTGCAACTTGTCTTTGGTGACGCAAAGGTAGTATTCCGGTCTCGGCACAAAGTGAGGATTTTGGAGTTGATTTGAAGGCACCGGTGGCTAGACGGAGGGCTTGGTTTTGTACATAATCTAATTCCTGGATTACAGATTTTGATGCTGCTCCGTACAGATGACATCCATAGTTTATTTTGGACAAGATGAGAGTCTCGTAAAGGTACAGGAGGGTGCTTCTGTCTCCCCCCACCCCCCTCCACAGTGACGATGCGACAGTTTTGTCAGAATGTTTGTGGCTTTGTAGCACCGTCTTTAGAGGTTTAGGATGTGCTGTTTCCATGTAAACCTCTGATCCAATGTGAGACCTATAAATTTTATGTTATTTTGAAAGATAATTGGGCGTCGTTCAAATAGCAATGGGATATGCGGAATTTTTATTTTTCTTGTAAAGATTATGGCGGTTGGCTTTTCACTTGAAATTGTGAAGCCGTATTGTACTGAGTAGTTCTCTATTTTGTGTACTGCTTCTTGTACGCGATTTGATACTTCTGTTGCGCTGGTGCCTGTGAGCCAAATTGTCAAGTCGTCCACATATAATGAGCAGGTAATGATAGGTTGTACTTAGAGAGTCAAATTCTTGATTGCTATTATGAAAAGGGTTGTGCTGAGCACACTTCCTTGTGGTACTCCTTCATGTTGGCTGAGTTGTGTAGACTGGGCTCCATGGACATCTATTTTGAATTTTCTATTGTTAAGGAAGTTTTTGATGAAGAGTGCGATTGGACATCTGATTCCTAGCTCGTGTATGTTATTGAGTAAATGACGTCGCCAAACCGTATTATTCGCCTTGTCAATGTCAAAAAAGACCGCTGTGACAAATTTCCCTTCGCTGAATGCTCGGCCGACGTCGTGGTCAAGGAGGGTTAAAGGATCTAGTGTTGAGCGGTATTTTCTATAATCATATTGGTTTGAGGACAGAAGGTTGTTTGTTTCTAGATACCATTTCAATCTAGCATTGACCATTCTTTCTAATATTTTGCATAGGCATTGTGTCAAGGAAATCGGTCTATAATTCGTTGGTTTTGATGGATCCTTTTCAGATTTTAAGAAGGGGAGGAGTAGCGCTTGACGCCAATCATCTGGGGAGGAGCCATTAGTCCAGATGCGATTATAGATGTCCAACAGTAACTCTAAGGCATTTGGGTGGATTTTACTTATGATGAGGTTTGAGATTTCACCATCCCCAGGGGCTGTGTTTGGGCTTTCTTCTAGGGATGCTTGTAATTCGTTCGTGAAGAAAGGATTGTTGTACGAAAGGATTCTCTGGTTGAAAAGTCTAAATTTGTTGATTCTGTTAGAATTTTCAGTGTTAAAAAGGTCTTGTTTTAAGATCCTTTAGAAATGGTACTGAAGAAATGCTCTATTATGTTAGCGACTTGGGTTTGATTGCTGATGGTATTTCCGTTAATACAAAGGATAGGGAGGTGAATAAGGCATCTTTTTTATTTTTCTCCAAATTTTTGCGATAAGGGTATCTTTGTTAATTTTAGATACATATTGTTTCCAGGAAGCTCGTTTAGTTTCTTTGAAGGTTCTTCGGGCGATGGCAGATGCTCTTTTATAGTCCATGTAATTCTGTAACGTTTTAGTTTTTATGAAAATTCTGTGCGCTTTATCATGTTTTCTTTTATAGTCTTGGCACTGTTGGTTCTACAATGGAGTAGTGCGCTTGCTGGTGTTGTGATTAGTCTTTGGGATGTGTTCCCGAGCTGCTTTCTTTAGTTCTGCCGTTAAGGAGCACATATTTGCTTCTGGATTGGGTTGGAGTTTGGCTGTTGTCAATGTGAAGGCGGTCCAATTTGCTTTATAATAATTCCATAGTTTCCAGGAATGTGGGGTTCTTTGAGCAAGAAACTTAATCAATATTGGGTAGTGATCTCTACCACATAGGTCTGAGTGAGCACTCCAATGAGTTTCTGTGGGGAAATTGAGGGAGGTTAAGCTTAAGTCTGTTACAGTGTGTTGGTCTGTTGGTGATACGAGGGGCGGTTAATAGGTTTTGCGAATCGGTAGGGCAAAACAGAGGAAGGGGGATGACTGTTTGTGGGGGTGTTAGGACAAGTTATGGCAAGTCAGGACCTGCAACCGCAGGCTCCTGCCTCGTCGATTTAAGAAGCAGTAGCTGATCGCACATCGTCACTCACAAATTTTTCAACAATGGATCACCGCGCAGTGATCAAATTATTGACCAATGAAGGCAAAAATGCAAAAGAGATCCATGAACGCATGGTTACAGTGTACACCGACACCGCCCCTTCATATGCAGCCATTGCTCGCTGGAATAGGGAGTTCCGCCATGGTCGTGAGTCCCTTGAAGATGACCCCCGTCTAGGATGACCGTCAGACGTGACCAACGAGGACAATGGGGCCCGTGTGGAGAGAATGATCCTCGAAAATCGTCGGGTGAAGGTCGAAGAAATCGAGGGAGAACTTGGAATGTCACATGGAAGTGTTATCAACATCGTCCACCTCAATTTGGCCATGACCAAGGTCTCTGCCCGTTGGGTCCCTAGAAACCTCACCCCCATGATCGACTTCAACGTCGTCAAAGTCCACAAGGCCAGAGTTGCACAAGCTGCCCTGCGCGAGTGCAAATTCGAGGAAATCAACCATCCCCCCTACAGTCCAGATCTGGCCCCTAGCGACTACTTTTTATTCCGCCAGACCAAAGCTGCAGTGCGTGGACGCCGGTTTGGGGACGATGAAGATGTCCAGCTCGCCGTCCAAGAGTGTAGTGAACAGCAGTCGGGAGGTTTCTGGTTGGCAGGAATTCGAAGCCTCAGGGACAGGTGGCGCAAGTGCATTGAAGTCGAGGGTAGTTATATTGAAAAATAATAAAACACTTTTCCTCATATCTCGTTTCCTTATATCCGAATTGCCAAACTTATTGACCGCTCCTCGTATTTAGGAAGCTTGGAGGCTCCGTATAGGGTGGAGCTACCAGACTTTGTATAAAGTTTGTGTAGTTTGTTTCGACGTGCCTGGTATTATCGGGTTCTGTGTTGTTTTTGTCCGCATTGTTAGTTCTCAGTGAGAGGTTCCATATATTTTACCTGAGGGCGCTGCAGCTTTGGTTTTGTGTTGCGATGGGTGCTTAATAGAGGCATTTCTTTTTGGCTAGCGGGCGAGTGTGTTCGTTGTGAATACTGTATTGATAGTGGGGCTGTATGCCTGGAAGCATTCTTATTGGTATCGAGTTCCTTGTTTATTGCCAATTCTTCTATATTTTTAGTTGAATATGTGGACCTTGGTGGAGAGGTTGGTAATCTATGTAGTGATATTTGCGAAAGGAGCGCGTCTTTTGGGGCCTTTGTACTTCTATTTTGTGTTGGTGTGCTTGAGCCAGACCGTACTGTTTTCTCGGCTTGAGATGCCGGGCAATGGGAGTCTGGTGTCAGGGGTTGTGGGTTCATGAGTTTGTTGTGGAGGGGTGAGGGTAGCTCGCTATCGTAGCATATAGTTTGTGTGATCGATGAGCTGTTTCTTTGGATTGCTTTAACTTCTAGGCTTTTAGTTGGTGAGGAAGAGGAAGCGGCAGATTTTGGGGATTCTTGGTGGCTTCTTTTTTTGTGATTGCGCTTTAGCTAGGTCTGTTTCGGGGTGCTTAGCGGTTGGTGGTTCAGTTTGGATGTGGTGGGGTTTTAACTTTGTGCCTTCTAGTGGTCCAGGGGCCGTTTTCCTTGGATATTGAAGTTTTGTTGAGGGCTGTTAGGTCCAATGTTGGTTTTGAAGTTAATTGGGTGGTAGGAGCTTTGGTGGTGGAAGCAACGGTAACATAAGTTGGAGTACTCAAAGTTCTTCCTTCCTCGGCCATGTCTTTTAAGGCTTGGTACCTTCGGATGCCAAAACGGACAGTTCTAATCCGTATCTCCTGATGGAAGTTGAAGTGTGGACATGTTCGCTTGAATGCGTGGTGGTTATCTCCACAGTTAATGCATTTTTCCTTTGCTTTGCATTGTTCACTGTTGTGTCCTTTTTCTCTGCATTTGAAACATAATTGTGGATCAGTTTTACAATATTTGGCCGGGTGACCAAACATCAGACACGGACATTAAATTGGAGTGGGCAGTTCTTCCTGTATCCAGATTGTTGTTCCTGCGAATCTGATTGTTTGTGGAATGGTTTGCTGTTTAAACGTTATTTTGGCGATTTTCAGCGGAGGTGAGCGTGTGGGTAATTTTCTCTCGATGACCCCCTCCCTCTCTGGGATCTTTTCTTCAGGGGTTGTTCCCAGAGAGGCTCTGACCTTCTCGTGGCGAGGGGGGTCAGCCCTGGGCCCCCTAGGGGACCCATGGTGCTGCCAACAAGACTTTTAACATACCCCTCTTTCTTTCCTCCTCTATTACGATCTTCCACTGCCCTTTATTTCCCCCTCTTCCTTCACCTATCTAGTGGTCCTTATCAATACCCGACCTCTGCTCGTTTAATGGATTGATTCTGAATTGTTCTTTCATGAAGGTGAAAGAGGCTGGGCATCTCCACCGCCTTCGTCTACCGAATGCCCAAGGAGAAACCCATCGTTGGCCCCTTTTCTCCGTGCGTAGGAGAACTCGGGCAGCCTCTTAGGGTTACAAAGATGGTGTGGTGGATCCGTATCCATTCTCCAAGAGGACATACCGGACGTAACTGATTGCATAGTTGCAGTAGTGCCGGGCCCTTGTATGCCTCCATGGTGGGGAGCCCCGAGGGAGAATGCGAAGTTTTTTTCTTTTTGCAATGGCTAGCCATAAACCAAAAACCTCCCCTTCTCGTAAGGGTTCTCGTGTCAAACGTTCCTTAGCTCCCCTTTCAGCCTTTCCTCGCTCGTTGGACCCCTATTCCAACGAAGTAGACCCAGATCTTGATTATCCTTGCTTTCTTGTCATGAATTCATCATCTGACATCCCACTTGCAAAAGTCGATGTGTTTGACGTCAATGAATCTTTTGAGTCCCGCTGTGGTGAACCCCGCAGGATGTGGTCAAGAGGAAATGGTGATGTCGTAGTCGAGGTGTCATCTTACTCTCAACACAACCTTGTGCGAAATCTATCTTCGATAGCTGAAATTCCAATAACTGTCTCGCCCCATCCGCGTCTGAATTTCGTCAAAGGTGTCGTCCGTTCAAACGAACTAAAGGACTACGACCCCACCCGCCTTCAGAGTAAGCTCAGTACTCAACGTGTCACACACGTACAGAGGGTAACTAAAACATTAGGCTCCACTAAAGTTCCAACCGCCACACTGATTTTAACATTTGAACGACAAGAACTGCCGCAGTATATTAAAGCTGGATACCTTCGTGTCCCGGTAAGTCCCTACATCGAACTACCCAGACGCTGCTTCAATTGCAATCAATTTGGACACGTTGGCCGAGCTTGTCGGCACTCTCGCTCCTGCGTGAATTGTAGCTCTGACTACCATGGCCCCGAATGCACGAAAACGCCCCACTGTGCCAACTGCGGAGGTACCCACAGTGCCGCGTCGAAACTCTGCTCTATATTTTTATATGAAAAGGAAGTTCTCGCTTTGCGCGACTCCCTACGTCTAGATATGAGAGGGTCCCGCCAGCGTGCCCGAGCACAAACCTCGCCACTCGGCCGGCTCTTCTCTGACGTTTTACGTGATGCTGGACGAAACCGACCATCACGCGCGAGTTCCGACCGGCCTGAAGCACTTCACCCTAGATCTACTCGCGGCGTCGAAAATATTCAGAATATGCAGTCGAAGCATCGCTCTCATACCGAGATAATTAATGTAGCCCCCCTCTCTCCAGCAGCTCTAGCTGGGAAAGACGCTCAGAGTGAGACGCTTGAAGACATCAGGCGCTATTTGAAAGAATCCTCAACATCGACCAGTGAAGGATCATCCACCCGGCCACGAGACTCAAAGCCCAGTGGTAAGAGAAAGGATTCCTCACCTGGGTCATCGACCACCAATAAGCGGGCAGCCTCTGGAGCCGACTCGGCCGAACCCCGAGAATCTCCAATGGACTCCTCCCCTATGGTTGAACATTCTCTGCCCTTAAGTCCGTCTCGCCCTTCACAGGACGTAGGCCCCATCCTGATCCAAACGATGGCAGAAATACACCCAGCTCCACACACCTCTCTCAGATCACCTGTTCGCCCCGCTCACCCTTCAAACCAAGATCCGATTGAAGCAGTTGATACTCCAACATCACCAACTGCGGCGGTTGGACCAACTCCTCAGACACCTAAAATACCCTCGACCCATGAATCCGGATCTACCGGCCGAAAATCCCTTCTTGATCTTCCTTTTCCGCCAGGTTGCGAGCCCGAATTACAATCAAGGGCCTCGGTCGGTTCTCCAAAACCCATGAAAAAAACCTCAGTTACTACTCCATCTAGGATTTCTCCCCCTGCAAAAGCAGGATCATCAAAATCAGCTCTCCGTCTCCCAAGCTCTTTGGGAAGAACCTCAAATACATTATCGGCCTCAAAAGAGAAAAAGATATCAACAGTGGTATCTAATCGTCACACATAATATCTTCAATTTTACAATGGAATTGTCAAGGAGTTCTTCCAAAGTGGGAAGAACTCAAAATTCTTTTGACGACTATCCACCCCGCTGTTATTTGTCTCCAGAAGAATAAACTGGGTATACGGCCCTTTCCGCCGGTACCCGGTTTTCTCACTTTCAACTCTATTGCTCCTGTTGGAAGCCCCTCTCATGGAGGGGTGTCAATCATGGTATCTTCATCCTACCATGTTTCTCTCATCACCCTACATACTACCCTCCAAGCTGTTGCTGTGAGGGTTTTTCTTACTAAGCTTTTTACCGTTTGCTCTATTTACCTACCCCCTTGTTTATCATTGTCAAGATCCGACCTTTTAGAACTTATAGACCAGTTACCCTCCCCATTCTTATTACTAGGAGATTTTAACGCCCGTCACCCATACTGGGGTGACATCACTCGAAATGCCAAAGGCAGTGTTTTAAAATCTCTTTTATTATCTGAACTTCTTTGTGTTTTAAATACTGGCGATTTTACCTCTTATCATGTCCAGACGGACTCTTTTAGCTGTGTTGACCTTTCTGTTTGTTCCCCTGATTGCTTCACGGAATTTCGATGGTCAATTCTTGACGATCTCCATGGAAGTGACCACTTCCCTATTGTCTTGTCGGCCCTTCAAGTTAGCCCTCATACAACCATGCCCCTTAAGTGGGACTTAGGTCATGCAGATTGATAAGGTTTCCAAGAGGCGTCCTTCACAAATGCATCTTTGGGGACCTTCAATGGAGTGGACGCGGCAGTAAAATACTTTACATCAACTATCTACAATGCAGCAACACAGACCATCCCACGGAGGCGACCTGTCACGGGCCGCTCAACCGTGCCCTGGTGGACTTCGACGTGTGCAACAGCTATCAAAAATTACAAGTTAGCCCATGCCCGATTCCCAAAGAACCCACCTTTTGCAACAAGGTCGACCGAAACCGAGCTCGTGCACTTCGCCAAAGAACCCTTCGTCAGGCTCGCCGAAATTCATGGCGCAGATACGTTTCATCGATCTCCTCTATGACACCTACTGCTAAGATCTGGAAGAGGATTAATAAGATCAGGGGCCGTTATGCTAATCATCATACCCCCACACTCAACTTAGACGGTTCCTTGGAGAATGACGGCCTGGCGGTCAGCAATGCTTTTGCTGACCATTTTCGCGCCGTCAGCAGTGTCAGCCGTTACGATAAGGCTTTTTAATCCTACAAATCAAAGGAAGAATCTCATTCTCTCAACTTCACAACAAAATCTAACCTTCCGTATAACGCTCTATTCAGCATCTATGAGCTGCAAAGCGCTTTGTCCCTTTACAGATCTACTTCCCCTGGCCTTGATGAGATCCATTTCGACATGATTTGGCACCTACATCCACACTCTACTCTCTTCCTGCTTGATTTGTACAACCTTATATGGGTGAAGGGTTTTTACCCGTCATCATGGCGCATTGGGATCATCCTTCCCTTTGTCAAACCGGGCAGGGACGGGTTGAATGCAGATCACTACCGCCCTATAGCTCTCACCAGCTGTTTGAGTAAGTTGCTGGAAAAAATGATATTGGAGCGCCTAAACTGGTTCCTAGAAGCCAATCACCTTCTCTCTCCATTTCAATGTGGCTTCCGCAAAGGTCATAGTACCCTTGACCTACTAATACGTTTTGAGGGATCAGTCCGGAAAGCTTTCTCATTAAAGCACCGAGTCCTAGTCATATTTTTCGATATTGAGAAAGCCTACGACACAACATGGAGATACGGCATCTTGAAGCAGTTATACGTCTGGGGGATGAGAGGCCTTTTACCTTCATTTATTCAAAGTTTTTTAGCATCTCGATCCTTCAAGGTACGTGTTGGAGACGCATACTCTGACCTGCAACCCCAAGAGGAGGGAGTTCCTCAGGGCAGTGTTTTAAGTTTCTTATGTTTTATAATTGCCATCAATGATATTATTTCGTCTCTCCCAGAAGGTGTATCGGCAACTCTGTTTGTCGATGATTTAGCACTATACTGTTCCTCACCTCGCCTTTCATCAGCAGCGCGTCGGCTACAACTGGCGGTCGATGCTGTATCCAAAAGAGCACAACTTAATGGATTCCGCTTTTCCACGACCAAAACCAAAGCAATGTATTTTCACCGAGGCAAAGGGGTTCTTGTTCCGCAATCTATATCCCTACAAGGCGAAGAAATAGAGTTCTTCTCCGAGTTTCGGTTCCTTAGCGTAACTCTCGATCCAAAGTTATCCTGGTTACCACACCTACGCCGACTTCGAGCAGGCTGTCTGCGGGCTCTAGACATTTTGAAAGTCGTCTCACACACTTCGTGGGGCAGTGACCGACAAACATTGTGGACATTATACACAGCCCTCTTTCAATCCAAATTGGATTATGGCTGTCAAATTTACTCATCGGCCTACCCTTCAGCCCTTAAAATGCTGAACCCCATTCGAAACCTTGGAGTTCGCCTTTCTAGTGGAGCCTTCCGTACTTCTCCTGTCAACAGCCTTTACTGCGAGAGTGGGGTACTCCCTTTGCCCTACCATAGACTTCAAATCTGCATGCGATACCTCTGCCGAGTACAGCAAGCCCCTGTATCAGAGGTCTACAGATGCCTGTATGCTGCCGAATCAACGGTGGCATATGATAAGTTGCCATCTTTACCCCGCCCTTTGAACCTTCGCATAGGAGATCATCTCTCTAACCTGGGTGCTCCAAGGGTCCTTACCCTTCCATCCTTACTGAACCCTAGGTGGCGTGCTCCTCTCCGCACAGTATGTACCAACATGTGGAGCCTGGAGAAGTCCTCCATGGACCCTCGCATCATTAAAAGCCTCTTCTTAGAGCATTTGATCTTCCACAAACAATGCTGCCCACTCTACACGAATGGCTCTAAGTCGGACGGTGGCGTGGGCGCCGCAGCCATCTACCCTGGAGGAGAATTCCTAACTTTATCTTTGCCGCCAGCAGCATCCATTTTTACCGCTGAACTTTTAGCAATCCTTTTAGCCTTTAGACTCATCCAAATCTTATCTTTTAGTGATTTTGTCATTTTTTCCGACTCAAGGAGTGTCTTACAATCAATTAGATCTTTTAATGCGTCCCATCCCGTGGTCACAGAAATTTGCAACTGGCTGATCCAAAATGCATCCCGATATAGAATTATTTTTTGCTGGGTTCCTGGGCATGTGGGGGTCCTGGGCAACGAGAAGGCTGATCGGCTGGCCCGCTCAGCACATTCTGTGTTCCCTGAGAACTCTGCTCTGCCTTTTAGGGACTACTTTCCTTTAATAAGAAAGTATATTTTTCAAGTGTGGCAGAATGAATGGGATGACTGTTCATCATCCAAACTATACAAAATAAAAAATTCTATCCGCTCTTGGCCCTCGAGTCGTCATAGAATGCGGTCGTTGGAGGTGGCCCTTTGCCGAGTTCGCATTGGCCACACGAGACTTACTCACGGCCATCTTGTTTCGGGCGATGCCCATATCAGCCCTCGCTGTCGTTTTTGTGGTGGGGACCAATCGGTTGCCCACCTTTTATTGGATTGTAGCCATTTTACCATTGTCCGGTTGTCCTGTTTCCCGACCCTTTTAACTATTCCTCAACACACCCGTCTTCGATTCATATTGGCGGAGGAATCTTTTAACCCGTCGTTTTTTTAATTTTTGTCACAAAGTGGTCTCCTCCACCTTTTATAGATGATATTTCTCGTTTCACCCTAGCGGCCATATAGAATCCACTTGGATTGGGCAGCAACCCACCGGTAACTTATCTTAAATCTTAAATCTTTCTCTCGATGATGGACAGAGAGTCTATTTTATGGCCGTCATCTTCAAACAGCATTTGTATCCCTTGGCATATGAAAGCCTCCGTACTTTTGGGCCGGTGAATAAATCTGTTGAGTAGAACCGTACCTACTCTCAGGTTGTGATTATTTTTATCCGTTGGTTTTATTTTTATAATTTTCTGACTTGGCTTTTACTGTAGCCTCTGTTCGGTCAGGATTGATTGAGAATTCTGGTTGTGACTCTTCTGTAACGACTTGTAGTTGTTCTCGCAGTTCGAGTGCACAGAATGGTTCGTTTCTTGTGGTTTTGAGCGTTATGTATCTGAACCAACAAGCCGGTCCGAATATTATTCTGAGGTCGTTTATTTTTTGCTTTTCGAGTTTTTTTGTGGGGTTTTTGTTTGTTCTTTTTGTAGAGTTAATGAGTCAAGAATAGTATCCATGGCCAATAAGTGAAATTCAACACCCCTGCTCGTGGCGGCCCACACTGACCCCAACATGGGACCGGCACTACTGGGCGCTTTTACATGGCCCCGGCCGGTACCACTAGGCGGGGCGCTATACGCCGTCACTGCTACCCCTTGGGAACCCCGGACCAAACCCACACATAGCATGGTAGGCTGATCAGAGTAGTGGATCAAGCTTGGTGACAGACTTCTGAGCGGTTAAGGTCACCATGCCTAACATCTTTACGTCGGAGTATTCGGTTGTACGATGGAAATTAGCGCCGGGTCGTGATTGGGAAGGGCCATGGGCCAAAAAAATAGAAGAGAAAAGGTGGTTGCAAAGCGACGACGGAAAAGCAGGGGCACAGTGAGGGAG
The DNA here is from genome assembly GCA_963969495.1 of Ceratothoa steindachneri. Classification (NCBI taxonomy): domain Eukaryota; kingdom Metazoa; phylum Arthropoda; class Malacostraca; order Isopoda; family Cymothoidae; genus Ceratothoa; species Ceratothoa steindachneri. Next base: position 79,026,838 of record OZ018319.1, read on the forward strand.
GGGTGGTACAGGAGACGGAGACTAGGGGTTATCGAAGGAAGGAAGAGGGACTAAGCTGGGGCCGGACGGGGCGCTGAGGCCTGTCAGCACAGCGGCCAGGAAGGCAAATCGTCGCGCCCCCTACGGGGCCAGTTATTGGCTGGGACCTATATGAATTGCCAACCATGGCTAACGAGCGACATCTGCCGAGTTTGAAGTCAGAGTTCTCTCTCTCCTAGGTCGAATGTCAACCAAGACTATGACCTCCACCTGCCCAGCCAGGTTATACCGCCTGGCACTCGGTCGTTGTGCACAATTTCTGTATAAGCAGGGGCACCACGAGCAGGTAATGCGCCACCAATTGGGGTACAGAGGCTAAGTAGCTCTAAAGGCTATATATTGCGCATGCAGCCCCGAAACCCCCCGCTGAGAGTCTTGGCGACGATACGTATCTTCCATTTCTTCGTCCACGTCGTTGATTCGGGTTTGGAAGCGGGTTAATAAGATCCGTGGTCGCTACGCCGGTCATGCCACCTCTACTCTGAATATCGGAAGCTTGCTTGTGTCCGATGGCCGATTGGTCAGCAAACCTCTGGCTGACCATTTTGCTTCGGTGAGTAGCGCTGGTAGCTATCCTCGACAGATTTTCGATCATAAGGCAGCTATAGAGTCTAGCCTTTTAGATTTTACCACGTGCGCCACCTACTCATATAATGCTCTCTTTTCTGTCTATGAGCTGCGGGATGATTTGTATCACTGTGGCTCCACCTATCCCGGTGATGATTGCGTCCATTCCGACTTTCTCCGTCGTATCCATCCCCAGTTATTTTGGGTTGACCTTTACAACCTGATTTGGGCTATTTTTTTTTTTTTTTTAATTAAGGGGCTATCTGGCGACTGCCGACTTAGGCATTAGTCGCCGTAAACAAACAGCCTAGTTCTAGGCTACTTTAAAAATTAAACAGGAAACAATAAAAAGAGATAACAATAACAATAAAAAAGCAATAACAAAAACAATAACAAAAACAACAACAACAATTAAACTGGGTTAAATGAAAGGGAGAAGGCCAGCCTCCCCCCAAAAGTCAATAAGTCCACTAGTCATGGTGCACGCACTCGTCCCGAGTACAAGGGACAGGCGGTAGCGACCCCGCCCATCCCGGTACCGGGACAGGTATCGTGCGCGAAGATCACCCAGACTGGGACATTCGACAAGAATGTGCCGAACAGTCTGGGGGACGACGCAGTCGTTGCAATAGGGCGCATGCGAGCGCTCCATCAAGTAGCGATGCGTCACACGAGTGTGTCCGATTCGAAGACGACAGAAAGCAACCTGAAGCCGCCGCGGCATTGGGGGATAGGTCCATGGGAACAGTCGCGGCGCAATGGCACGCAACTTTAAGTTCCCTTCGACCGTCTCCCATCTTCTTTGCCAAGCAGTCCGAAGAGCTGCCCGTATTCCTGCCATGTAGTCAGTGTGAGGAAGAGCGAAACGCTGGTCCGGTCGCAGAGTCCTCGCGGACTCTTTGGCGCGCTCATTCCCCGCAATTCCTACATGTCCAGGAACCCAGCAGAAGATAATCTCGACATCTGCCCGGCTCGCCAAAACCGTGGCGTCACGGATATCGCGAACCAGGGGATGCGGAGATTCCAATGCCCCGAGAGCCCTCAGGGCGCTTTGTGAGTCTCTATAGATCACAATCCGGTCTCCGAACCGAGGACGTCGCTTAATCTCCCGTACCGAGTGGTGTATTGCCACCAGCTCGGCCGTGAAGACAGACGCAGCGCCTGGTAGAGCCCCGCTGACTTCAAACAGAGGGGATACGGCGTGGAAGCCGACCCCCTCATGGGACTTGAAGCCATCTGTATACACTGGCACGGTACCAGTGTGACACGATGTGTGCTCCAAAAAGGTCGAACGCAATACTCCCGGCGCACTACAAGCTTTAGGAGCAGAGGCGTGGCGACAAATAGCCAAATGTGGTACCCTCCAGGGTGGCGTCCTGGGCAGAACCAGGGGCGCCACCCGCCCGAGAGCTATATCTACTTCTCGAAGGAGTTTTCTGGCCCTAAACCCAAAGGGCTTAGGGTATGACTGGCGTCTCTCGGCGGCATAGGCACCATCGAGATCAGCTGCGGATGCAGTGAGAGCTGTTGGCGACTGAGGGAGGCGCCGGGCTCACGATGCACTGCACGCGGCGCAGAGCGAGTGGCATCTCCCCAGCATCGACCAACAGGCTCTCAATGGGGGAAGTGCGGAAGGCACCGGTCGCAAGGCGAAGGCCGGTGTCGTGGATCGAATCCACCTTCCGCAATAAACGCTCGGCTGCGGATGCATAAAACTCGCATCCGTAGTCGAGCTTCGAGCGAACAAAGGATCGATAAAAAAGTAAGGCGGTAGCCCTATCAGCGCCCCAAGCGCTGAACGTCACGGAACGGAGAATGTCCTTGCGCGGGTACAAGAGACCCTAAGGCTGCGAATATGAGCCTCCCAGGTGAGGCGTCGGTCGAATACAAGACCAAGGAAACGGTGCGACTCAACCACATCCAGGCGCACCCCATTAAGAAACAAATCTGGGTCGGGGTGAAGCTGTGGATGGCGGCACAAGTGCACCACCTTAGTCTTGGCCAAAGAAAACCGAAACCTGTGCGCTTCGGCATAGCGAGAGACGCGGTTCAATGCCTGTTGGAGTCGACGCTCCAGAGTTGGCATCTGGGCCGCGCCAAAAGAGATCAAAAGGTCGTCCACGTAGAGCGTAGCGAGAACATCTTTCGGCAGCACCGAGGTGATGCCGTTGATGCTCAGGGCAAAGAGTGTGACACTGAGGACACTTCCCTGCGGAACACCCTCTTCCTGCTCCTTTGGGCCGGAGAGGGCTCCCCCCACCCGTACGCGAAATCGACGATCTCGCAAAAATTCAGATATAAAAATTGGGAGGCGTCCCCTCGCCCCCATCGTGTGGAGAGTCTCCATGATACCGTATCGCCATGCGGTATCATAGGCCTTCTCCAGATCAAAAAACACCGTGGCGTAGTGCTGTCTACGAAGGAAAGCCTCGCAGACGGCACTTTCCAGTCGGAGCAGAGCATCCGACGTGGAGTGGAACTTACGGAAGCCGCACTGTGCAGAAGACAGATGGCCTCCGCTGTCCAGGAAATAGGCTAATCTAACATTTACCAATTTCTCCATCAACTTGCACACGCAAGAGGTTAGAGAGATTGGGCGGAAACCGGTCGGAGTAGAGTGATCTCTCCCCGGCTTGCGAAAGGCGAGCACAGTAGCGATTCGCCAGGAGTCTGGGAGAAGACCTTCCACCCAGATCCTGTTGAACAAATCTAACAGAAAGGCCATGCCTCGCTCACTCAGGTGTCGAAGCATGGCGTACGGGACATCGTCCGGACCATGGGCGGTGTCCGCGCACGAAGCGAGAGCGGAACGCAACTCACTCACAGTAAACTTGTCGTTAAAGGGTTCTCCGCCTCTGGAGGTAAAGTCCAGCCGGTGGCCTTCCGCGACATCACGACGTGCATTGAATGCAGGCGGAGCATCATCACGGCTAGAGAATGCGGAAAAAGCGGTCGCTAAGGATTCCGCCACGGACGCGGGGTCCGAGATTGCGGTCCCATTCTCCTGGAGAACGGGAGGGGGGTCCTGCGACAACTTGCCCCGAATCCTATTGACTCGCTTCTACACCTCAGCTAAAGGGGTCTTCCCGTTAAGTGAAGACACGTATGCCCGCCAAGAAGAGCGGCGGGCATGCTTCGAAATATACCGGAACCTAGCCCTAGAGCGACGAAATTCAGCGAAAGTGAAATCGTTCGGGCGGCGCTTATAGCGCATGTAGGCATAACGCTTCTGTTTGAGGGCCGTCTCACACTCGGCCGACCACCATGGGAGTGGTCGGCGTGCAAAACGGCCAGACGTCCTAGGAATAGTAGTCAGGCCTACGGCGATGAGGTTGCCGGAGAAGAACTCAACGGCCTCATCTACCGACCTAAACTCCTCGACTGAGATAGAGAATTCAGTCATTTCCTGAAATGCAGGCCACCGCGCCCGCGCCCGCGCCAAGCACCACCGAGGTGGTCTCTCAGGCGGCAGTTGCCCTGAAAATGATATTTGAATGGGAAAGTGATCACTACCATGGAGGTCATCGACCACCCCCCAATCAAAATCAGGCTGTGCATCCGAAGAGCACAAAGATAGGTCAAGGCAAGAAAATGAAGCGGTTGTCGGACAGTGATGCGTAAACTCATCCACGTTTAGGACACCCATCTCAAGCTCTTCGATCAGATCGGCAAGGACTTGTCCCCTGGGATTTATGGAGTAATCTCCCCAGAGAGGATGCCTGCCGTTCAGATCTCCAAGCAAGAGATAGGGCCTCGGCAACCGTGCCACGACGCGGCGGAAGTCCCCCGCGTCGAAGTCAGCTGACGGTGGAATGTACGCAGAAATGATAGTATACCTCCTATCCAGGTGCAGCTGCACAGCCACTGCCTAAAAGGAGGTATCTAAAGAGAAAGGAAGAACGGAGACATCATGCCGGGTGTAAACTACGCATCCCCCAGCCCGGCCATCCCGCGGTGGTGGGGTCGCAAGTCCCTTATACCCCGGGAGGGCAGGCAGGGGGCACGCGCCTAGCATGGTCTCCTGCAAAAAAATAGCTAACGGGGAACGGGACGAGGCGAGCCTCCGCAGCTCCTCCCAATTGGCCCGGAGTCCATGGCAATTCCATTGAAGGAATATGCCCTCCAGGCCTAGCTCGGAGGAGACGCGGGGGCCCTCCTCGAATTGAAGACCATCACGGGAATGGCTGTACGCTTCCCGGGGGCAGAACCCCGGGCACTGTTGGCCCGACAAAGCGCTGGAGGCGCTGTCGCCTTCGAAGACTTATTGGGGGAGGTTGGGCTCGCCATGCGAGTCTTTTCCTCCCTCCGCCTCGAAACCTTAGGCGGGCGCTGCGGCTTCGGAGGCGGGGGGGGGCCTCTTTTCGAGGAACCACCGTCTCCGAGCCGCTCGCTCCACCTCGGGGCGTGGGCGAAGGAGCCGAAGCTCCTTTGTTGCTGTCCTCCTTTCGGGGGACAGCTTTAGGAACCCCTGAAAATGGCCTAGCGACCATCTTCAGGGGTGTTGCCTCCTGTGAGTCTAACGACTCGGTGGAGGCGCGTGGCCGTTTCGCCTTGCGGGAAACGGTCATGCTGGGGGAAGAGGGGGGAGCCCTGGTTTTAGCCGGGGCTGGGTATGAACCCTTTTTGCCGCCAGCTTTACCAGGGGAGCGCCCGGGTTGGGTAGAGCCCGCAGAAGGGCTCCGAATCGGCGCGGAAACAACCGTGCTCGTTGGCCTGGATGGGCCAGGAGCAGAGGGTGCCTTTCGAACTATTGAGGCATATGACGTCCCAGGCAGAGCTGGGCGCGCCAGGACCAAGTCCTTAGCCTCGCGGAATGAGAGTCTATCCTGGGCCTGAACGGCCAGGATTTCTTTCTCCAGGAGATATGCACCACATTGCTTCGAAGAAGCAGGGTGCGGCTCTCCGCAATTGACACACTTGGCCACACACGATTTGGACTTATCGTGTGCGACCTTGGAGCAATTTACACAGACTTCGGGTGACCCCGACTTTGCACGTCTACATGAGCGATTCGTATGGCCGAAGCGGTGACAGTAATAGCACCGCCGCGGCAGTGGCACGAATGCCTTCACGCGGTAGCGGTACCAACAAGCACGCACCGACTCAGGGAGCTTGTCACTGTCGAACGTGACGAAGAGTGTAGGGGTGGGTCTCGAAGCCCCTCCCTGTTTTCTCATCACACGTTCGACCTTGACCGCCCCATGGTCGGCCAGCTCTAGGGTGATGTCCTCAATGGAGTAGTCAACGAGTTCCCTCGCATAAACTACTCCTTTCACAAAGTTCATGGTAGAGTGCGGCGTCACACTCACCGGGGTGCCATGAAGTGTCCGAAGAGCACTTATCTTGGCCGCCTCGGCGGGATTCGCCGCATTCGCCAGAAGGCTGCCGTCCGAGAAACGGGTCACCTTCGGCTCTCTACCAATTGGATCATGTTGCCCTTGGACAACATGGTGCCATCAGTGGAGCGAATAACGAGGAAGCGTTTGAAGCCAGCGGGCTCGAAAACGCCAGGTAACCTCTGAATGAGGGGCCCCGATGTCATCGAGGCTCCACCCTGTGCATTCTTCGTCTTAGTCTTGGTCAGTGTCTCCGCACACGAGGGGGCAGAGGGGCCGGATGTGCCGATCTTGGCTTGGTCGCCTACCAAAGTGGTAGCAGACCCATCCGTCCCCGCAGCCCCCGCGGATGGAGAGGAGCCCCGAGTCCTTTTCGTCTTTTTAGTCTTCTTTGTCTTTTTCTTTTTTGGAGAGGAGGGCGGGGAATGAACCCGCTTCTCACCTCCGCTGGTAGAAGCCCCCAGGCCAGATGGACCGGCCTCAGCCAGGTCCCTCTCCGAAATGGAGAAGGTCCTGGTTGTCGTAGGGGCACCTGTCGGAGGAGAACCCTCCCCTCCTTTTACTGCCTCAGAGCCATCAGCCATTTGAGGAGGACCTTGCATAGGGGCGGATTCGGGTTCGGTGCTTGGCGCCGAGCCCGAATTCCCCCCATGGAAGGCCCTACCGTCTGAGGCTGGGTCTCCTCAAGGACCATGTTTATCACAGGAGGGGCCTCCAGTTGGCCATCCCCTTTCAGGACATCACAGGTACCCTTGGCAGTGTCGCCAGTCTTGTGTGGGGAGGCACAGGCCTTGACCCCAGCAAGGTTTAAAATTCTTGCCAGCAGGTCTTTTGAGGGAAGCGACCGAAGGGGCCTGGCTTCCCTCTCCCCCCTAAGGGGGTTTGCCCTACCGAGACGCTTTGATGCGGAGCGGCTGGCTAAGGGCTGCCTGCTGGCTTTCTTGGCAGTCCCCTTGGAAAGAAAAGAGGGGACTGCCGCTGGGAAAAGGGAGGTGCCCGAAAGCACCTCCAGAGAAGGGGGTGAGGGGGAGTCCCCTGCACCCGTAGGCGAAGGAGAGGAGTAAGCCTCCTCTCCGGTCAGAGAAATATGGAGGGTTCCCTGTGCAAGCACAGGGGGGGATGGGACCTCCATTTTTTTGCTGGAGCTGCCCGAGGGCGGCTCCGTCGATGAGCAAGGGGGAGTTAAAGGGGTTTGGTGTTTTGAAAATTCATCCATGGGAATGGTGACCCTATTTTTGCCACGGGACGCAATAGCTCATCACCTCTTGCAGTTGCCCGCACTGCAAGAAGTGCTTACAAGCCCGGCAGAGCCAGGCGCCGCCATTTCGGACCACCCCTCCCGCCTGGTGGCCTGGCAGTCCATCGGCATGGCGGCTCCACCTTAGACACGGCGTAAAAAAATATAGGTTGTGAAGAGGAGAGGAAAAGGGATGTGTGGAAGGTATGGGTGGGGATGAAGCAGGTTGTTAAAAACCAGCCACCCCAGACCGGAGCTCAGGGGTTAGGGAACATTGTCCCCCACCCCCTTAGCGGGACGGTTGGCTGAAAGGAAGGTCAGCATCTACCCTGTGAAATTAGAGGCTGACCAGAGGAAGTTGTGGGAGAGGTTGTGTGAAAAGAGAGGAAACAAGTGTTTTGAAGGAAGGAAGAGAGGCTAAGCTGGGGCCGGACGGAGTGCTGAATCCCGTCAGCACGGCGGCCAGGATGGCAAATCGCCGCGCCCCTTACGGGTCTGATTTGGGCTAAAGAGATCTATCCGTCCTCCTAGCGTATGGGCGTTGTTCTACCCTTTCTCAAGCCCGGTAGGGACAGTTTTGACCCCAGTCACTATCACCCGATTGCTCTTACGAATTGCCTCAGTAAGTTATTCGATAGGATGGTTCAAGTTCGCCTTACTTAGTTTTGGGGGTCCAACTCGCTCCCTCTCCATTTCAGTTCGGTTCGGTTTTTGTAGCGGCCGTAGTACTCTTGACCACATCATCCGTTTGGAAGACTCCGTTTTACGGGCTTTTTTCTCCAGGCATCAGGTGTTAGGTGTTCTTCGACATTCAGAAGGCCTACAATACCACCTGGAGATATGTTGTTTTACGTCAGTTATATGATTGGGGTATGAGGGGCTTTTTACAGTTTTTATTCAAGAATTTTTATCGTCCCGTAATTTTAAGGTCCGTATTGGGGGATGCTTTCTCAGGCTTGCAGGTTCAGGAAGAGGGTGTTCCCCAAGGGTGTGTTTTAAGTGTGACATATTTCGTCGTTGTCATTAATAGTCTGGTGTCCACTCTTCCGGAGGAGTTTTTAGCTTCTCTCTTCGTGGATAACTAGGCGTTGTTTTGCGAATCTCCCCGTTTGCCTTCTGTTGCCCGTCGATTACAGCTGGCAATTGATGCAGTGTCGGGTCGGGTCGGGTCGGGCCGTGCCGTCTCCAAGGGTTTCCGTTTTTCGGTCACCAAAACGAAGGCCATGCATTTTTATCGGGGTCGTGGTTTCCTTGGTCTTCCTCTCCTCTTCTTGGACGTCACGGCGATTGAGAATGTCCCCGTTTTTAATTTCTTGGGTTTAACGCTTGATAGCAAGCTCACTTGGATGCCCCATTTGCGTCGCTCGAGGTCTTCCTGTTCGAAGGCTATGGAATTGCTTCGGGTTTTATTCCACACCACTTGGGGTAGTGATAGGCGCACATTGTGGTCGCTATATTCGGCGCTGGTTCAATCCCGGCTGGACTACGTTTGCCAGGTGTACTCTTCAGCGTCTCCTTCGGCCTTGACGTTACCCGACTCTGTTCGTTCGCTTGGGGCCCGTCTTAGTAGTGGAGCCTTTCGCACCTCGACTATCCCTAGACTCTTTGTGGAGGGTGGAGTGCTTTCCTTGCGACATCACCGGCTGCAGGTGTGCATACGATCTGTTTCGTGTTCAGCAGTACCCTTCATCTCCAGTCCATGAGTGCCTTTTTGCCCAGTCGTCTTCGGCATCTTTTGGTCTGGTCGGCGGCCATATCTACCCCAGCCTCTGGGGCTCCAGGTTGGGAACCATCTCGCCTCCCTGGGTGTTGGACCCTCCCATTCCCGCCGTGTTTGAGCGTTCGCCCTCCTGCGGTCTATATTGCTTATTGGAATTTAGGGAAAGGGTCTACTGACCCCCGTCTATTAAAGTGCCTGTTTCTTGAACATGCCTGTTCTCATGAGCACCAGCGTTCCATCTCTCCTGACAGCTCGAAGTTGGACTTTGGTGTTGGGGCGGCCACGGTCTCCTCTACGAAGTCCCTTCAAGTCCACTCTCCCTCACGTAGCATAAATTTTTACCGCAAAGCTGACGGCCATTCTTTTGGCTTTTAATTTGATTTTATCCATCAATTCTTCGGATTTTATTATTTTTAGCGATTCCCGGCCTGCTTTGGAGGCGGCTCGTTCTTTTGCGTCCACCCACCGGTTGGTTTTACGGATTCGTTCCTGGCTGGTTAGAAATGCCTCCCGTTAGAGGGTGGCGTTCTGTTGGGCTGCCGGGCAATGAGGAGGGCGATCGACTGCCCCGTTCGACCACCCATCTGTCCTTTAGGGATTCCTACCCCGTAATTAGGGCGTATATCTTTCGTTTGTGGCAGAGAGAATGGGATTCGTTCCCCCCTTATAAGTTGTCCATTATTAAACGCTCTGTCCGTTCCTGGTCTTCTAGTTCTTAGCGACTCCGGTCTTGGGAAGTTGCGGATTGGGCACACGCGACTCACCCATGGCTATTTAGTTTCGGGTAGAGGCAGAGTTGCCCCTTTTGCGGTGGAGCTGTCTGTGGCTCACATCTTAGTAGTTTGCCCTGCCTTGTTCTCTTCGAAATTCTTGCTTTCCTACCCTTACTGGCATCACTTCCCCCCCCCCGCCCGCTCAACTTCGCTTTCTTTTAACAAAGGACTCCCTTCGGTTATCCTTCCTTCTTACATGTCTATCACAAAGTGGTGTTTTATCCCTTTTATAAATTGTCTTTCCATTTTTGCGTTTAGGTTTATTGTTTTATCTTTTGTCTTGCGCCCTCCCATGTGGCTGGCACATGTCATTTGTTTATTGCCCCAGCAGCCCTTGTTTTTAGAATATGTGCTATATGACTGTAATTTAAGTGTGCGTATGTGTGTTGTTCTGCCAGTGAGAGTCCATTATGATTGGGCGGCTGCCACCTTGTTTTCCCTTAAATAAAATCAGATGATTAACAAATTTACTTACTTGAATGCATATCCATTACCCAATGCCGAAGAATTGGTTAATAAAATATCGACCTATAAGATATTTTGCACCATCGACCTAAGTAGTGCTTATTATTGTGTTTCGCTTCACCTTGAGAATAAAATTTTCACTGCTTTTGAGGCGGATGGGAGTCTTTTTCAATTTAAAGTTTTGATCTAACCAACGGTGTTGCCTGCTTCCAGAGAATTATGGACGGTTTCATTCGTAAAAAATAATCTTGAGGACACGTATCTTGCCTAGGCGATATTACTATTTGCGGCCGCACACAAGCGGAAAGTCATAAAAACCTGTGTCTCGAAGCTAGTACCGTATGTTTTCTAGGTTATCAGGTTAGCCAGAATAAACTTCGCCCAGATCCTTCACGCCTTGCTGCTCTCAAGGATATGCCCGTACCGACCAGCCAAGAATCATTATCTCGAAGAGTACTATTGCTTGCATACTACTTGCGGTGGGTTCCAAAATTTTCTCAACGAATTCGTCTCTTAATTATTTACCAGTTTCCACTTTCTGAAGAAGCTACAAATGCAATCGATGAATTAAAATCAGCTATTATTAACGCTGTTAGGGCAAAAATAAATCAAAATTGATAGTTTACACTGGAAACTGATGCCTCAAATAGCGCTATTGGTGCCACTCTGGACCAAAATGCACGAGCCGGCCTTTCTTTGAGATCCTTAAATTCCTCCGAGAGAAATCACTGCTCTGTCGGAAAGAGGCCTACGCTATTGTTGATGCGATCAAAAGGTGGGGTCATTTTCTTCTTGGTCGTAAGTTTATGGGGGTGTTGGTTAATGGTACTGGTGGATGTTACCAGTTCAAGTAGTGGTATCGGTTACCGGTTTGTGGTTGCGTGGTCGGTAATTAAAAAGGAGTGTATTGAAGAGTCCTCGTTGGTATTGCGCTCGACGGGTGACGATGACTTTAGGCAGTAGGCTTACCTTACGCCTCTGTCTAATTGGTTCCGACTCCTTATAATTTCTCACGAGGGTTATGCATTAGGCTGGGCTTACCGAAGGTGTATCAGTAATCGGGGTAAAGGACGTTGAAAGGACGCGGCAAGAAAATATAACTTTATTCCTGAATTGGCATACTAAAGAGGAAAGCGGAAATGTATAGAGTTTTTTGCGTTCAATGTGTAGGCTTAGTGTTTTATGCGAAGTATCGAGTCTATAGGCGAGTAAGCGGGATTCCGTGACGCTACTAAGGGAATGAATTGAGTTTCGTCTCGAAGGGATGTAACCTTGACTTGCCCGTGGGGCGGACCCCATGGTCTAGTACGTTCGTTATTCCCACCCCTTTGGCGGAGTTTCCGACAGCTCTATGTACCTGTTGTGCCTACATACTTCCCATAGATTTAGCTTTATTATAGAGAATCGCTTGTTGCATGTTTCTGTGAAATTTCTCTGGTCAGAGCCTATATTTGTTCAGCTGCAGATAAATGTTCCCAGCACGCGTATGTTTGTTTGTGTGAGATCCTCGTATTTGTTTAAGTGGTCACCTTTGATCTCTTTGAATGTTCGTGGAGTTTCTGCGCTACTCTAACGACCGTTTGCGTCAGATCTATTTGAACAGTTTAACATATTTATAGCTTCGTTTCCTAATTCTCTTTGGTTCTTTATTTATTAGGTTTGGCGTATTATTTACTTACTTTGCACACATATCAATTTTCAGGATTTAATAAATCCACCGAGCGTCCATTTGTGGAATTCCTCGCTGGGCCTATTAAATCCTGCAATTTTGGTGCCAGAGGCCTACCTATTTTATAGAACAAGCCCTACAGACTCCCTTGCCAGTAATGGAGTTACTGAAATATAATGCATTATAATAACATAGGTAGATACATATTTCAGACAGACCTAATGTCCTTCTTTAGTGTGTTCAGTATCTGCAAGAACTTTTCAATGAATCAAAACAAACTGAAACGTCGCTTGTGTTTAATTCGTCCAAGCTTTATTGAAAGGTCACTAAGTTACTGGAAAGATAAGGAAGAACATGTAAAACGAAGTCGGATTGATGCTCCTCAGGCTCAGCTTTTTCTTTGCAGAAAGCTTCCTTGAAATCCTTTGAAGATGGCATGGTATATTGCACAATCCAAAAAGTCTCAACATTGTAGAGGAGCTGGTGAAACCAGCAGTAGTCGCTATGTGAAAACCACTTGTGGAGAATATGTAATTAAGAAAATTTAGTTTGTACCAATTTCTAACAGCATCAAACGTCGAATTGATCTCCGTTTAAATTTTGGATTAATTAATTGTGACACTGAAAAAATTTATCAATCTGTGTACATTGCTGGCGAACCTCAACTCATGTTTTTTTTTTTTTGAGATACAGAGATGACAGAATTCTGGAAGAGTTCCTGTTCTTTAATGCCCTGTCAACAACTCCCACAGAAGAATATCTTTGTTATGGTGGAGTTTTTTCAAGAAACATAATAGACTGATTGAACTGTTTGGCTGTGTTTACTCATGGATCGCCATCGATGATGGAAGTCGAGTAGGTTTCGTCAGTTGGGTTAAAGGGAAAAATCTTAATGTCATAATAATTCAGTTTCTTACATTGGGAAAATTTGGCCTCTTAACGTGATGTGCTGAATGATGTTATCCAAATTGTGAATTTTATAAAGGTCCGAGCTTTGAACTCGCGCATTTTCCTTAAAATGTGTCAAGAGATGCGATCACATCAGCAGGACTTACTTTCCCCCTCTGATGTCCATTGGCTGTCTCGAGGAGGCATTGAACTTAAAACTAAAATAGAAGTTTTCTCCAAGAGAAGAAGCATAAGCTGGCTGACTGTTTCAAAGATGCTGCTTGGGTGGCAAAGCTAGCATATTTAGGTGACATCTTCTGACACTTGAATGAATTGAACTGAGGCATGCAAGGCCGAAATCAAACTATGGTAGACAGTGAAAAAAAACATCTTTCAAGAAGAAACTTGCACTTTTGAGAGAAAAATTAGTCACAGGAAAAATGGCTGCTTTTCCAGAGCTGAGTGCATTGCTGGAAGATTCATCAGAAATAGAACTTGCTGACATTAAATAGTTTTTACAAGATTATTTGAAGAAGCTTCAGGAGGAAATGGACAAAAAAAATATTTGCCAGAAAATGTTGATGTATGTCAGCACAAATGGGTCAGATATGCGTTCGGTGCGAACATCAGTGGTGTTGGAAAAGATATCCCAGGATTTGAAGAACTTTTAGATCTCCAGGAAAATCAGGTGCAGAAGTAACGTTTTGAGTCTCTCATACTCTGAATTTGGGGAGAGGGGGGTTAGCTCATCTAGCGACTGCCTCCATGGGCATAAGTCGCTGTACTGACCACTGTCGTAGAAAAGGCTCCCGACGATATACTATATATCTATTCTTCGTGGGGATTATTCTATATTCAAGTGCGCGGATTTAATCAGATGGCCGAGTATTATTCTACGTTAATAAATAGGCCTGGCGAGGGCTTATTTATCTTCAATATACTTAAGTGGAACGGAGCCCAAGGATAAATAATATTACAAGCATTAATAAAATAGAATTTTATTAATTAAACTAACAAAAATAACACATGGAAAATATTTACATGAGCGGGGATTAAAATAGGAGATGCACATGAAATGAAAAGGTCATAGGATAAATTTGACTAAGCGGTGGATTAAGATTTGGAGGGATTTAAAATGACAAAACAAACAAGAAGGGAAAGGGTCGGCTAAATCCGTGTTAAAGCACGGAGTTACGTTGGCACAAAGTTAAAAAATTTAAATTCAATTCGTAGCTTACGTATTTATAAGGTCGTCGTGCAGATGAAGGCGATTTGAAGGAATGGTTTCGGTCCGACTGGCGATTTCCTTCCCAGGAGGAGGGGTTTTTAAAAGGGGTTGTCCTTAACAAGGGGGGAAGGACAAACTTCGAGGAGTATGAGCGAGGTGGGGCTCGGAAGTACGAGCGATCCTTGAGACAGGATACCAGAGATGTTCTGGCTGAACAATTGAGGTTATTGGGGTAACCAAGCGTTCTCTTGAAGAACGTTAAAAAGGGGGAAATTAAATTACCACTGGCGTGATATAAGGTGAGCGAGAACCGTTTCTTGTCGAACGGGCTCGAAGAACAATGACTGTTCTAAAGTTGTTCTCTTCCGAACAGTTGAACAACAGGGGGGCCCTGTTGACTTGGCGTCTCGAGGGGCACGAATCTTGGCACTCAAGGATATTGTCCTCTTCTGGGCAATAAAGGGGTTCTCGAGGTAAAGAGTTCCTAGGTGCACAAGGGAGACTGGATCGGCGTGATGCCTGACGAAGATAATCGGGATCTGCTTCAAATGCGAAATTCTATCGCATAAATAGCCGGAGCCAGCCCCTCGGGGTATGGGGCAATGGGGGACTTACATGGAATGTCTCGCTAGTGATTCAAACACTTATCTTCTCATAAGCCTAACTCAATCTGCCCAGATCGACGCCTGCAGGGAAACAGGGAATTGAACCTCCTTGATTAAACTTGGAGCGGGGGAAGATAATACTCGGGAAATGTTAGAGCGATAAGAACGCCACGCTACTCTCTTCTCGCAGGATACACGTGGGAAGCAGGAGTACCAATGTGATAGAAGCGAAGCGCGGCAGCCTCAGGCAATTCTATCACAACCACTGCCTAGTACTAGGCTACTTTAAAATAGTAACATGAAAAATCCAATAAAAAAAAAGAAGGCAAGAAGCAAGCTCCAGCGGAGAGAGGAGGTCCGCCTACCCACGGCGCAGGAAGTGCGACCTATAAAAATAACAGAAAAAACAACAATTTAAACAAAGGCTCCAATGCCCCCAAAAGTCGGTAAGTCCACCAGTCAATGTACACGAACTTGTCCCGAGTACAAGGCAGAGGCAGTAGCGACCCCGCCCAACTCGGTACCGGGACAGATAACGTGCGCGAAGATCTCCCAGACTAGGTCATTCAACAAGAATGTGCCGAACAGTCTGGGGGACAACGCAGTCTTCAGAGTAGGGCGCGGGCGAGCGCTCCATTAAATATAGGCGAGTCCCGCGAATGTTTCCGATTCGGAGAAAACAGAAAGCAATCTGAACCCCTCGCAGCATTGGGGGGGTAGGTCTATGGGAACAGTCGCTGCGCAATGGCACGCAAGTTTAAGTGCCTTTCGACCGTCTACCATCTTCTTCTTTGACAAGCAGTCCGCAGAGCTGCATGCATTCCTGCCATATAGTCGGTGTGAGGAAGAGCGAAACGCTGTTTTGGTCGCCCCAAGTCTCGCGCTCATTCTACCGCAAATCCTACATGCCAGGAACCCAGTAGAAGATAATCTCGACATCCGCCGGGCTTGCCAATTTTTTATTTTATTTTATGAGCTCATCTCGCGACTGCCTACTTGGGCATTAGTCGACGTATTCAATACTGCCTAGTACTAGGCTACTTTAAAAAAGGATGCAAAGAAAACAAAAAAAAACAACAATAAAAATATAAAAGGTGAAAAGGCAACAAGCAGGAAGCCAGCACCGGCATCGGGGAGGGGGGGAGGTCTGCCTCCCCCGGCGCAGGAACGTGCGACCTACAAACTAACAGAAACCAACAAAAAAACAAACAATCTGCTTTGCCAAGCAGCCCAGAGAGCTTCCCGTATTCCTGCTATGTAGTCAGTGTGAGGAAGAGCGAAACGCTGGTCCGGTCGCAGAGTCCTCGCGGACTCTTTGGCGTGCTCATTCCCCACAATTCATACATGTCCAGGAACCCAGCAGAAGATAATCTCTACATCCGCCAGGCTTGCCAAAACTGAGGCTTCACGGATATCGCGAACCAGGGGATGCGGAGATTCCAATGCCCCGAGAGCACTCAGGGCAATTTGTGAGTCGCTCTAAATCAAAATCCAGCCTCCGAACCAGGCACGTCGCGTAACCTCCCATACTGAGTGGTGTATTGCCACCAGCTCGCCCGTGAAGACAGACGCAGCGCCCCGCTGACTCCAAACAGAGGAGATACGGCATGGAGGCCGACCCCCTCTTGGGACTTGGAACCATCCGTATACACTGGCACGGTTCCAGCGTGACACGAGGTGTGCTGCAAAAAGGTCGAACGCAATATTCCTGGTGCTGTAGAAGCTTTGGGAGCAGAAGCGTGGCGACAAATAGACAAAGGTGGTACCCTCTAGGGTAGCGTCCTGGGCAAAACCAGAGGCGCCGCCCAGTCCACCGAAAGCTATACTTAGCTCTCAAAGGAGTTTCCTAGCCCTAAACCCAAACGGCTAACGGTATGAATGGCGTCTCTCGGCGGCATAGGCACCGTCAAAATCAGCTGGGGATGCAGTGAGCTGTTGGTGACCGAGGGAGGCGCCGGGGTCGCGCGTACAGGCGAATAATGCAATGTGAACGGCGTAGAGCGAGTGGCATCTCCTCATCATCGACAAGTAGGCTCTCAAAGGAATAAGTGCGGAAGGCACCGGTCACCAGGGGAATGCCAGTGTGGTGGATCCAGTCCACCTTCCGCAATACACGCTCAGCTGTGGAAGCGTAAAACTCGAATCCGTAGTCGAGCTTCGAACGAACAACGTTTAAAGTTTAAGATAAGGAACTAGTGGGTTGGTGCCCAATCCAATTGGATTCTATATGGCAGCTAAGATGAAACGAGGTAAATCATCTATAAAAGGTGGAGACCACTTTGTGACAATAAATTTAAAAAACGACGGGTTAAAAGATCCCTCCGCCAATATGAATCGAAGACGGGTGTGTTGAGGAATAGTTAAAAGGGTCGGGAAACAGGACAACCGGAGAATGGCAAAATGGCTACAATCCAATAAAAGGTGGGCAACAGATTGGTTCCCACCGCAAAAACGACAGCAAGGGCTGATATGTACATCACCCGAAACAAGATGGCCGTGAGTAAGTCGCGTGTGGGCTATGCGAACTCGGCATAGGGCCACCTCCAACGACGGCATTCTATGACGGCTCGAGGGCAAAGAGTGAATAGAATTTTTAATTTTGTAGAGTTTGGATGATGAACAGTCATCCCATTCATTCTGCCACAGTTGAAAAATATATTTTCTTATTGAACCAAAGTAGTCCCTAAAAGGCAGAGCCGAGTTCTCAGGGAACACAGAATGTGCTGAGCGGGCCCCTGATCAGCCCTCTCGTTGCCCAAGACCCCTACATGCCCAGGGACCCAGCAAAAAAAAATTCTATATCGAAACGCATTTTGGATCAGCCAGTTTCAAATTTCTGTGACTAATGGGTGGGACGCATTAAAAGATCTAATTGACTGTAAGACACTCCTTGAGTCGGAAAAAATTATAAAATCACTAAAAGGTAAAATTTGTATGAGTCTAAAGGCTAAAAGGATTGCTGAAAGTTCAGCTGTAAAAATGGATGCTGCTGGCGGCAAAGATAGAGTTAGGAATTCTCCTCCTGGGTAGATGGCTGCGGCGCCCACGCCACCGTCCGACTTAGAGCCATCAGTGTATAGTGGGCAGCATTGTTTGTGGGAGATCGAATGCTCTAAGAACAGGCTTTTAATGATGCGAGGGTCCATGGAGGACTTCTCCAGGCACCACATGTTGGTACATACTGTGGGGAGAGGAGCACGCCACCTAGGGTTCAGTAAGGATGGAAGGGTAAGGACCCTTGGAGCACCCAGGTTAGAGAGGTGATCTCCTATGCGAAGGTTCAAGGGGCGAAATAAAGATGGAAACTTATCATATGCCGCCGTTGATTCGGCAGCATACAGGCATCTGTAGACCTCTGAGACGGGGAGCTTGCTGTACTGGGCAGAGGTATCGCATGCAGATTTGAAGTCTATAGTAAGGCAAAGGAAGTAGCCCACTCTCGCAGTATAGGCTGTTGACAGGAGAAGTACGGAAGGCTCCACTAGAAAGGCGAACTCTGAGGTTTAGAATGGGGTTCAGCATTTTAAAGGCTGAAGGGAAAGCCGATGAGTAAATTTGACATCCATAATCCAATTTGGATTGGACGAGGGCTGTGTATAATTTTCACAATGTTTGTCGGTCACTGCCCCCCGAAGTGTGTGAGAGGACTTTCAAAATGTTTAGAGCCCGCAGAGAGCCTGTTCAATTTTTTTTTTTTTCAAATTTTATAGAGCCCATCTGGCA
The DNA here is from genome assembly GCA_963969495.1 of Ceratothoa steindachneri. Lineage (NCBI taxonomy): Eukaryota > Metazoa > Arthropoda > Malacostraca > Isopoda > Cymothoidae > Ceratothoa > Ceratothoa steindachneri. Next base: position 79,045,088 of record OZ018319.1, read on the forward strand.
ACTACCCACTTGGGCATAAGTCGCCGAAAAACACGACAGCCTAGAACTAGGCTACTTTAAAGTAAAAATATGAAAACTTAATGATATAAATTGCAAAAACTTAACAATCAGGAAGCAATCTCCGGCAGCGGGGGGAGGTCCCCCTCACCCCGGTGCAGGAGAGTGCAACCTACAAACAAAACAATAACAAAAAAAGAAACTTAAATAAAGGGGAGAAGCCCAGCCTCCCCCCAAAAGTCAACAAGTCAATGTGCACGAATCTGTCCCGAGTACAAGGGACAGGTAGTAGCAACCCCGCCCATCCCGGTACCGGGAAAGGTATCGTGCGCGAAGATCACCCAGACTGGGACATTCGACAAGAATGTGCCGAACAGTCTGGGGGACGACGCAGTCGTTGCAATAGGGCGCAGGCGAGCGCTCCATCAAATAGCGATGCGTCACACGAGTGTGTCCGATTCAGAGACGACAAAAAGCAACCTGAAGCCGCCGGGGCATTGGGGGATAGGTCTATGGGAACAGTCGCGGCGCAATGGCACGCAACTTTAAGTTCCCTTCGACCGTCTCCCATCTTCTTTGCCAAGCAGTCCGAAGAGCTGCCCGTATTCCTGCCATGTAGTCGGTGTGAGGAAGAGCGAAACGCTGGTCCGGTCGCAGAGTCCTCGCAGACTCTTTGGCGCGCTCATTCCTCGCAATTCCTACATGTCCAGGAACCCAGCAGAAGATAATCTCGACATCCGCCCGGCTCGCCAAAACCGTGGCGTCACGGATATCGCGAACTAAGGGGTGCGGAGATTCCAATGCCCCGAGAGCACTCAGGGCACTTTGTGAGTCGCTATAGATCAAGTCGGCGTAGGTGTGGTAACCAGGATAACTTTGGATCGAGAGTTACTCCAAAGAACCGAAATTCGGAGACAAATTCTATATCTTGGTCTTGTAGGGAGATAGATGGCGGAACAAGAACCCCTCTGCCTCGGTGAAAATACATTGCTTTGGTTTTGTTCGTGGAAAAGCGGAATCCCTTAAGTTGTGCTCTTTAGGATACAGCATCGACCACCAGTTGTAGCCAACGCGCTGCTGATCGAAGGCGAGGTGAGGAACAGTATAGTGCTAAATTATCGACAGAGTTGCCGATACACCTTCTGGGTGAGACGAAATAATATCATTGATGGCAATTATAAAACATAAGACACTTAAAACACTGGCCTCAGGAACTCCCTCCTCGTGTGGTTAAAGGTCAGAGATTACGTCTCCAACACCTACCTTGAAGGATTGAGATGCTAAAAAACTTTGAATTAGTGACGGTAAAAGGCCCCCAGACGTATAGCTGCTTCAAGATGCTGTATCTCCATGTGTCGTAGTATTTCTCAATATCGAAGAATATGACCAGGACTTGGTGCTTTAATGAGAAAGCTTTCCGGACCGATCCCTCGAAACGTACTAGTAGGTCAAGGGTACTATGACCTTTGCGGAAGCCACATTAAAATGGAGAGAGGTGATTGGTTTCTAAGAACCAGTTTAGGTACTCCAATACCATTTTTTTTTTACAGCAACTTATTCAAACAGCTGGTGAGAGCTAAAGGGCGGTAGTGATCTGCGTCCAACCCGTCCCTGCCCGGTTTGACAAAGGGAAGGATGATTCCAATGCCCCATGATGAGGGGTAAAAACCCTTCACCCATATAAGGTTGTACAACAAATCAAGTAAGAAGAGAGTAGAGTCTGGATGTAGGTGCCGAATCATATCGAAATGGATCTCGTCAAGACAGGGGAAGTAGATATGCAGCTCATGGATGCTGAATAGAGCGTTATATGGAAGGTTAGATTTTGTTGTGAAGTTGAGAGAATGATATTCTTCCTTTGATTTGTAGGATTGGAAAGTCTTATCGTAACGCCTGACACTTCTGAGGGCGCGGAAATGGCCAGCAAAAACATTGCTGATCGCAAGGCCGTCATTCTCCAAGGAACCGTCTAAGTTGAGTGTGGGAGTAGGATGATCAGCATAACGGCCCCTGATCTTATTAATCCTCTTCCAGATCTTAGCAGTAGGTGTCATAGAGGAAACGTAACGGTGCCATGAATTTCAGCGAGCCTGACGAAGGGTTCTTTGGCGAAGCGCACGAGCTCGGTTTCGGTCGACCTTGTTGCACAAAGTTGGGTTCTTTCGGAATCAAGCATGGACTAACTTGTAATTTTTGATAGCTGTTGCACACGTCGAGGTCCACCAGAGACGGTTGAGAGCCCGTAGCGGGTCGCCTCCGTGGGATGGTCTGTGTTGCTGCATTGTAGATAGTCGATGTAAACTATTCTACTGCCGCGTCCACTCCATCGAAGGTCCCCAAGGATGCACTTGTGAAAGACGCCTCTCGGAAACCTTCCCAATCTGCATGACCTAAGTTCCACTTAAGGGGCATAGTTGTATGAGGGCTAACTTGAAGGGCCGACAAGAGAATAGGGAAGTGGTCACTCACATGGAGATCGTCAAGAATTGACCATCGAAATTCCGTGAAGGATTCCGGGGAATGAATAGTGCATTGAGATTTTAAAAGCTGCGTAGCCCAGATGGACTATCTCGCAGCCAAATTCACTTATGGGCAGTGAATTTAAAATTATTATTTTTAAAATATTGCCATATTAAAATACATAAAAAAGCAGAAATGTCCTTGGGACCAAAATTAGTTTAATCGGCAATATTGAGTCAGTGTAGTTAAAAACTTTTAACAAAAAATAGACTATTAAAAAATTCAACAAAATGTAAAAACATAAACTATAAATAGATCAACAATAAATATATAAAACTATTTTAAATTTTGTTTAAAAGATTGCTTTCTTTTAGGAAGGTTAGTATCCTAGTCACGTTAAAGAAGCAATGGGTCTCAGAAAAGATGCCCCGCAGAGCCTGCTGGGGGGCCATCTCTCTGGTAATGAAGGGAAAAGTCGTCCTTCTGAGATTCCTTAGCAATGGGCATTCTACAAATATATGGAGGACAGATATTTGTACCCCACACAGAATGCACATAGGTGGGGGCAGCCCACTCATTAAATGCTCATGGGTGAGCCGGCAATGGCCTATCCTCAGACGGACAAGCGCAACCTCCATTTTACGATGTCTAGTTGTACGTGGCCATGGGTGAACGGAGGGTTTTATGGAGTGGAGCTTGGTGGGAGGGAGCTCACTCCACCTCTTCTGCCATAGGCCGACCACGTATTCATTGATCAGAGGATAGGCATCGCAGAGTGGGACTGGGGCCACTGGAGCTGTCCCCAGTGATGCTGCTTCTCTGGCTGCAGCATCTGCCCTCTCATTGCCTGGGATGCCCACGTGACTAGGCACCCAGCAAAAGGATATCTCGTGGATGGGCGATAGTCGTAGGAGCCACCGCTGGATCTTGGAAACCAACGGATGGCTCGAACCAACATCACCCAACATTTGAAGCGAACTAAGGGAGTCTGTAAAGATAGTATGAGAACCAGATGGCCTGCCAGCTATGATAGTCAGTGCCGCCATCATAGCAACGAGTTCCGCTGTGAATGCGGAGGCTGCGTTTGGCAGGCGGACCAATGCTGTCTCAGATGGAAAGACAGCAGCTGCTCCAACTCTGTCCGGTGACTTGGACCCATCGGTGAACACAAAAGTGCTATGCCGATGTTGAGAGGAGTGGTCGCCATACATGGCTCTCAATACTACAGGCAGGTGGTGATCCTTGGGCCTATCAGCTAGTTCCCTACATACCATTACAGGTGGTATGAGCCACGGGGGGGTCTTTGGCATGGTAAAGGGAATCACTGAGATCTCCCTTAGTTGCGCAGTGTGCTCGGCCATACGCAGAGCAAAGGGGCGAGCCAGAGATGGAGATCGATCGTATGAGGCCACTGTCCGTGTATTGAACATGCACTCATACACTGGCGTCTGCGGTAGTTGCTCAAGTCTAAGGAGGTAGTTTAAATTAGACTTGAGCCTGTGATAGGGAAGGGGGAGAACCCCGTTCTCTGCGTAAAGGCTCCACACTGGGGAGGACTTAAAGGCTCCAGAAGCCAGGCGCACACCCTGGTTACGCACAGTGTTTAGTTTTTCGAGAATGGATGGCGAGGCAGAGGAGTACACCTGTGATCCATAGTCTAGCTTTGATTGGACCAATGCTAGATACAGGAGCCACAGGGTACGTCGATCACTTCCCCAAGAAGTGTGAGACAACAGTTTCATTATGTCCATTCTCTTTAAACAAGACCTTTTCAAGGCGTCCACATGGTGCCGGAAGGAAAGCCTTGAATCAAATATGACCCCCAGATATTTGAAATGGGGCTCAAAATCTATAGGCACACCATATAGCGACAAAAGGGGGGGGTCCCATGTCACTAACTTATGCCCATAAAAGTGAACAGCCTTGGTCTTTACTGCGGAAAAGCGGAAACCCTTGGAGGAAGCATTTTCAGCTACAGTGCTTATAGCTCGCTGTAGCTTACGGACGATAAATGGGAGTCTGGGCGAAGAACAAATGAGCGCCAGATCATCCACATATAACGTCGACGAAATCTCGGGAGGGAGATTTCTAACAATGCTATTAATGGCCACAGAGAAGCAGGTGACACTGAGGACACTTCCCTGTGGCACACCCTCAACTTGGTCCACGGGCTCTGATAAGGTGCCTCCAACCCTTACGCGTAGTGTGCGTCGCATCAGAAATTGCTCGACAAACCTGGGGAGGTAACCCCGCAGGCCCCAATCATGGAGTTGTTTAAGGATACCACGCCTCCAGGTGGTATCGTATGCTTTCTCAATATCAAAGAAGACAGCGATGGCGTGCTGCTTCTTTGAAAAAGCATCTCTTACGAGTGACTCCATTCGGACAAGCAGGTCTGTCGTACTCTGCTTTTTCCTGAACCCTGATTGAGAAGGAGATATGAGATTTTGAGTCTCCAAAAACCAGACGAGTCTGAAATTGACCATTCTCTCAAACACTTTACATGGACAACTGGTAAGAGCAATGGGGCGGTAATGGGTGGGCTCCGTCCCGTCCTTTCCTGGTTTGCGGAATGGAAGGACTATGGCCTCTCTCCACATGGAAGGGAAGCGGCCCTTGATCCAAATCCAGTTGTAAATGTCCAGTAAATGAGAGAGAAGGGATGGATGCATATTCCTAATCATATCATAGGAAATGCCATCCGATCCGGGGGCAGTGGATCTACAGTGCTTCAGTGCATTATGGAGCTCATGGATAGAGAAGAGTCGGTTGTAAGACTCGTTATCCATGTTAGGCTCCACAAAGTTGAGCGGTTGCTGCTCCTGTTGGAGCCTAAAGCACTGGAATTGCATCTCATAATTATCTGGGCTTGAGATGCTAGCAAATGATCTGGCCAAGACATTGGAAATATGGGACAAGTCCCCCAACAATTCTCCAGCTTGGACAATGTTGGGAGCTGTAAAGCCATTGGATTTGCCCAATAGCTTTTTGACCCTTTTCCACACTTTGTCTATAGGCGTTTGCCAACTTATGGACGCGATGTAACCTTCCAACGAGGTCTTTCGAGCCTGTCGAAGGATGCGTCGCCGTGCTGCCCTTGCTCTGTTACGAGCAATTTTATTTACCATCGTAGGGGAGCGATGGTAACGTCGGCAAGCCATTTTACATTCAGTCACGGCTCTCGAGCATTCAGCCGACCACCAGGGAACTTGTGGTCCGCGAGCGGCTGAGCCGGAGAGCGGGATGGAGGAGTTAGCCGCTTTATTGACGTGGACTAGGAGGTCATCGATAGCCACGTCAATATCTTCATGAGGGAAGGACCCGTCATGGCTCGAGAGGTGCCTGAATTTAGGCCAGTTTGCTTTTTTTGCATTCCATTTTTTACTAGGTGGTGGAGGGGGGCTACCTGTACATGGCGCTATAATAATGGGGAAGTGATCGCTGCCTCGCAAGTCAGGATCCACTGCTTAGTCAAAATCAGCTCTACAGCTTGGTGAACAGAGGGACAAGTCCACGCATGTAGAGCTGCTCGTCTGGATGTGAAATGATGTATGGCTGCCATCGTTTAGAAGGCAGACATCATTTTCGCCCAGAAATTTCTCAATCATGTTTCCCCTAGGGTTCTTATCATGGTCCCCCCAAAGGGGGTGTCGAGCATTAAAATCCCCAATCAATAGAAAGGGGGGAGGGAGCTGTTTAATTACCTCTACTAGTTTTCTAGCTAGAGAGGCTGTGTCTTTTTCCTCACTTGGAGGGAGGTAAAGCGAGCAGACCGTATAGTGGCGATGGGAGAACAGGCGGACAGCGACCGCCTGCAGGTCTGTCGCAAGGTCGATCTGGTTGTGGGGAACCCTGCTGTTGATGAGCACAGCAGAACCATGGATTGGTTCTATAGGGTTCTTATAGTATCCCACAAAACCAAGAATACCCAAGCAAGTTTCCTGTAAAGCTATACAATCAGGATTGTAGTCTTTAAACAGGAGCTTGAGTTCTTCCCACTTGGGGAAGAGACCTTGGATGTTCCAATGAATTATTGGATACATCCTTACCTCTTTAAGACAATCATCCTACCCTTAGGGGTAGGAGGTTTTGGTTTTATACTACCCGTAGGGGTAGTTTTGGTCATACCAATTACCGGTTTTGGGTATGACTTTGGAGGCATCGGGAGCGTTAATTTAGCTCTCGGCTTTTCTTTTAAACGTGGCAATTTTGTTAGCTGGCTATACGAAATGACTGTCTTAACTGGAGAAGCAGATGTGGGAGCATCTCCATCAGTCATTTCGTGAGCCGATGACATCGACTTGGCTGGTGATGGTGGCAGCGATTGTTCGGCTGGCGAAGGATTCTTGGAATCTGATGGTTGGTTCGGCTCCTCCTTGGATAAGGGGGCAGCCTCTACTACAGCTGTTTCCTGTGATGGGGTACAGGTTGATTCCTTCTCACTTAGGGCTCGAAGGAGTTCCAGAGCAGTATCAGCAAGGGGTGGGTTGCTGACTACTCGCTTTGGGGCTGTAGTTCTCTGTTCTTTGGGGGCAGGATGGATGTCCAGAGCTGGAATAGACACCACCTGCGGCCCAATCCGATTCACATCCACGTCTTGTGGAGCGGTGGCAAAGTGTTTTGCCACTCTTGGTGAATCGGGAGAGGATGGAAGGTTCCTCTTCTTTGTGCCATCAGAAGCTAGGCTAGATTTTGGTGAAGAGTTTTCTCTACCGATTGATCGTGGTTTCGGTCGAGGGGGGCTCTTAACCTTTTCAGGTGTGCGTGGAGATGCGGGTTTAGGGTTAGGAGAACCCCTTACCTGTTGAGGCACATCTCTGCGCGGAGACCTGGGTTTTGGTTGTGGAGGACTTCTTGTTTGTTCAGGAGAGCCTGTAGATGGTCTCTGGCTTCTCCCCTTCTTTGACGTGGCGGTGCGCAGAGCATCCGCGAAGCTCACGCCAGGCTGAACGTAAGTCTCTCTAACTCTTCGTCTAGCCTCTTTATAGCTCACCCTGTTTTTATTTCGAACAGCAATGACCTCTCTCTCGTAGAGGAAGAAGGTGCATTGCTGTGATGTGGCAGAGTGGTCTCCGCCACAATTGGGGCAGCACGGCTGTTTGGAACAGGGTGTTCCGTGAAATTCTGCTGAGCAGTTTACACAAATCCTTTCGCTTTTACAAAACTTGCTTACATGGCCAAAGCGTTGGCAATGGAAGCACCGCCGGGGGTTTTCGAAGTAAGGCTTGACTGGGATGTTAAGGTAGCCAGCCTTGACGTACTTGGGCGGTTCCAATCTGTTGAAAGTTAGGATTATGGTGGCGGTAGGGACCCTAGCGCCATTCACAAACCTAGAAATGCGATGTGCACTTGTTACTTTCTGATTGGCAAGTTTTGTCACCAACCTGTCGATATCATACTCAATGAGTTCACCCGATCGAATAACACCTTTGGAGGTATTAAATGTCGGGTGAGACGCGGATGATACACTCACTGAGGCTAACTTTTCAAGAGATTGAATTCTCTTTTGCTGCTCATTAGACTTGGCCTCGACAATCAATGCGCCATCATTGCGCGGCCACATTTGAGCAGGTTCGCCACACTTGTTTACGAAGTCGTCAAAGACATCAAAGATGTCAGCTTTGTTAAGAGGACAACGTTCGTTGCTGGATTTGAGTACTATAAAGCGGTCATAATCCAGTTCTTCGTCTACTTCTGACCCAAAAGGGTCCAAGCGACGAAGATCTCTGCTTTTTTCACGGTGACCAGAGGCCGGCGGTCTCTGGGATGAGTTTTTGGAAAGTTTACCCATATGATTTTGATTTTTATAAGTGGTGTCTCTGGAGCCGAGGGCATGTACCAAATCGCCATCGTGAGTCCGGAGAGCGCCCATACAGTCCAGACAGGGTAGCCCGCCCCCCGACTCCCACTGTTGTTTCAAAAACAGCGGAGCCGCATAACGGAGTTTTACTGGACTGCGGTGCAAAGACCTCCCGAAAGCAAAACAACGACCCAGGCAACCAAACCTACCTCCGTGGCACGGTCCTGCGGACGATGCCCCCCAGTGGGTACATCCGTCGACTCGTACAGAGTACACATACTGACTAGGACCAAGTGGGCCGAAAGTGCGCTGGGGTTCAGACACACAGTCGCCCCACAAGGTAATTTGGGGATGCCGGAGTGATGCCAGTGTTTGGTCATCAAACCGCCTCATGGGGTTCCCCTCACCCACCTTTTATGTTGGTGTGAGGTCACCTAGCCCTTGTGATGCCATTCACTAACTGCAGGGCCACAGCAAAGACAACCATATGGGCCAGAAGTGTGCTGGTGTCCATACACACAACTGCCCCAAAAGGTTGGTGGGTACCCTTAGATACCCAAACCAGGATATCCCGCCTGGTGTTCGGACGTTGGGCACACGCTCAGTTAAAAAACAGGGGCACCACGTGAAGGTGGTGTGCCAACATTTAGGGAACATAGGCTATGAGTTGCGCGATATTCCCCATCGCCCCCAGGATTCCGGGGAACAAACAGACAGGTCAACACAGCTAAAAAGAGTCCGTCTGGACATGATAACGGGTAAAATCACCAGTATTTAAAACACAAAGAAAGTCAGATAATAAGAGACTCTAAAAAACTGCCTTTGGCATTTCGAGTGATGTCACCCCAGTATGGGTGACGGGCGTTAAAATCTCCTAGTAATAAGAATGGGGAGGGCAACTGGTCTATAAGTTCTAGTCTTGACAATGATAAACAATGGGATAGGTAAATAGCGCAAACGGTAAAAAGCTTAGTAAGAAAAACTCTAACGGCAACAGCTTGGAGGGTAGTATGTAGGGAGATGGGAGAAACATAGTGGGATGAAGATACCATGATTGACACCCCCCATGAGAGGGGCTTCCAGCAGGAGCAATAGAGTTGAAAGTGAGAAAGCTGGGTACCGGCGGAAAGGGCCGTGTACCCAGTTTATTCTCCGTAAGACAAATAACAGCAGGGTCGAGAGTCGTCAAAAGAATTTTGAGTTCTTCCCACTTTGGAAGAACGCCTTGACAATTCCAATGTAAAATGGAAGATATTATGTGGGACGGTTAGATACCACTGTAGATATATTTTTCTCTTTTGTGGCTGATATTGTGTTTGAAGTTCGTCCCAAAGAGCTCGAAAAGGAATTTTCGGCCGGCCGGTAGATCCGGATTGATGAGTCGAGGTGATTTTTAATATCTGAGAGGTTGGTTCAACCGCCGCGATTGCTGATGTTGTAGTATGGGGAGGGGGGGGGGATATCCTTATTTTATCTATATCATGCTTCATCTCCAGATTTTCTATATTCGAATCCATTTATCTCTTCTTGACTGAAGTTGCCCCTTGAAACATTTGTCTTGCATTTATCTGACTTAGTATTCTTGTAGGCTGAGATTCCTTCTTCTTAAGGTTGGCTGGGTTGATTCTTGATCTTGGTAATTCTTTCTTGATGTATCTTCATAATAACTTGCATTTCTCTTGATGTGATGATTCCTTCTCTTGATGACGTGATGATTTCTTGACGAGTTGAGATGAGTTAGCCCTTGAAGTCATTTTCCTTGAGTTCCGTTTTCTTCTGGAAGCGATCCATTTATCTTGAGTTGTCCTTAAAGCGTTTTCCGTGGTCTCCGTTTTCTTCGTGAATTTTCTTCGTAAAAATTGTGGACTTGAGGATCGATCGCGGGTCTTTGAATCTAAAGGCCAGCACTTTGCCGTCACGATACGGCGAGTCCATACTGACTTGGTAATTTAATGGGCTATTTATATTCTCGCTTTTGGAAGGAAGTTTTTCTCTTATACATCTTCGCACCCCTACACAGGCCCCTTTCTAGAAAGCGGAGCGAATTTGAGGATTGGGGAGAGACTAGTCTTGGATTTCTTAACCGAGGAGTAGTAGCTCTCCCTCCCCGGCCTCTGAGTCTGCGGGATGAGTGGAGCTAATTTAGTGAGCTTGAGGAGAGCGAACGAAGAAGTTTTGTCGCATCAGTAATATCCTTCCCGGGTCTTCGATTCCCAACAGCACATTTTCTTAAATTTATAGTAGGAGAAGAGGTGCAGTTGAAACGAAGATCAGAAGATTGTTCAGCCTTTGAGGGTCACAAGTTATGGGAGGGGGCCTTCTTATAACTTTTTTTATTTATCAATATCATTCATCTTGAGATTTTCTATATTCGTATCTATTTTTTTCTTCTTGACTGAAGTTGCTCCTTGTTGGCGGAGATTCCTTGTTCTTTAAGTTGGCTGGGTTGGTTCTTGATCTTCGATTTTTCTTTTCTTGATGTATCTTCATATTAAACTGCATTTATCTTGATGTGATGATTCCTTCTTCTTTCTTGATCACGTGATGATTTCTTCTTAATTCTTGGTCAGTTGAGATGAGCTAGCCCTTGAAATCGTTTTCCTTGAGTTCCGTTTTCTTCTGGAGGCGATCCATTTATCTTGAGTCTTCCTTAAATCATTTTCCGTAGTCTCCGTTTTCTTTGTTAAATTTCTTCGTAAAAATTGTGGACCGAGTATCGATCGCGAGTCCATTCTGAGTTGGTAATTTAATGGGCTATTTATATTCTCGCGTTGGAAGGAATTTTTCTCTCCGATACATCTTCGCACCCCTGCACAGGTTCCTTTCTAGAAAGCGGGTCTTTGAATCCAAAGGCCAGCACTCTGCCGTCACGCTACGGCGAGTTCGTACTGACTTGGTAATTTAATGGGCTATTTATATTCTCGCTTTTGGAAGGAAGTTTTTATCTTATACATCTTCGCACACCTACAGTAGTATCAACTGCTTCCATCGGATCATGAGTAGAAGGGTGAGTGGAACAAACAGGCAATCTGAGAGGCGTGTTTGTAGGTGGAATTTTTTTTTTTTTTAGGAGGCTATCTGGCGACACCCACTTGGGCATAAGTCGCCGCAATCACACAGCCTAGCTCTAGGCTACTTTAAAATAAGAATATGAAAACAAAACAACGATAAAAAGGGAAGATGAAAACAATTGGAAGTAAGCTCAGGCTTTGGGGGGAGGTCCCCCTCCCTCCGGCGCAGGAGGGTGCGACCTACAAAGAAAATAATAACAAAAACAAAAAAAGCCTAGTTAAATAAAAGGGAGAAGGCCGGCCTCCCCCCCAAAAGCTTTCAAGTCCACCAGTCAATGTGCACGCACTCGTCTCGAGTACAAGGGACAGGCGGTAGCAACCCCGCCCATCCCGGTACCGGGACAGGTAACGTACGCAAAGATCTCCCAGACTAGGACATCAACAAGAATGTGCCGAAGAGTCTGGGGGACGACGCAGTCGTCGTAATAGGGCGCAGGCGAGCACTCCATCAAAAAGCGATGCGTCACACGAGTGTCCGATTCGGAGACGACAGAACGCGACCTGAAGCCGTCGCTGCATTGGGGGATAGGTCTATGGGAACAGTCGCGGCGCAATGGCACGCAACTTTAAGTTCCCTTCGACCGTCTCCCATCTTCTTTGCCAAGCAGTCCGAAGAGCTGCCCGTATTCCTGCCATGTAGTCGGTGTGAGGAAGAGCGAAACGCTGGTCCGGTCGCAGAGTCCTCGCGGACTCTTGGGAACCCTTATCAGCGCGCTCATTCCCCGCAATTCCTACATGTCCAGGAACCCAGCGGAAGATAATCTCAACATCTGCCCGGCTCGCCAAAACCATAGGGTCACGGATATCGCAAACCAGGGGATGCAGAGATTCCAATGCCCCGAGAGCACTCAGGGCGGAGAAGAACTCAACGGCCTTATTTACCGACCTAAACTCCTCGACTGAGATAGAGAATTCAGTCATTTCCTGAAATGCAGGCCACCGCGCCGGCGCCAAGCACCACCGAGGTGGGCTCTCAGGGGGCAGTTGCCCTGAAAATGATACTTGAATGGTAAAGTGATCACTACCATGGAGGTCATCGACCCCCCCCCCCCAATCAAAATCAGGCTGTCCATCCGAAGAGCACAAAGATAGGTCAAGGCAAGAAAATGAAGCGGTTCTCGGACAGTGATGCGTAAACTCATCCACGTTTAGGACATCCATCTCAAGAGATAGGGCCTCGGCAACCGTGCCACGACGCGGAGGAAGTCCCCCGCGTCGAAGTCAGCTGACGGTGGAATGTACGCAAAAATGATAGTATACCTCTTATCTAGGTGCAGCTGCACAGCCACTGCCTGAAAGGAGGTATCTAAAGAGAAAGGAAGAACGGAGACTTCATGCCGGGTGTAAACCGCACATCCCCCAGCCCGGCCATCCCGCGGTGGTGGGGTCGCAAGACCCTTATACCCCGGGAGGGCAGGCAGGGAGCACGCGCCTAGCATGGTCTCCTGCAAAAAGATAGCTAACGGGGAACGGGACGAGACGAGCCTCCGCAGCTCCTCCCAGTTGGCCCGGAGTCCACGGCAATTCCATTGAAGGAATATGCCCTCCAGGCCTAGCTCGGAGGAGACGCGGTGGCCCTCCTCGAACTGAAGACCCTCACGGGAATGGCCGTACGCTTCCCGGGGGCAGAACCCCGGGCGTTGTTGGCCGGACAAAGCGCTGTCGCCTTCGAGGACTTATTGGGGAAGGTTGGGCTCGCCATGCGAGTCTTTTCCTCCCTCCGCCTCGAAACCTTAGGCGGGCGTTGCGGCTTCAGAGGCGGGAGGCCCTCTTTTCGAGGAACCACCGTCTCTGAGCCACTCGCTCCACCTCGGGGCGTGGACGAAGGAGCCGTAGCTCCTTTGTTGCTGTCCTCCTTTCGGGGGACAGCTTTAGGAACCCCCGAAGATGACCTAGCGACCATCTTCAGGGGTGTTGCCTCCTGTGAGCCTAACGACTCAGTGGAGGCGCGTGGCCGTTTCGCTTTACGGGAAACGGTCACGCTGGGGGAAGAGGGAAAAGCCCTGGTTTTAGCCGGGGCTGGGTATGAACACTTTTTGCCGCCAGCTCTACCAGGGAAGCGCTCAGGTTGGAAAGAGCCCGCAGAAGAGGTCCGAATGGGCGCGGAAACAACCGTGCTCGTTGGCCTGGATGGGCCAGGAGCAGAGGGTGCCTTTCTAACTATTGAGGCATATGACGTCCCAGGCAGAGCCGGGCGCGCCAGGACTAAGTCCTTAGCCTCGCGGAATGAGAGTCGATCCTGGGCCTGAACGGCCAGGATTTCTTTCTCAAGGAGATATGCACCACATAACTTTGAAGAAGCGGAGTGCGGCTCTCCGCAATTGACACACTTGGCCACACACGCGTTGGACTTATCGTGTGTGACCTTGGAGCAATTTACACAGACTTCGGGTGACCCCGACTTTGCACGTCTACATGAGCGATTCGTATGGCCAAAGCGGTGACAGTAATAGCACCGCCGCGGCAGTGGCACGAATGCCTTCACGCGGTAGCGGTACCAACTGACACGCACCGACTCAGGGAGCTCGTCACAGTTGATCGTGACGAAGAGTGTAGGGGTGGGCCTCGCGGCCCCTCCCTGTTTTCTCATCACACGTTCGACCTTGACCGCCCCATGGTCGGCCAGCTCTAGGGTGATGTCCTCAATGGAGTAGTAAACAAGTTCCGCCGAATGAACTACTCCTTTCACAAAGTTCATGGTAGAGTGCGGCGTCACACTCACCGGGGTGCCATGGAGTGTCCGAATAGCACTTATCTTGGCCGCCTCGGCGGGATTCGCCAGAAGGCTCCCGTTCGAGAAACGGGTCACCTTCGGCTCTCTACTAATTGCACTAGCTAATCCTCTCCTCTGATGGATCATGTTGCCCTTGGCCAACATGGTGCCATCAGTGGAGCGAATAACAACGAAGCGTTTGAAGCCAGCGGGCTCAAAAACGCCAGGTAACCTCTGAATCAAGGGCCCCGATGTCATCGAGGCTCCGCCCTGTGCACTTTTCGTCTTTGTCATAGTCAGGAGCTCCGTACCCGGGAGGGCGAGGGGCCGGATGTGCCGATCTTGGCTTGGTCGCTTGCAAGCGTGGCAGCAGACCTATCCGTCCCCGTAGCCCCCGCGGATGGGGAGGAGCCCCGAGTCTTCTTAGTCTTTCTTGTCTTCTTTTTCTTTTTAGGAGAGGAGGGCGGGGAATGAACCCGCTTCTCACCTCCGCTGGTAGAAGCCCCTAGGCCAGATGGACCGGCCTCAGCCAGGTCCTTCTCCGAAATGGAGAAGGTCCAGGTCGTCACAGGGGCACCATCCGGGGGAGATCCCTGCCCTCCTTGTACTGCCTCAGAATGCCCAGCCATTTGAGGAGGACCTTGCATAGGGGCAGGTTCTGGTTCGGTATTTGGCGCCGAGCTCGGATTCCCCTCCATTGAAGACCCTACCGTCTGAGGCTGGGTTTCCTCAAGGACCATGCCTATCACAGGATGGGCCTCCAGTTGGCCATCCCCTCCCAGGACATCGCAGGTCCCCTTGTCAGTGTTGCCAGTCTTGTGTGGGGAGGCACAGCCCTTGACCCCGGCAAGGTTTAAAATTCTTACCAGCCGGTCTTTTGAGGGAAGCGACCGAAGGGGCCTGGCTTCCCTCTCCCCCCCTAAGGGGGTTTGCCCTACCGAGCCGCTTACACGAGGGGCGGTCGGCAATGGGCTGCCTGCTGGCTTTCTTGGCAGTCCCCTTTGAAAGAAAAGAGGGGACTGCCGCTGGAAAAGGGGAGGTGCCCGAAAGCACCTCCAGAGAAGGGGGTGAGGGGGAGTCCCCTTCACCCGTAGGCGAAGAAGAGGAGTAAGCCTCCTCTCCGGTAAGAGAAATATGGAGGGTCCCCTGCGCAAGCACAGATGGGAGGACCTCTATTTTTTGGCTGGAGCTGCCCGAGGGCGGCTCCGTCGATGAGCAAGGGGGAGTTAAAGGGGTTTGAGGTTTTATGAATTCATCCATGGGCATGGTGACCCTATTTGTGCCACGGGACGCAATAGCTAATCACCTCTTGCAGTTGCCCGCACTGCAAGAGGTGCTTACAGGCCTGGCAGAGCCAGGCGCCGCCATTTCGGACCACCCCTCCCGCCTGGGGGTCTGGCAGTCCATCGGCATGGCGGCTCCACCTTAGACACGGCGTAAAAATTGATAGAATGTGAAGAGGAGAGGAAAAGGGATGTGAGGAAGGTATGGGTGGGGATGAAGCAGGTTGTTAAAAACCAGCCACCCCAGACCGGAGCTCAGGGGTTAGGGAATATTGTCCCCTACCCCCTCAGCCTCGATGCGGGACGGTTGGCTGAGAGGAAGGTCAGCATCTACCCTGTGAAATTAGAGGCTGACCAGAAAAGTTGTGGGAGAGGTTGTATGAAAAGCGAGGAAACAAGTGTTTTGAAGGAAAAAGAAGAGGCTAAGCTGGGGTCGGACGGGGTGCTGAGTCCCGTCAGCACGGCAGCCAGGATGGCAAATCGCCACGCCCCTTACGGAAGGGGAGGGGCTTGCGCGTACAGGCGAGTGATGTACTGCACGCGGCGCAGAGCGAGTGAAATCTCCCCAGCATCGACCAACAGGCTCTCAATGGGGGAAGTGCGGAAGGCACCGGTCGCAAGGCGAAGACCGGTGTGGTGGGTCGAATCCACCTTCCGCAATAAACACTCAGCTGCGGATGCATACAACTCGCATCCGTAGTCGAGCTTCGAACGAACAAAGGATCGATAAAAAAGTAAAACAGTAGCCCTATCAGCGCCCCAAGCGCTGAACGTCAAGGAACGGAGAATGTCCATGGCGCGGGTACAAGAGACCCTAAGGCTGCGAATATGAGCCTCCCAGGTGAGGCGTCAGTCGAATACAAGACCAAGGAAACGGTTCAACTCAACCACATTCAGGCGCACCCCATTAAGAAACAAATCTGGGTCGGGGTGAAGCCGTGGATGGCGGCACAAGTGCACCACCTTAGTCTTGGCCAAAGAAAACCGAAACCTGTGCGCTTCGGCATAGCGAGAGACGCGGTTCAATGCCTGTTGGAGTCGACGCTCCAGAGTTGGCATCTGGGCCGCGCCAAAAGAGATCGAAAGGTCGTCCACGTAGAGCGAGGCGAGAACATCTTCCGGCAGCACCGAGGTGATGCCGTTGATGCTCAGGGCAAAGAGTGTGACACTGAGGACATTTTCCTGCGGGACACCCTCTTCCTGCTCCATTGGGCCGGAGAGGGCTCCTCCCACCCGTACGCGGAATCGACGATCTCGCAAAAATTCAGATATAAACATTTGGAGGCGTCCCCTCGCCCCCATCGTGTGGAGAGTCTCCATGATACCGTATCGCCATGCGGTATCATAGGCCTTCACCAGATCGAAAAACACCGTGGCGTAGTGCTGTCTACGAAGGAAAGCCTCGCAGACGGCATTTTCCAGTCGGAGCAGAGCATCCGACGTGGAGTGGAACTTGCCGAAGCCGCACTGTGCGGAAGACAGATGGCCTCCGCTGTCCAGGAAATGGGCTAATCTAACATTTACCAATTTCTCCATCAACTTGCACACGCAAAAGGTTAGAGAGATTGGGCGGAAACCGGTCGGAGTAGAGTGATCTCTGCCCGGCTTGCGAAAGGCGAGCACAGTAGCGATTTGCCAGGAGTCTGGGAGAAGACCTTCCACCCAGATCCTGTTGAACAAATCTAACAGAAAGGCCATGCCTCGCTCACCCAGGTGTCGAAGCATGGCGTACGGGATATCGTCCGGACCATGGGCGGTGTCCCCGCACGAAGCGAGAGCGGAACGCAACTCACTCACGTGCATTGAATGCTGGCGGAGCAGCATCACGGCTAGAGAATGCGGAAAAAGCGGTCGCTAAGGATTCCACCATGGACGCGGGGTCTGAGATTCCGGTCCCATTCTCCTGGAGAACGGGAGGGGGGGTCCTGCGAGAACTTGCCCCGAATCCTTTTGACTCGCTTCCACACCTCAGCTAAAGGGGTCTTCCCGTTAAGTGAAGACACGTATGCCCGCCAAGAAAAGCGGCGGGCGTCCTTCGAAATATACCAGAACCTAGCCCTAGCCCGACGAAATTCAGCGACAGTGAAATCGTTCGGGCGGCGCTTATAGCGCATGTAGGCATATAATTTATGATAAGTTACCGGTGGGTTGCTGCCCAATCCAAGTGGATTCTATATGGCCGCTAGGGTGAAACGAGAAATATCATCTATAAAAGGTGGAGGAGACCACTTTGTGACAAAAATTAAAAAAACGACGGGTTAAAAGATTCCTCCGCCAATATGAATCGAAGACGGGTGTGTTGAGGAATAGTTAAAAGGGTCGGGAAACAGGACAACCGGAGAATGGTAAAATAGCTACAATCCAATAAAAGGTGGGCAACCGATTGGTCCCCACCGCAAAAACGACAGCAAGGGCTGATATGTACATCACCCGAAACAAGATAGCCGTCGGTAAGTCTCGTGTGGCCAATGCGAACTCGGCATAGGGCCACCTCCAACGACCGCATTCTATGACGACTCGAGGGCCAAGAGCGAATAGAATTTTTTATTTTGTATAGTTTGGATGATGAACAGTCATCCCATTCATTCTGCCACAGTTGAAAAATATACTTTCTTATTAAAGGAAAGTAGTCCCTAAAAGGCAGAGCCGAGTTCTCAGGGGAGACAGAATGTGCTGAGCGGGCCAGCCGATCAGCCTTCTCGTTGCCCAGGACCCCCACATGCCCAGGGACCCAGCAAAAAATAATTCTATATCGGGATGCATTTTGGATCAGCCAGTTGCAAATTTCTGTGACCAGGAGATGGGACGCATTAAAAGATCTAATTGACTGTAAGACACTCCTTGAGTCGAAAAAAATAACAAAATCACTAAAAGGTAAAATTTGGATGAGTCTAAAGGCTAAAAGGATTGCTGAAAGTTCAGCTGTAAAAATGGATGCTGCTGGCGGCAAAGATAGAGTTAGGAATTCTCCTCCTGATAGATGGCTGCGGCGCCCACGCCACCGTCTGACTTAGAGCCATCCGTGTATAGTGGGTAGCATTGTTTGTGGGAGATCGAATGCTCTAAGAACAGGCTTTTAATGATGTGAGGGTCCATGGAGGACTTCTCCAGGCTCCACATGTTGGTACATACTGTGCGGAGAGGAGCACGCCACCTAGGGTTCAGTAAGGATGGAAGGGTAAGGACCCTTGGAGCACACAGGTTAGAGAGATGATCTCCTATGCGAAGTTTCAAAGGGCGGGGTAAAGATGGCAACTTATCATATGCAGCCGTTGATTCGGCAGCATACAGGCATCTGTAGACCTCTGATACAGGGGCTTGCTGTACTCGGCAGAGGTATCACATGCAGATTTGAAGTCTATGGTAGGGCAAAGGGAGTACCCCACTCTCGCAGTAAAGGCTGTTGACAGGAGAAGTACGGAAGGCTCCACTAGAAAGGCGAACTCTGAGGTTTAGAATGGGGTTCAGCATTTTAAAGGCTGAAGGGAAAGCCGATGAGTAAATTTGACATCCATAATCCAATTTGGATTGGACGAGGGCTGTGTATAATGTCCACAATGTTTGTCGGTCACTGCCCCACAAAGTGTGTGAGAGGACTTACAAAATGTCTAGAGCCCGCAGACAGCCTGTTCGAAGTCGGCGTAGGAGTGGTAACCAGGATAACTTGGGATCAAGAGTTACGCCAAGGAACCGAAACTCGGAGACAAAAACTATATCTTCGCCTTGTAAGGATATAGATGGTGGAACAAAAACCCCTCTGCCTCGGTGAAAATACATTGCTTTGGTTTTGGTCGTGGAAAAGCGGAATCCCTTAAGTTGTGCTCTTTTGAATACAGCATCGACCGCCAGTTGTAGCCGAGGAGCTGCTGATGAAAGGCGAGGTGATGAACAGTATAGTGCTAAATCATCGACAAACATAGTTGCCGATACACCTTCTGGGAGAGACGAAATAATATCAATGATGGCAATTATAAAACATAAGACACTTAAAACACTGCCCTCAGGAACTCCTTCCTCTTGGGGTTGCAGGTCAGAGTATGCGTCTCCAACACGTACCTTGAAGAATCGAGATGCTAAAAAACTTTGAATAAGTAAAGGTAAAAGGCCTCTCATCCCCCAGATGTATAACTGCTTCAAGATGCCGTATCTCCATGTTGTGTCGTAGGCTTTCTCAATATCGAAAAATATGGCTAGGACTCGGTGCTTTAATGAGAAAGCTTTCCGGACTGATCCCTCGAAACGTACTAGTAGGTCAAGGGTACTATGGCCTTTGCGGAAGCCACATTGAAATGGGGAGAGAAGGTGATTGGCTTCTAGGAACCAGTTTAGGCGCTCCAATATCATTTTTTCCAGCAACTTACTCAAACAGCTGGTGAGAGCTATAGGGCGATAGTGATCTGCATTCAACCCGTCCCTGCCCGGTTTGACAAAGGGAAGGATGATCCTTATGCGCCATGATGACGGGTAAAAACCCTTCACCCATATAAGGTTGTACAAATCAAGCAGGAAGAGAGTAGAGTGTGGATGTAGGTGCCAAATCATGTCGAAATGGATCTCATCAAGGCAAGGGGAAGTAGATCTGTAAAGGAAAAAGCGCTTTGTAGCTCATAGATGCTGAATAGAGCGTTATACGGAAGGTTAGATTTTGTTGTAAAGTTGAGAGAATGAGATTCTTCCTTTGATTTGTAGGATTGAAAAGCCTTCTCGTAGCGGCTGACACTGCTGACGGCGCGGAAATGGTCAGCAAAAGCATTGCTGACCGCCAGGCCGTCATTCTCCAAGGAACCGTCTAAGTTGAGTGTGGGGGTATGATGATTAGCATAATGGCCCCTGATCTTATTAATCCTCTTCCAGATCTTAGCAGTAGATGTCATAGAGGAGATCGATGAAACGTATCTGCGCCATGAATTTCGGCGAGCCTGACGAAGGGTTCTTTGGCGAAGTGCACGAGCTCGGTTTCGGTCGACCTTGTTGCAAAAGGTGGGTTCTTTGGGAATCGGGCATGGGCTAACTTGTAATTTTTGATAGCTGTTGCACACGTCGAAGTCCACCAGGGCACGGTTGAGCGGCCCGTGACAGGTCGCCTCCGTGGGATGGTCTGTGTTGCTGCATTGTAGATAGTTGATGGAAAAGTATTTTACTACCGCGTCCACTCCATTGAAGGTCCCCAAAGATGCGTTTGTGAAGGACGCCTCTTGGAAACCTTATCAATCTTCATGACCTAAGTCCCACTTAAGGGGCATGTTTGTATGAGGGCTAACTTGAAGGGCCGACAAGACAATAGGGAAGTGGTCACTCCCATGGACATGGAGATCGTCAAGAATTTACCATCGAATTCCGTGAAGCAATCAGGGGAACAAACAGATAGGTCAACACAGCTAAAAGAGTCCGTCTGGACATGATAAGAGGTAAAATTGCCAGTATTTAAAACACAAAGAAAGTCAGATAATAAAAGAGACTCTAAAACACTGCCTTTGGCATTTCGAGTGATGTCACCCCAGTATGGGTGACGGGCGTTAAAATCTCCTAGTAATAAAAATGGGGAGGGCAACTGGTCTATAAGTTCTAAAAGGTCGGATCTTGACAATGATAAACAAGGGGGTAGGTAAATAGAGCAAACGGTAAAAAGCTTAGTAAGAAAAACCCTCACAGCAACAGCTTGGAGGGTAGTATGTAGGGTGATGAGAGAAACATGGTAGGATGAAGATACCATGATTGACACCCCTCCATGAGAGGGGCTTCCAGCAGGAGCAATAGAGTTGAAAGTGAGAAAACCGGGTACCGGCGGAAAGGGCCGTATACCCAGTTTATTCTCCTGGAGACAAATAACAGCGGGGTGGATAGTCGTCAAAAGGATTTTGAGTTCTTCCCACTTTGGAAGAACTCCTTGACAATTCCATTGTAAAATGGAAGATATTATGTGTGACGATTAGATACCACTGTGGATATCTTTTTCTCTTTTGAGGCGGATAATGTATTTGAGGTTCTTCCCAAAGAGCTTGAGAGACGGAGAGCTGATTTTGAGGATCCTGCTTTTGCAGGGGGAGATCCTAGATGGAGTAGTAACTGAGGTTTTTTTCGTGGGTTTTGGAGAACCGACCGAGGCCCTTGATTGTAATTCGGGCTCGCAACCTGGCGGAAAAGGAAGATCAAGAAGGGATTTTCGGCCGGTAGATCCGGATTCATGGGTCGAGGGGATTTTCGGTGTCTGAGGAGTTGGTCCAACCGCCGCAGTTGGTGATGTTGGAGTATCAACTGCTTCCATCGGATCTTGGTTTGGAGGGTGGGCGGGACGAACAGGTGATTGAGAGAGGTGTGTGGAGCTGGGTGTATTTCTGCCATCGTTTGGATCAGGATGGGGCCTACGTCCTGTGAAGGGCGAGACGGACTTAAGGGCAGAGAATGTGTAACCATAGGGGAGGAGTCCATTGGAGATTCTCGGGGTTCGGCCGAGTCGGCTCCAGAGGCTGCCCGCTTATTGGTGGTCGATGACCCAGGTGAGGAATCCTTTCTCTTACCCCTGGGCTTTGAGTCTCGTGGCCGGGTGGATGAACCTTCAATGGTCGATGTTAAGGATTCTTTCAAATAGCGCCTGATGTCTTCAAGCGTCTCACCCTGAGCGTCTCTCCCAGCTAGAGGTGCTGGAGAGAGGGAGGCTACATTAATTATCTCGGTATGAGAGCGATGCTTCGACTGCATATTCTTAATATTTTCGACGCTGCGAGTAGATCTAGGGTGAAGTGCTTCAGGCTGGTCGGAACTCGCGCGTGATAGTCGGTTTCGTCCAGCATCACGTAAAACGTCAGAGAAGAGCCGGCCGAGTGGCGAGGTTTGTGCTCGGGCACGCTGGCGGGCCTCTCTTATATCTAGACGTAGGGATTCGTGCAAAGCGAGAACTTCCTTTTCATATAAAATTAGAGAGCAAAGTTTCGACGCAGCACTGTGGGTACCTCTGCAGTTGGAACAGTGGGGCGTTTTGGTGCATTCGGGGCCATGGTAGTCAGAGCTACAATTCACGCAGGAGCGAGGGTGCCGACAAGCTCGGCCAAAATGTCCAAATTGATTGCAATTGAAGCAGCGTCTGGGTAGTTCGATGTAGGGACTTACCGGGACACGAAGGTACCCAGCTTTAATATACTGCGGCAGTTCTTGTCGTTCAAATGTTAAAATCAGTGTGGTGGTTGGGACTTTAGTGGAGGCTAATGTTTTAGTTACCCTGTGTACGTGTGTCACACGTTGGGTACTGAGCTTACTCTGAAGGCGGGTGGGGTCGTAGTCCTTTAGTTCGTTTGAACGGACGACACCTTTGACGAAATTCAGACGCGGATGGGGCGAGACAGTTTTTGGAATTTCAGCTATCGAAGATAGATTTCGCACAAGGTTGTGTTGAGAGTGGGATGACACCTCGACTACGACATCACCCCTTCCTCTTGACCACATCCAGCGGGGTTCACCACGGCGGGACTCAAAAGATTCATTGACGTCAAACACATCGACTTTTGCAAGTGGGATGTCGGATGATGAATTCATGACAAGAAAGCGAGGATAATCAAGATCTGGGTCTACTTCTTTGAAATAGGGGTCCAAAGAGCGAGGAAAGGCTGAAAGGGAAGCTAAGGAACGTTTGGCACGAGAACCCTTACGAGAAGGGGAGGTTTTTGGTTTATCGCTAGCCATTGCAAAAAGAAAAAAACTTTGCATTCTCCCTCGGGGCTCCCCACCATGGAGGCCTATAAGGGCCCGGCACTACTGCAACTATACAATCAGTTACGTCCGGTATGTCCTCTTGGAGAATGGATACGGATCCACCACACCATCTTTATAACCCTAAGAGACTGCCCGAGTTCTCCTACGCACGGAGAAAAGGGGCCAACGATGGGTTTCTCCTTGGGCATTCGGTAGACGAAGGCGGTGGAGATGCCCAGCCTCTTTCACCTTCATGAAAGAACAATTCAGAACCAATCCATTAAACGAGCAGAGGTAGGGAATTGATATGGACCACTGGATAGGTGAAGGGAGAGAGGGAAATAAAGGGGAGTGGAAGAGCGTAATAGAGGAGGAAAGAAAGAGGGGTATGTTAAAAGTCTTGTTGGCAGCACCATGGGTCCCCTAGGGGGCCCAGGGCTGACCCCCCTCGCAACGAGA
Organism: Ceratothoa steindachneri; assembly: GCA_963969495.1. Taxonomy (NCBI): domain Eukaryota; kingdom Metazoa; phylum Arthropoda; class Malacostraca; order Isopoda; family Cymothoidae; genus Ceratothoa; species Ceratothoa steindachneri. Next base: position 79,068,557 of record OZ018319.1, read on the forward strand.
AGGCCAGAGCCCCTCTGGGAACAACCCCTGAAGAAAAGATCCCAGAGAGAAAGGGGGCATGTAGGCATAACGCTTCTGTTTGAGGGCCGTCTCACACTCGGCCGACCACCATGGGAGTGGTCGGCGTGCAAAACGGCCAGACGTCCTAGCAATAATAGTCAGGCCCACGGCGATGAGGTTGCCGGAGAAGAACTCAACGGCCTCATCTACCGACCTAAACTCCTCGACTGAGATAGAGAATTCAGTCATTTCTTGAAATGCAGGCCACCGCGCCAAGCAGCACGGAGGTGGTCTCTCAGGCGGCAGTTGCCCTGAAAATGATATTTGAATGGGAAAGTGATCACTACCATGGAGGTCATCGACCACCCCCCCAATCAAAATCAGGCTGTCCATCCGAAGAGCACAAAGATAGGTCAGGGCAAGAAAATGAAGCGGTTCTCGGACAGTGATGCGTAAACTCATCCACGTTTAGGACATCCATCTCAAGCTCTTCGATCAGATCGGCAAGGACTTGTCCCCTGGGATTTATGGAGTAATCTCCACAGAGAGGATGCCTGCCGTTCAGATCTCCAGGCAAGAGATAGGGCCTCGGCAACCGTGCCACGACGCGGCGGAAGTCCCCCGCGTCGAAGTCAGCTGACGGTGGAATGTACGCAGAAATGATAGTATACCTCTTATCCAGGTGCAGCTGCACAGCCACTGCCTGAAAGGAGGTATCTAAAGAGAAAATAGGAACGGAGACATCATGCCGGGTGTAAACCGCGCATCCCCCAGCCCGGCCATCCCACGGTGGTGGAGTCGCAAGACCCTTATACCCCAGGAGGGCAGGCAGGGGGCACGCGCCTAGCATGGTCTCCTGCAAAAAGATAGCTAACGGGGAACGGGACGAGACGAGCCTCCGCAGCTCCTCCCAGTTGGCCCGGAGTCCACGGCAATTCCATTGAAGGAATATGCCCTCCAGGCCTAGCTCGGAGGAGACGCGGCGGCCCTCCTCGAACAGAAGACCCTCACGGGAATGGCCGTACACTTCCCGGTGGCAGAACCCCGGGCGCTGTTGGCCGGACAAAGCGCTGTCACCTTCGAGGACTTATTGGGGGAGGTTGGGCTCGCCATGCGAGTCTTTTCCTCCCTCCGCCTCGAAACCTTAGGCGGGCGTTGGGGCTTCGGAGGCGAAGGGCCCTCTTTTCGAGGAACCACCGTCTCCGAGCCACTCGCTCCTTTGTTGTTGTCCTCCCTTCGGGGACAGCTTTAGGAACCCCCGAAGATGACCTAGCGACCATCTTCAGGGGTGTTGCCTCCTGTGAGTCTAACGACTCGGTGGAGGCGCGCGGCAGTTTCGCCTTACGGGAAACGGTCACGCTGGAAGAAGAGGGGGGCGCCCTGGTTTTAGCCAGGGCTGGGTATGAACCCTTTTTGCCGCTAGCTTTACCAGGGAAGCGCGCAGGTTGGGTAGAGCCCGCATAAGGGCTCCGAATGGGCACCGAAACAACCGTGCTTGTTGGCCTGGATGGGCCAGGAGCAGAGGGTGCCTTTCTAACTATTGAGGCATATGACGTCCCAGGCAGAGCCGGGCGCGCCAGGACTAAGTCCTTAGCCTCGCGGAATGAGAGTCGATCCTGGGCCTGAACGGCCAGGATTTCTTTCTCAAGGAGATATGCACCACATTGCTTCGAAGAAGCGGAGTGCGGCTCTCCGCAATTGACACACTTTGCCACACACGATTTGGACTTATCGTGTGTGACCTTGGAGCAATTTACACAGAATTCGGGTGACCCCGACTTTGCACGTCTACATGAGCGATTCGTATGGCCGAAGCGGTGACAGTAATAGCACCGCCGCGGCAGTGGCACGAATGCCTTCATGCGATAGCGGTACCAACCGGCACGCACCGACTCGGAGCTTGTCACAGTCGAACGTGACGAAGAGTGTAGGGGTGGGTCTCGAGGCCCCTTCCTGTTTTCTCATCATACGTTCGACCTTGACCGCCCCATGGTCGGCCAGCTCTGAGGTGATATCCTCTATGGAGTAGTCAACGAGTTTCCCCGCATAAACTACTCCTTTCACAAAGTTCATGGTAGAGTGTGGCGTCACACTCACCGGGGTGCCATGAAGTATCCGAAGAGCACTTATCTTGATCGCCTTGGCGGGATTCGCCAGAAGGCTCCCGTCCGAGAAACGGGTCACCTTCGGCTCTCTACTAATTGCACTAGCTAATCCTCTCCTCTGATGGATCATGTTGCCCTTGGCCAACATGGTGCCATCAGTGGAGCGAATAACGAGAAGGCGTTTGAAGCCGGCGGGCTCGAAAACGCCAGGTAACCTCTGAATCAAGGGCCCCGATGTCATCGAGGCTCCGCCCTGTGCACTTTTGGTCTTTGTCATGGTCAGGAGCTCCGTACCCGGGGGGGGGGGGCGGATGTGCCGATCTTGGCTTGGTCGCTTGCCAAAAAGGCAGAAGACCCATCCGTCCCCGCAGCCCCCGCGGATGGAGAGGAGCCCCGACTCTTCTTTGTCTTTTTTTCTGGGATTTTTTTGGAGAGGAGGGCGGGGAATGAACTCGCTTCTCATCTCCGCCGGCATAAGCTCCTAGGCCAGATGGACCGGCCTCAGCCAGGTCCTTCTCCGAAATGGAGAAGGTCCTGGTGGTCGCAGGGCACCGTCCGAGTGAGGTCCCTGCCCTCCTTGTACTGCCTCAGAAACCATAGCCGTTTGAGGACCATGCATAGGGGTGGATTCGGGTTCGGTGTTTGACGCCGAGCCCGGATTTTTCCCCATGGAAGGCCCTACCGTCTGAGGCTGGGTTTCCTCAAGGACCATGTCTATCACAGAAGGGGCCTCCAGTCGGCCATCCCTTCCCAGGACATCGCATGTCGCCTTGATAGTTTGGCCAGTCTGGTGTGGGGAGGCACAGGCCTCGACCCCGGAAAGGTTTAAAATTCTTGCCAGCAGGTCTTTTGAGGGAAGCAACCGAAGGGGCCTAGCTTCCCTCTCCCTCCTAAGGGGGTTTGCCCTACCGAGCCGCTTACACGAGGGGCGGTCGGCAATGGGCTTCCTGCTGGCTTTCTTGGCAGTCCCCCTAGAAAGAAAAGGAGGGACTGCCGCTGGAAATAGGGAGGTGCCCGAAAGCACCTCCAGAGAAGGGGGTGAGGGGAGTCCCCTTCACCTGTAGGTGTAGGAGAGGAGTAAGCCTCCTATCCGGTTAAAGAAATATGGAGGGTCCCGTGCGCAAGCAAAGGTGGGGAGACCTCCATTTTTTCGGTGGACCTGCCCGAGGGCGGCTCCGTCAGTGTACAAGGGGGAATGCAAAGAGATTTGGGTTTTTCTTTTATTTGAATATATGGGCATGGTGACCCTCTTTTTTATACGGGGCGCAATAGCTCACCACCTCTCGCAGTTGCCCGCACTGCAAGAGGTGCTTGCAGGCCTGGTAGAGCCAGGCGCCGCCATTTCGGACCACCCCTACCGCCTGGTGGCCTGGCAGTCCATCGGCATGGCGGCTCGACCTAAGACGCGGCGTAAAACTCAGTGTGAAGAAGAAAGGAAAAGGGATGTGAGGAAGTTATGGGTGGGGATTAAGCCGGTTGTTAAAAAGAACCCCATTCCGAACCGGAGCTCAGGGGTTAGGGAACGTTGTCCCCTTCCCCCTCAGCCCCGATCCGGGACGGTTGGCTTGAGAAGAAGGTCAGCATCCACCCTGTGAAATTAGAGGCTGACCATTCAAAGTTGTGTGAGAGGTTGTATGAAAAGCGACGAAGTAGGGGAGAAATACAGGCTATCTGAAGGAAGGAATAGAGGCTAAGCTGGGGCCGGACGAAGCGCTGGATTCCGTCAGCACGGTGGCCAGGATGGCAAATCGCCGCGCCCCTTACGGGGTGGCCCAGGCCAAATTCCATTGTCTGCTTCGCAGAAATGTATAGCGGTAAGGGTAATAATCCTTGCTCAGTAGAGGACGGGGGATAACCTTATTGGGATCCACAATGATCACTTTAACCGCATGATCCGCTAACTCGTTACCCCGAATCACTGCATGGCTTGGCACCCAACAGACACTAACAAATCGACCCCCCACCCATCACGTAAAAGGTCCAGCCAGCGATGGATTTGCGTCACTATGGGATAAACAGAAAACTGGTCAAGGCACTCTGAGAGTCTGAATAGACAAAAAATCGGCGAGTAGTATACAGTATCAGACAGGCCAATGCATGCAAAGAGGATCGCCAGCAATTACGTGGTATATACAGAGGCTGCTGCAGGTAGTTTCCGCGATATAGTTATGTTCCGGAGAACTGCAGCGCAGCCAACTCCATCGCAACTCTTCGATCCATCAGTATACACTGGGGTGGTCTCACGGTGGGTCTCCTCATGGTCATTAAAAAGTTATATCTTTATATCCACCGGGGTATCAGAAGCAAACTCTGCCATCACACCTGGACATAGACTTCTCACGCGTAACAAATAAGGTAGAACAGAGTAAGAACTCTACTTCATCACAAGCAGATCAGGCACCTGAAAGCTCTCAAGCGCTGACTCCTCCTGTACCCAAATGGTTTTTGGAGGCATGTGTAAGCAGCATAGATGTGATCAAAGCTTCTATTCGTAATCGCACGTTAAGCTGGGTTATCTGGCATAACTAGTAAACGGTTTTACAACTGGAGACAAAGCTCGTCTCGTCTATCACAGAAATTATTCCTGCTCTGCGCATACAGACTCGCTACCAGTGAGGTTAGAAACGCCCTAGTTGCCAGACGGACACCCTGATGGTGAACGGTATCTAGCCTCTCGAGACATCGCTGACGAATAGATGTGGCATCTCTAATAGAGTTAGGACCGCACCATAGATCGATAAATCCGCAAAAGTGTCAGTCTGTATGCACCCCTACGAGACGAGCCAAGCACTTCAAAAGGTCTAGGCTTTTTATGCATCTGCTTCGCAGACTAAGTGAGGTAGCCACGTGCGTTTCAAGTCAAATGTCATTTCTAGGAATTTTGTTTCCGGAATCCGCGGAATTTGGGTGGACCCATCCATCACCAGGGTTATGCTGAGAAATGTGCCTCGGATACGTTTAAGGTGCATCGCTAGTCTTCAATTGCGAAAAGGTAAAGCCGTGTCTACTTACCCCCCCCCCCGAACTGCTTTGTTCACAGCAAGTTGTACTCTCCTCTCGGCAGCAGGAAGACTCGAGGAGCGAGTGAACATGGCAAAGTCGTCGACGTACTACGAACTCTCCACACAGTGCGGTATGCAGGGTGGAAGGCCATTGATGGCTAGGGTAAACAGAGTACAGCTAAGGACGCTCCCTTGCCGGACGCCCTCATGCTGCAGAACCAGATCAGAATATTTGTAGCCAACTTTGATTTGCATAGCCCTGTCAGAAAATCTTTGAGGACTTTTGGTAGATTTTCCAAATATCTATTGCCAGCTAGAACTTTCAAAATGAGGTACCTCCACGTTTTATCGTAAGCTTTTTTTTCCAAATCCAAAAACACAGCCACCACGTAGAGTTTCTCATAAGCTTTTTTTTCCAAATCCAAAACAGAGTACAGCTAAGGACGCTCCCTTGCCGGACGCCCTCATGCTGCAGAACCAGATCAGAATATTTGTAGCCAACTTTGATTTGCATGGCCCTGTCAGAAAATCTTTGAGGACTTTTGGTAGATTTTCCAAATATCTATTGCCAGCTAGAACTTTCAAAATGAGGTACCTCCACGTTTTATCGTAAGCTTTTTTTTCCAAATGCAAAAACACAGCCACCACGTAGAGTTTCTCGTCGAATCGTGTTGATGAACGTGTCGATCCTGGCTAATACATCTGTTGTGCTGAGACAGTCTGAAACCATATTGATCGGGATGGAACACGCTTTGCTCTTCTAAATGCAACACGAACCTAGCGTTGACCATCCGTTCCATAAGTTTACACATGCAGCTCGTAAGTGCTATCAGACTAATGAAGCAGATGTGTTCCTCTTTACCAGGCTTATGGAAAGGCAGCAGACGCATAATTATCGCGATTCCGGGAAGAATTGCGAGCAGGAAGAGCCTGCTCTACACCACTCGCTTGTTGACGATACGTCTCCTCCTGGCCAGAGGAAGGCTTGCCCAGCGAGATTCTTCCTACATCCTTTGTGTAGGGAGCCCCGTTGTGGTTTAAGCTTATACTGGGGATTAGGGCATAATTTGGTATTTATCCCATATTTTTTTTTATGGGGCCTCCATCCCCAACTATTTAACCCATAGTTGGGGATACAGATTTTTGTGTAGGGGCAATGACCGAGTCCATCCAAGATTTTTCCGCCGAAGCCTCTTCAGTATGGTTGAACCTTCCGGAGAGGGCTTTTTCTCCTAACTGACACAGCCTTCGGTTTCGTAAATGCCATGGCACCGGGGTTCGGCACGGTCGTCACCCATTAGTCTGGCCCCTCCATCATGATTGGATCTACCGGGGGTAAAAGACCACTAGCTGGCACAACCTCCGACTTCATTGGAATACGCAAGCACCCACGCTGATTCAAGGTTGGGTGACATGGGGGTGTTCGGATTTGCAAAGTCTACCGAGCGCCCATTTTGTGGAGTTTCTCATTGAGCCTATTAATCCTGTAATTTTGGTGCAAGTAGCCAAACATATTCTATAACATGCAACCTACAAAAAAAATAATAAGTCAAATAAAGGGGAGGAGGCTAGCCTCCTTCAAAAAGTCAAAGTCCACAAGTCAGTGTGCACGAACTCGTGCCGAGTACAAGAGACAAGCGGTAGCAACACCGCTGGTCCCGGTACCGGGACAGGTAACGTGCCCGAAGATCACCCAGATTGGGACATTCAAAAGAATGTGAAGACAGTCTGAGGGACAACGCAGTCTTCACAGTAGGGCACAGGCGAGCGCTCCATCAAATGGCGGTGCGTCCCACGAGTGTGTCCAATTCGCAGAGGACAGAAAGCAACCTGAAGCCGGCGCAGCATTGTGGGGTAGGTCCATGGGAACATTCGCGGCGCAATGACACGCAATTTTAGGTTCCACTCGACCGTCTCCCATCTTCTTTGCCAAGCAGCCCGTATTCCTGCCATGCAATCTGTGTGATGAAGAGCGAAACGCTGGTCTTGTCGTACAGTCCTCGCGGACCATTTGTCGCCCTCATTACCCGCAATTCCTACATGTCCAGGAAGCCAGAAGAAGATAATCTCGACATCCGCAAGGCTCGTCAAAACCGTGGCGCCACGGATGTCGCGAACCAAAGGATGCGGAGATCACAATACCCCGAGAGCACTAAGGGCGATTTGTGAGTCGCTATAAATCACAATCCTGTTTCCGAACCAGGCACGTCGCGTTATCCCCCGGACCGAGCGGTGTATTTTAACAAACTCGGCAGTGAAGACGGAGGCAGCGCCTAGCAGAGCCCAGCAGACTTCTAACAGAGGGGATACGGTGTGGAAACCGACCCCTTCTTGCGACTTTGCGCTATCCGTATAGACTGTCACGATTCCAGCGTGACACTTAAGTGTGCTCCAAAAAGGTCGAACACAATACTCCAGGCGCTGTAGAAGCTTAGTGAGAAGAGGCGTAGAGACAAATAGTTAAATGACACTCCTGGAGGGGCATCCTGGGCAGAACCAGGGGCGCCACCAGCCCGAGAGCTATACCTAGCTCTCAAAAAAGTTTCCTAGCCCTAAACGCAAAGAGCTTAGGGTATGACTGGCCTCTCGGTGGCATAGGCACCCTCAGATCAGCTACGTAGTCAGTCAGAGCTGTTAGCAACCGAGGTAGGCGCCGGGCTCGTCCGTACAGGCGAGTAATTCACTCTGCACAGCGCAGAGTGAGTAGCATTTCCCCAATATCGACAAGGCTATTATAAATGGGGGAAGTGCGGAAGGCACCGGTTGCCAGGCGAAGACCGGTGCGGTGAATCGGGTAAACCTTCCGCATCACACGCTCGGCTTGCAATGCAAAAAAATCTCATCCGTTTTCGAGCTTCGAAAAAATAGTATCTATAAAAAAGCAAGGCAGTAGCCCTATCAGTGTCCCAAGCGCTGAAAGTCACGGATCGAAGAATATCCATGCCGCGGGTGCAAGAGACCCTAAAGCTGCGAATGCCTCCCAGGTGAGGCGTCGGCCAAATACAAGACCAAGGAAACAGAGTCCACAACTTCCAGGCGTACCCTATATAGAAACGAGTCTGGGTCAGGTTAGAGCCATGAGTGGCGGCTGAGGTGCACCACCTTAGTCTTGACCAATGAAAACCGAAGCCTGTTCAGTTCGGCGTAACAAGAGACGCGGTTCAATGCCTGTTGGCATCTACGCTCCAGAGTTGGCATCTAGGCCACGCCAAAAGAGATCGAAAGGTCCTTCACGTAGAGCGCAGCGGGATCATCTTCTGGCAGCACGGAGGTGATGTCGTTGATGCTAAAGGCAAATAGTGCGACACCGAGAACACTTCCTCGCGGGACACCCTCTTCCTGGTGCATTAGGTCGGAGACGGCTTCCCCAACCCGTACGCCGAATCGACGATCTCACAAAAATTAAGATATAAAGATTAGGAGGCGTCCCCGAGTCCCCTCGCCCACATCGTTTGGAGAGTCTCCATGCGTTATTATAAGCCTCTACGTATCGAAAACACTGTGGGGTAGTGTTGTCTATGGAGGAAGACCTCGCAGACGGCATTTTCAAGTCCAAACAAAGCATCCGACGTGGAGTGGAACTTACAGAAGCCGCACTGTGCTGAAGAGACATGGCCTCCACCGTCCAGAAAAAAGGCTAATCTAACATTTACCAATTTCCTATCAACTTTCACACGCAGGAGGTTAGAAAGATTGGGGGAAAAACTGGCGGGGTAGAGTGGTGATCTCTTTCTGGTTTGCGAAAAGAGTACACAGTAGCGATTCGCCAGGAATTTGGGAGGATAAACTATACCCAGATCCTTTTGAACGAATCTAACAAAGGCCATGCCTCGCTCATCCAGGTGTCGAAGTATGACGTAACGGACATCGTCCGAACCAGGGGTTCTCTGCCTCTTGAGTTATGTCTAGTATGCGGCCTTCCTCGACATCACGATGCGCATTAAATTCTGTCAAAGCAGCATCCCGGATAGAAAATGCGGAGAAAGCGGTCGCGAAGGATTCCGCCACGGACGCGGGGTCAGAGATTGCGGTCCCATTCTCTTGAAGAACGGGAGGGGGTCCTGCGAGAACTTGCCCAGAATCCTTTGGACTCTCTTCCACACCTCTGCTAGAGAGGTCTTCCCGTTAAGTGAATACATGTCTGCGCACCAAGAAGAGCGGCGGGCGTGCTTCGAAATACAGTGGAACCTAGCCTGGAGGAACTCGCAGACAGTGAAATCGTTCGGGTGGCGCTTATAGGAATAACCCTTCTGTTCTGAAAGCCATCTCATACTGCGGACTCAGGCGTGCAAAACGACCAGACGTTCTAAGAATAGTAGTCAAGCCCACTGCGATGAGGTTGCCGGAGAAGAACGACGGCATCATCAACCGACCTGAACTCCTTGAGTGAGAGAGTCATTTCCTGAAATGCAGACCACCGCTCCTGTGCCAAGAACCGCCGGGGCGGGGCGGGTCGGGCTCTCAGTCCCAACCCAGATGCGGGGGGCCCTTTTCGAAGAGAATACCCTCAAAGGAATGGACGTACGTTTCCCGGAGGCAGAACTCTGGGCGCCGTTGGTAGGACAATGCGCCGTTGGTAGGACAATGCGCCGTTGGTAGGACAATGCGCCGTTGGTAGGACAATGCGCCGTTGGTAGGACAATGCGCCGTTGGTAGGACAATGCGCCGTTGGTAGGACAATGCGCCGTTGGTAGGACAATGCGCCGTTGGTAGGACAATACGCTGAAGGCGGTGTCACCTTCGAGTCGATCGGTAGTGGGGGGGACGGCTTTGGAGGAGGTCCCTCTTTTGGAAGACTGTCCCGCGCCACTGGGTGTGGGTGAAGGAGCTTAAGGTCCTTTAGTCCTGTCCTCATATCCGTGGGCAGCTTTTGGAACCTTAGATGATGGCCTCACGACCAACTTCAAGAGAGTTTCCACCTGCGAGTCTAACGACTGCAGAGGCGCGCAGCCGTTTCGCCTTACGGGAAACTCACGTTGGGGGAAGGGAGGGGACCCCTGGTTTTAGCCGGGGCTGGGTATGAACCCTTTGTGCCACCAGTTTTACCAGTTGAGCGCCGGGGATGGGTAGAACCAGCAGAAGGGTTCAGAATGGGCGCGGAAACGACGGTGCTCGTAGGCCCGGAGGGACCAAGAGCAGGAATCGTCTTTCTTTGCATTAAGGCAAAGACGTCCCAGGCGCGTCTGGACAAAGTCCTTAGCCTCGCTAAATGAGATGATCCTGGGCCTGAACGGCCAGCATTTACTTCTTAAGCAGATACGCACCACATTGCTTCTAGGAAGCAGGGTGCGGTTCTCCATAATTGAAACTTGGCCACACACGATTTGCACTTGTCTTATGCGGCCTTTGAGCAATTTACAGACTTCGGTTCACCCCTACTTTGCGCGCCTACAAGAGCGATTAGTATGGCCGAAGCGCTGACAGTAATAGCACTTACGCGGCAGTGGCACAAATGCCTTCACGCGGTAGCGATAACAAACGACACGCACCGATTCGGGGAGCTCATCACAGTCGAACGGGACGCGACACGCACCGACTCAGGGAGCTCATCACAGTCGAACGTGACTAAGAGTAGGGGTGGGTTTCGAGGCACCTCCGTTTTCTCATCACACGTTTGACCTTGACTCCTCCCATGGTTGGGCCGCTCTAAGGTGATATCTATGGCGTATTTTACAAGTTCACTCGCATAAACCACTCCTTTGACTTGGTTCATGGTAGAGTGCGGAGTCACACTCACGGGGTGCCATCAAGTGTCCGAAGAGCAGTAATCATGGCCGCCTCGAAGGGATTCAACGCATTCGCCAGAAGGCTACCGTCCGAGAAACGGGTCACGTTCTGCTCTCTACCAATAACGCTAGCTAAGGCTCTCCTGAGGATGGCTCATATTGCCCCTAGCCAACAAGCTGCCATCAGTGGAGCGTACGACGAAGAAACGTTTGAAGCCAGTGACCTCGAAAACGCCAGGTGGCCTCTGAATGAGGCTAAGCTGGGGCCGGAACGGGCGCAGAGTACCGTCAGCAGGGCGGCCAGGAAGGCAAATCGCCGCGCCACTTTGGTGGGGTGGGGGAGGGGGCTCTCGAAATCAGACGCCCTAGTCTAGACAAGTTATTCCCCTCGTCCGCCGACCAAGTCAAACTTCGGATCTACTTCATTGTCATAGGCAGTCAACGAGCGGGGATAATTACACTGAATGGGTCGACAGCGCTCGTTACGAACACTTTAAGAGGAGATTCCTTAGACATAAGTAGCTTGGAAAACGAGTGGAGAGATTTTTACACCATCGCACGGCGAATAAATTCGCAATTGTCACTGGGTTGAAAGTGGACCCCGTCATTGCGAGAAGGCAGGAGAGCCTCTCCAGAGCGAGTCCACAAACACCGTGGCTAGGAAGGAAAAAACTGAAATGGTTTCCAGTATACCTGGATCAGTGCCGCAAGCTTCGGAAAAAGAATGGAAGTGGATCAAACTAAAAAAAAAAAAAACTTACCAAGTTTTTATTGCAAAATTAATAGCATACTTAACTTTATTTTCCAAATTTTTAATTCTAACAATTCTGTTCGACTATTTATAATAACAAGTATGAGAGAACTAAACGAAATACGAAAACTTGACAAATGCCTTAATTTTCTAACGGAGCATTGTGATAAGTGAAACTCTCCTTATTTAAATATATTATTTAATCATATGGGGTCGCATCAAAGTCAACATGTTGATTCAGTTTGGTTTAGAGTTGTGATAAGTGAAATAATCAAATAGGACATAATCGAGGTACAAACTAAAGTTTAACTATACAAATACAAAAGACTAAAAACTAGAGTTTAAAAGGCTAAAAAAGCATAAACATATTGACAAATTTAGACCCATTCGATAAAACTTCCGTACATAATTTTGATGAGGATAGTTTGATCAAAGGGTTAGCGAGAAGAATTGTATAAATAGAAAGGATTACTCACTCAACCTCACTTAGAATTGTGGCAGAAGCAAGAATAAAACGAATCTGCATCTAATAATTCATATTTTCGAAATTCCAACGTTATGAATGACGATTAAATATTTGGGAACACGAAAGAGTCATCTAAACTCGGGAAGAATGTGTCGCGTGATGGCTCGTAAAAGCCCTATTTATTCTTATCTAAACTCGGAATTGCGGGAAAATTGTCATAATCCAAGCCAGAGCTCTCCCACAATTCTCTCTGAATCTTCCTTACGGCCTTGGCAAGTTCTTCCTGTTCATCAAAATCAATTGAATTATTCCGAGCACGTAACCTTCTTTCCCATTCAGCTTCATTGGGGATTTGCCGATATTCTTCTAGTATTTTAGAGAATTTTTTCTTGTTATTTTCAATGTCCCTTTTCTCGGACTCTGCTTCCATCCGCTCATACATTTCATCATTCTTAGTCTTAATGGAACTAGATATTTTGTAGTTATGAAAGAAATCTTCACTATCCAAATTCATTGTTCTGTCTGACGAGTCATCTGCAAAAGCAAAATCTCCTCCCTCTAAAGCCATCTCACCAGAATCCGATTGTGAGGATTCTTCAGAAGATTCGTCAGAAGATTCTCCCTTTAACAAATTTTCCATAGAAGAAATTGAAGCAAATGATTTAAACTTTATCATTTCGACTGCCGGCACCTCGGAAGCAGCTAAAAATCTATCGATATAAGGTTCTGCACTAGGAGTAACCTTGATTTTTGTCTTATCCGAACAAGGCTTCAAAGAACTATCCTCTGGTAACGCTTTCGGAAATAGCTGAAAAGCACTAGACTTAGTCTCCTCGCATAAAGAAGCATAGGAGGCAGATGCTTTACTTATGGGCAACAACTCTGTAGAAGGATTTATTTTCACTTCTGATATGTCGAATGAAAGCTCTCTAGACGTTTTGTCTTTTTCGAAAGAAGACTGGACAACATCGGCAGACTTCATTTTAGCTTTCTCAGTCGAAGGGTTGGCAGAAGATATGACTTTAATTTTCTCATGTACTAAGTCACCAGACAAAGTTTCTTTTTTGGTCTTTTTATGCAAATTATCACAACTTTCCATGGAAAACGACTGGGCAAGTTCTACCGCTGGAACCTGGGAAATTGGATCTATGTGTTCAAAATTTTCCATTGTAGGAACGGCAGAAGGAAAGTTTTCAAGTTCTGTCTTCTTCCTAGATTCATCAGAAGAATTCTGCCTAAATTTCACAGTTTTCAGTAACGGCCTCCTATATTCCGATAATATAAAGTCTGCCGTTTCTTGAGAAATTTCAGAACTTCCCATTATTTCTTCTCCCAACAAAACTTCAGCAGGCGAAACTAAAGATTCAGATTTTTCGAGCAAACTTTCCACAGAATTACTTGCACCCAAGTCAACATTTTCATTTGAAACGGTACGAGGGAACACGATTTCAATTTCCTCTGAATCTTTGACAGCTAACTCTGAACTCTGGGGTAATTTGAAAAAATGAGATTCCAGTTCGGGAGGATGGGGCAAAAGTTCTACAGACGTGGTAAACGTTATCCCGTCAGGATTTTGAGCCAAATGTTCCAAAGGATTTGATTGAGAAATCGCATCAAGGGATTCAGGCACGATTTCAAAACATGTAGTAAAAGTTTTCATTTCTGGTGTAATACATTCCAAGTTAGAAAATGGAAGAGTCAATGTGCTTCGACTACCTTGGGGCGACGGTCCCGGGCTCGCAGTCTCTTGGGGCGACGGTCCCGGGCTCGCAGTCTCTTGGGGCGACGGTCCCGGGCTCGCAGTCTCTTGGGGCGACGGTCCCGGGCTCGCAGTCTCTTGGGGCGACGGTCCCGGGCTCGCAGTCTCTTGGGGCGACGGTCCCGGGCTCGCAGTCTCTTGGGGCGACGGTCCCGGGCTCGCAGTCTCTTGGGGCGACGGTCCCGGGCTCGCAGTCTCTTGGGGCGACGATCCCGGGCTCGCAGTCTCTTGGGGCGACGGTCCCGGGCTCGCAGTCTCTTGGGGCGACGGTCCCGGGCTCGCAGTCTCTTGGGGCGACGGTCCCGGGCTCGCAGTCTCTTGGGGCGACGGTCCCGGGCTCGCAGTCTCTTGGGGCGACGGTCCCGGGCTCGCAGTCTCTTGGGGCGACGGTCCCGGGCTCGCAGTCTCTTGGGGCGACGGTCCCGGGCTCGCAGTCTCTTGGGGCGACGGTCCCGGGCTCGCAGTCTCTTGGGGCGACGGTCCCGGGCTCGCAGTCTCTTGGGGCGACGGTCCCGGGCTCGCAGTCTCTTGGGGCGACGGTCCCGGGCTCGCAGTCTCTTGGGGCGACGGTCCCGGGCTCGCAGTCTCTTGGGGCGACGGTCCCGGGCTCGCAGTCTCTTGGGGCGACGGTCCCGGGCTCGCAGTCTCTTGGGGCGACGGTCCCGGGCTCGCAGTCTCTTGGGGCGACGGTCCCGGGCTCGCAGTCTCTTGGGGCGACGGTCCCGGGCTCGCAGTCTCTTGGGGCGACGGTCCCGGGCTCGCAGTCTCTTGGGGCGACGGTCCCGGGCTCGCAGTTTCTTGGGGCGACGGTCCCGGGCTCGCAGTCTCTTGGGGCGACGGTCCCGGGCTCGCAGTCTCTTGGGGCGACGGTCCCGGGCTCGCAGTCTCTTGGGGCGACGGTCCCGGGCTCGCAGTCTCTTGGGGCGACGGTCCCGGGCTCGCAGTCTCTTGGGGCGACGGTCCCGGGCTCGCAGTCTCTTGGGGCGACGGTCCCGGGCTCGCAGTCTCTTGGGGCGACGGTCCCGGGCTCGCAGTCTCTTGGGGCGACGGTCCCGGGCTCGCAGTCTCTTGGGGCGACGGTCCCGGGCTCGCAGTCTCTTGGGGTGACGGTCCCGGGCTCGCAGTCTCTTGGGGCGACGGTCCCGGGCTCGCAGTCTCTTGGGGCGACGGTCCCGGGCTCGCAGTCTCTTCTGGCAGCGGCTCCGCAGTAGTAAAGGTTTCTAGCATTGGCCGAGTAGTAATCTTGCTCTTTTCTGTCAGCGTCTCCGGAGTAGTCTTTTTCTCTTTGGGTAACGGCTCCCCTGTAGTCTTTTCAGGTAATGACTCCCCCGTAGTCTCTTCAGGTAAAGTCTCCGGATTAGTTTTTGTCTCTTCGAGCAATTGTTTTAACGCAGTCTTTTTGGCGTCTCTGGGAAAAGGCTCCATCATAATCCTTTTCTTTGTCAAACTGTAAACGGAAACATTTCCGACCTTTTCATGCGAATGTAGAGAAGGAGAAGTATTCCCAATATTTTCGGACATTACTTCTGCCGACAATCTATCAATTGCCATTTCTGTTTGCAAATGCTCAGCCAAAGATATACACTTTTCTTTCTTTTTAACCAGAATCTCTTCCAAAGCTGTAGTTTTCTTGATCTTTGGGGATAAAGGCTTGTCCGAATTGTCCACCGTCATAGTTTCACTTCTTTTCCTAACTTGTCTACACTGAAAACCTAAAATTGCAAGTGCAAAAATCTGCAAAGATGTGCATCCAATGGAGTTTTCTTTCAAAGTTTCTTCTCCCAGTTGTTGGAAATTTTGAGTAAGCATGATGCAATTAACATACAACCATTGCAATTCTTTGATGAGTAAAATGTAGAGTTCCTGAAAAGATTTTCTTTATTACTGCAAAAAAATTTATTAACTTCATGATAATCCTAGAAAAAATCTATAAATATTTTTTTAGGCTAGACCCATGACGTTAAAAAGTATAGCCATACAATTTAACAAGTGAAAATATGAAAAGTAAAAACTTAACGAACTAATCTTAACATACGTTCGTTGAAAGTGGCCTACATACTTCAAAGATAAAGTACACATCAGTACACGCATAGTTTGCGTACTTTGCAAGAAGCCTGCTCCCCAAGCCCCAGGGACACAAACTGCGCAAGCGCACACAGAGGCTACTTTGACAGACCAAGTGCAGAGCTCAGTTAAATTAGATTGGGGCATTCTACCAAGAAGGTTTACTTGTGCGTCCTGCGTCTGTCAGCTTGGGATACGAGTAAATACTACAAAAATCTATCTACGAATTGAAGGGAAAATGTAAATGAGTAATAGTCGCAATTGCGTTTTTTATGTGGCTTCAAACCAAGTTTCACCCTTTGACGGTTGTATCTGGGCTCGGAATTTCGTTTACAGTTTTTCTCAGAAATGATTGATAGATTTGTTTTTATATATAATTTTCAGAGCCCATCTGGCGACTGCCTACTTGGGCATTAGTCGCCGTAGCCAACACGGCCTAGTACTAGGCTAGTTTAAAATAAGATGCAACCCCCTCCCCCCCAAAACAAAGGTATAAAAAAGGAATAAGGCAGGAAGCAAGCTCAGGCGTCGGTTGCTTCCCCCGGCGCAGGAACGTGCCGACCTACAAAAATAACAAAAAAGACTAGTTAAATAAAGGGAAGAAGGCCGGCTTCCCCCCCAAATCGAAAGTCCACCAGTCAATGTGCACGAACTCTCTCCGAGTACAAGGGACAGACGGTAGTGACCCCGCCCATTCCGGTACCGTGACAGGTGACGTGCGCGAAGATCGCCCAGACCGAGACGTTCAACAAGAATGTTCAGAACAGCTTTGAGACAATGCAGTCTTCATAGTAGGGTGCAGGCGAGCGCTCCATCAAATTGAGGGGCGTCCCGCGAGTGCGTCCAATTCGGAGACGACAGAAGGCAACCTGAAGCGTTCGTGGCATTGGGGGTAGGCATGACGACAAGTAGTCAAAGGTGGTACCCTCCAGGGTGGCGTCCTAGGCAGAACCAGGAAGAGCGACTGTCCCGAAAGTTATATCGATCTCTAAAGTTTCCTAGCACTAATCTCAAAGGGCTTAAGATATGACTGGAGTCTCTGGGAGGAAGATAAGCTGCGGATCCAGTGAGAGCTGTTAGCGACTGAGGCAGGCGCCGGGCTCGCGCGCAGAGCGAGTGACATCTCCTCAGCAACGGCAATTAGGCTCTCAATGGGGGATGTGCGGAAGGCACCGGTGACGAGGTGAAGGTCAGTGTGGTGGATCGTGTCCACTTTCCACAGTACACGTTGGCTGCGGATGCATAAAACTCTTATCCGTAGTCTAGCTTCGAACGAACAAAGGATCGATAAAAAAAGTAAGGCAGCAGACATAGCAGCGCCCCAGGCGCTTAAGGTCACGCATCCAAGAATATGGATGGCGCGGGTGCAAGAGACAATAAGGCTGCGAATGTGAGCCTCCCAGTTGAGTTGTCGGTCAAATACAAGTCTAAGGAAACGGTGAGAGTCTACCACTTCCAGGCGTACCCCATTAGAAACAAGTCTGGGTCAGGATAGAACCATGCTAGGCGGCAGAGTACACCACCTTAGTCTTGGCCAAGGAAAACCGAAGCCTGTGCGCTTCGGTATAACGAGAGACGCGGTTGAATGCCTGTTCGAGTCTACGTTCCAGAAATGGTATTTGGGCAGCGACAAAAGAGATCGAAAGGTCGTCCACGTAGAGCGTAGCGCGAACATCTTCCAGCAGCACCAAGGTGATGCCGTTGATGCTCAGAGCAAAGAGTACGACACTAAGACCACTTGCCTGCGGTACCCTCTTGCTGCTCCATTGGTCCGGAGAGGTCTTCCCACCAGTACCCGAAATCTATGATCTCCCAAAGTTCAGATATAAAGATTGGGAGGCGTCACCTCGCCCACATCGTGTTGAGTCTCTATGATACCGTATGGCCATGCGGTGTCATAGGCTTTCTTCAGATCGCAAGACACCGTGCCGTAGTGCTGCCTACAAAGGAAGGCCTCGTAGCCGGCATTTTCCAGTCTGAGCAGAGCATCTGACGAAGAGTGGAACTTGCGGAAGCCGCACTGTGCAGAAGACCGATGGCCTCCGCTGTCCAGAAAGGCTAATCTAACATTTACCAATTTCTCCATCAAATTGCACACGCAGACAGTTAGAGATTGGACAGAAACCGGCCTGGGTAGAGTAATTTCTCAACGGTTTGCGAAAACCGAGCACAGTAACGATTCACAAGGACTGGGAGGATACCTTCTTCCCAGATCCTGTTTTACAAATCTAAAAGAAAGGCCATGTTTCGCTCACTTAGGCATGCCTTAAACTCTTAGACTAAGATAGAAATCGGTCAATTCCTGAAATGCGGACCACCGTACCCGCGCCAAGCACCACCAGGCGGTCTCTCGGGTGGCTGCTGCCCAGAAACGGATATTTGAATGGCAAAGTGCTCACTAAACTGGATTTTTTAAATGTTTATTTTGGGAGCACATCTGGCGACTGCTTAATTGGGCAAAATTCGCCGTACACAACTCTGCCTACTACTAGGCTATATCACCAAAAACAAAAACTAAATATCAAACAATGAAAAAAGGAAAAGCTAAAAAATAACGAGGCACTCTCCGACATCGGGGATAGGCCTGCCTCCCCCAGTGCAGGAACATGCACCCTACAAAAAAACTGGCAAATAAAGTGGGAGGAGGCCAGCTTCCTCGAAAATCGTATAGCTCACAAGTCTGTGTGCACGAACTTGTCCTGAGTACAAGCAACAAGCGCTAGCGATCCCACCCGTCCTGGTACAGAGACGGGCAACGTGCGCGAAGATCACCCAGACTGGGACATTCAACAAGAATGTGCCAAACAGGCTGGGGTACAACGCAGTCATCGGAATAAGGCGCAGGCGAGCGCTCCATCAACTAGCGATGCGTCCAATTCGTAGGCGACAGAAAGCAGCCTGAAGCCATCGCAACATTGGGGGTCACTACCCTGGAGATCATCGAATATCTCGTATCCAAAATCAGGCTGTGCATCCATAAAGCACAGACGGATCAAGACAGAAAAATGAAGCGGTTCTCGGGCACTGATGGGTAAATTGTTCCACCCATGTCCAAGTCGTCGATTAGGTCGGCAAGGACCCGAGCCTGGGATTGATCTAGTAGTCCCTCCCAGAAGGGAGCCCTACCGTTTACAATCTCCCGGCAAGAAAAGTGCCTCTTTAACCGTGCGACTACGCGGCGCACGTTCCGCTTATCGAAGTCAGCCGACTGTGGAATGTACGCAGAAATAACTGTATACCTCCTATCCAAGTGCAGCTGCACAGCTACTGCTTGAAAGGGAGGGGGGCATTCAAAGCAAAAAGGAATGACGTCATGCCGGGTGTAAATGGCGTATCCTCCTTCCCGTGGTGGTGTGGTCGCAAAACCCTTAAATCCCCTAGGGTGGGCAGGGAGCAGGCGCCTGGCATGGTTTCTTGCCAAAAGATATCCAAGGGAAAAAGGGAGGGGACGAGACTCTGCAGCTCCTCTCAGTTGGCCCGGAGTCCGCGGCAATTCCATTGAAGAAATATCCTCTCTAGGCCTAGCTAGGAGGAGATGCGGGGGCTGTCTTCGAAGAGAAGACCCTCACTGGAATGGTAGTACACTTCCCGGAAGCAAGACTCCGGGCGCTGTTGTCCGGAAAATGCGGTGAAGCCTTCCAAGTCTTATCGGAGGAGGTTGGGCGCCATGTGAGTCTTCCTTCCTCCGCCTCGAAACCTTAGGCAGGCTGGAGCGGGGTCGGGGGTCCCTCCATTGGACCATCCACCGCCTTCGAGTCTCCCAGCCTAGCAATGTGTTGAGCCCTAGGTCCTTTAGCTATGTTCTCCTTTCTCAGACGAGCTTTAGCAACCCCCGAAGATGGCCTCACGACGAACTTCATGGATGTTGCCTCCTCCAAGTATAACGAATCGGTGGAGGAGCGCGGCCGTTTCACCCTACAAGAAACGTTCACGCTGGAGGAAGGAGGGGGCAGCCCTGGCTTTAGCTGGGGTTAGGTGTGATTTTTTTTTTTTTTTTTAAGAGCTCATCTGGCGACTGCCTACTTGGGCATTAGTCGCCGTATTAAAACTGGCCTAGTTCTAGGCTACTTTAAAATAAAATTAAATAGAGAAAAAAAAAACAACACCCCAAAAGGGGGAAAGGAAGCAAGCTGGTGCGTCGGGGAGAGGTCCCCCATGCGCAGGAGCGTGCAACTAAAGGAAAAAAACAAACAAAAAACAAATGCAAAAAAAACAACAAAACAAAACAAAAAAAACAAACAAACCTTGCGTAAATAATAGGGAGAAGGCCGGCCTCCCCCAAGAAGTCAACAAGTCCACAAGTCAATATGCACGAATCTGTCTAAGGGGGGGGGGGTTGGGTGTGAACCCTTTATGCCGCAAACTCTACCAGGTGAGGGCCGGGGATGTGGAGAAGCCACAGAAGGGTTCCGAATGGGCTCCGAGGCCTGGATGGGCAAGGAGCAAGGGAATCTTTTTTAACAGGCATAAGACGTCCCAGGTGGCGCCGGGTTCGCCAGGACCCAAATCCTTAGCCTCGCTAAATGAGATACGATCCTGAGACTAAACGGCCATGATTTTCTTCGCAAGCAGATACGCACCACATTGCTTCGAAGAAGCAGGGTGCGGCTCTGCGCAATTGACGCTTTGCCACCCACGATTTGTACTAATCGTGTGCGGCCTTGGAC
>OZ018319.1:79696596-79879096 GCA_963969495.1 Ceratothoa steindachneri
GCTGATTGCAGATCGTCAGTCACAAATATTTCAACAATGGAGAAGGCTGAGCATCACACAGTGATCAAATTTTGACCAAGGAAGGCAAGAAGGCAAAAGAGATCCATGAACGCATGGTTGCAGTGTACACCGACACCGCCCCTACTTATGCAACCATTGTTTGATGGAATAGGGAGTTCCGCCATGGTGGTGAATCCCTTAAAGTTGACTCCCGTCCAGGATACCCGTCAGACGTGACCAACGAGGACAATGTGGCCCTTGTGGAGAGGATGATCCTCGAAAATCGACGGGTGAAGGTCGAAGAAATCGAGCGAGAACTTGGAATATCACATGGAAGTGTTATGAACATCATCCACGACAATTTGGCCATGACCAAGGTCTCTGCTCGTTGGGTCCCTAGAAACCTAACGCCCCATGATCGATTTCAACGTCGTCAAAGTCCGCAAGGCCAGAGTTGCACAAGCTGCCCTGCGCGAGTGCGGATTCGAGGAGCTCAACCATTCCTCCCTACAGTCCAGATCTTACCCCTAGCGACTACATTTTATTCCTCCAGCTCAAGACTGCACTGTGTGGACGCTGGTTTAGGGATGATGAAGATGTCCAGCTTACCGTCCAAGAGTGGATTGAACAGCAGTCGGGAGATATCTGGTTGTCGGAGATTCGAAGCCTCAGGGACATGTATGTGGCGCAAGTGCCTTTTAAGTCGAGGGTAGTTATATTGAATAATAATAAAACACTTTTCCTCATATCTCGTTTTTTTTATATCCGAATTGCAAAACTTATTGACCGCCCCTCGTATATATATATATATATATATATATATATATATATATATATATATATATATATATATATTTACAAATTGAATATACAGGAGCGCTTGCAGTTGATCCATTTGAAGAGACGATAGGTGGTCGCATATCTTAATTTCTGCAGGCGGGGAATTATTAAAGTCAGGAAAGACATGCAACGAGTATTCATTGTCTTATTCCACGCAGGCGACTTGAATTACGCAAAAGGGGTTCATGGGGTAGCCAGATTCCATGGGGGATTCTTTATTGATTGCAACTATCTGGTTGATGCTCGCGTGCCGGTGGTACCGCTTGAGCATATTAACATGAAAAAGCTTTCTTTCTGAGGAAATTTCCATCAGGTAATCTAGGTGGCCTCGCTTCTCAACTATATGGTAGGGACCCTTCTCCTGGCTCAACGATTTGTTGTTTTTTCGTGGGGAGGAGAAGCCAAACTTCTTCTGCTAAGTTAAATTTCTTTTCTTTGGACTTACAATCGAAGTATGTCTGATACTTGTTAAAGTTGATGTCGGCGTTCTGAGACGCAATTTCGGCGCACTTTTCCAGCCTCCTTCTTAAATCCAGTAGATACGAGTAAGAAGTCTGGATATTTTTATCCAATTTCTGATTGGAATAAAGTCCCTTTAGGATACTCAAGGGGGCCTCTGCCGTTCTTACCATATGAAAGTTCAACGGGGGCGAATCCTTATGTACGATGGAGGATTTCATGGTAGGCAAAGAGGGCTACCGGAAGGAAGCGGTGCCATTGAGTAGGCTGATCTGCACACAACCTCTTGAGAATGGCCTTGATGGTTACATTTAGCCTATCGCACATTCCATTCCCACTCGGGTAAAAAGGAGTGGTAAACAGAGGATTGATCATAAATAATTTACCAATGTACTCCATTAATTCGGAGATGAATTGAGGACCACGATCCCAGAGGATTTCTGTGGGTAGGCCCACATGGGAAAAGATGGAAATAAGGGCTTCGGCGCAGGAGATGCTATAGATTTTATGGAGGGGCACAGCCTTGGATAATCTGGTGGCAAAATCAACCGGCGCTAAAAGGTAACTCTGGCCTTCGCGGATTGCTCCGATTAGGTTGATAGCTACTAGGGAGAAGAGCTCAGAGATTAGCGGTCCTCCTACAAAGGCGCAGGTCTTTCTCGTCCTTTTATTGCCTTCTTTTGTCAAATATCGCACGGACGGCAATATCGCAGGATTTCATCGGTCACGCCAGGCGAATAAAGATATTTGAAGATATTCTGATCGGTCTTCGTGAGGCTAAAGTGACCAGCAAATATGCTATTGTGAGCCTTTTGCAGGATTAAAGGGATGTAGGAGCGGGGTAGACATAGTGTGCGGGACACCGTGTCGTTTTTCTCGCCGCACACGCAATAGAGGAGGTCGTCCTCGATGAGGAAGGAAATCATCTGATTCCCTCTGACGGTTTAGCGCGTTTTGTTTTGGGCTTTTGACCACAAGGGACGAAGAGAGTCACATTCGCTCTGGCTTTTGGCAAAAGTCATGGCTCATTGCACTCTGGAATTTGGGGGCACATGCGAGTTCCAGAGGTGTAGGGGCTTTCAGTTCTTTCTTTGCACGGAAACAGGTAGTATTCGCCGTGTTTGAAGAAGAGGGAGCTTTATTTTGCGAAGGTGGGAACATAGAAGTGGCACTGACCTGTTGTACCTGGTGAGAATGAGGGGTGCTTCAAAACGGAGAGTTTTGAGGGCAATTGCTCCTCACGTGACCCTGAACTCCACAGGAATAGCACATGATGTTCTTCCTGGGGAACGACGAACCAGGGGTGTTGAAAGCAAAGGGCCTAACATCACGGTGGCCCGACGAGAAGAGAGGTTTGAGTTTGGCGGGCCCAGTTACCTTTACGAACTTACTCCCATTATTAGGAACAAAGTTGTTCTTGCTGGTTTTGAATTTCGGAGATGCAGGATCTGATTTCCTCCTCTCTTTCGGATAGCAGTTGTGGCTAGCCGCGTAGATGTCTGCCTCATCGATGCATTCCTTGAGAGTACGGCACCTCCTGTCCTTCACGAAGGATATGATTTCTGAAGGGAATAACGCAAGAAATTGGTTCTTGAGGACGAAATAAACCAGGGCATCGTATTCATGAAGCACCTTGGACCCTTCAATCCAAAAATTAAAGTAAAGCTGTAGGTAGTAGCCGAACTGTTGGAAGGTCTAGTTTGTTTGAATGCGACAGTGCCTAAATTTAGCTCGGTAGAAGTCCAGGGTCATACTATAAGCGGCATCATGTTATAAGCGGGTCATGTTATAAGCATTAAAAGCCGAGACCTTCAACGATTAGTAATCATTTGCTGCCTCTGATGGAAGGGAGATAAAAATATCTCTGAGTTGGGAGCTGAGTAGGGGCAATAATTGTGCTACGCCGTCCATCTCGATGTCCCAATGGTTCACCACGAAGATCTTTCTGAAGTGGGTGAAATAGGACCCGAAGTCTTCGCCTTCTATAAAGACGGGGAGATAGTGTAGAACTTGAGGAGTTTACGGACAGCGTCTGCTCATCTCCAGTTCGTGAGAGCGAATTCTCTCTCTTTCTTCTCGCTCCTTTTCTTCTCTTCTTTCGGCTATTTCTCTTATTTCTTCTAACTGGATGTAGGCTATCAGATCTTTACCACTGAGCCCGAGTGACTCACCTTGGCCCTGGAGAATTTCAAACGACAACATGGTGCTGGTTTCACGTGATGGCGATGGGGACAACGATAATTAAATTAACGCACAACAATAAATATGGCGAAATTATGGATTTCTTTACGCACGGACGGAAGTGCGAATGGTTTTACTATGTAAACGAAAACACGAGCAACAAGGAAGGATGGGGGGCGAAACAGTCGCCAGAGAGCTTTTGGAGTTAAGATTTCACTGTAATTGAGACGAGAGTTACAGCATACCTAGCACAGCAATAGGTAGAATAATACTATTTCTACCATGCATTCAACTTACGGCACGGGATGAGGCCTTAAAGGATGTCGTGGTATAGGAAGGACCGAGTGATGGCTGGAGTTCGTAGGTATGGGTTGTTTACGTACTTCAAAACTCCGTGATTACGTTTTATCTCTAAGAGTGCTATATTTTTAATTATTATGATTAGTATTATCTGATTATTACTTCTTTAATCTTTGAGGGTTCCTAGTGCCATGCCTAGCGTTTTGAGGATTGAATAAAAATTTTTTTATCAAAAAACTAAAACTTTAATTAATAAAAAACATGAACTAACGAAATGTAACACACTACGTATACATAAATGAACTCAACAAATTTAAGTTAGGCTTTATAACTGACATATTTGAATTTATAGTTATGGTTGACCCACAGCTCACTTTAACATAGAAATGCAAACTCACCTACACTGAAACGGATACCGGGGTCTAAATACATATATAGATTTCTACTAGAATCGATTTGAGTCTGGCCTTGAACTCAATTGTTACGTCACCTCAAGAATCTTGTTGCCGAGATGACGCGTGGATTAGGGCTTACAGCTGTGTTCTCAAGGGGGAAGTTCTTTAAAGCCACAGAGGCCTTCGGCGCATGTGGCAGATGGAGAGACACACACCTTCTGGAGGAAATGATCTCGCCACGGGACAGGGAAAGAATGTTTCTTTTTCTCTTCAGGCTACTCGGGAAATAATTCGCACTGGCGAGCAATGAGTATATGCTTGAATCCTTTGACTCAGGGAAGTGCCGGAGGGAGTTTACTCAGGGAATTCCTCAAGGGTGAGGAATATCTCTGTGCTTTGGATACACCAGCATAGGGGGTTTCTCTAACGAGAGTAAGTTGAACTTGCTTCTTAGATCAAGTTAACTTAAAGTTCGGTGTGATCACCAGGAACTAACTCGAGGATGAGCTTCTTCTTAGGCCCTTCTTTTGGTAGCCGGGCCTCTTTCTGGGGTCTTCGTCGCCTTGATGACTAACGTAATCTACCACGTTTTTCCAGATATTTGCTTTTATACGAGCCACCCCACTAGGGTAGGGGCAGGAGAAGGTGGGATGCGTGGGCAGGCCTCATGAAGTCTCCTCCTCCAATGGTTTTTCTCAAAGCGTCATACAGCTGGCCTTGAGGGACCTTCTGAATTTAGGGCGACGCTGCTCTAATTTCACATATGCGGTGAAATTGAATACCAGCTCTTAGGGGAAATCTTGCTGTTTTAACCGATGTTAGGATCCCGGGTCCGACCTAAGCTGTTTAGTGCTTTATGTGGTCGGGGACGACTTCAGGTTCTCTCCGAGACGAGAGACGAGAAGGGAGAAAGTTAAGTGGTCGGGCTACGCTGCCTCCAATGACAGGACGTTGCGGTAAAAATCCAGAGGCTCACTTGTGAGGGGGTGAGTATCTATTCCCTCACAAAGAACAACAGTTCTATTCCGTGGGGAAATAAAAATAATAGTTAAACACGGTCACTCAACAATCAATTCACAACATAATATTTGGAACAGGAACAAATACAGTTCACTTCGCATGTAGGTATGCAATGGTTATTTCTCACCTTTTAAACTCTAGAACCGGGACCAAGATTAGCCAACAATTAACAATTTGACCAAGGTTAACCAATAGACTGATCAAATTTTAATCAATGTATTGACCAAGATTAACCCAAATAAGCCTGACGCCAGTTTTATATATAATAGATATTACTATATGTGTCGTAGAATAGGGTCGAGTTCAACCCTTCCTGTGATTCTCAGCCAAGATAGACAACGGCTATGTGTGTGGGAGATTTATAATACAGACAGAATACAAATTAACCAAATTTTAGGTTGGCCAAATAGTCGGCTATCTTGTAATTACCGGGATAATAGAAAAACGGCTACAAAAATAAATTTACTAATATGCAAATTAATATTATTTTTACAAAGGTTAAAAAGGGTTTTGAAACAAGCTATATAACACAGACGTACACGAGTCTCAGCGACTCAAAAGGGAGGAGGGACTTGGCGGGGACGGTCGCCGTACGCACAAAATAATGATAATAATGAAATGCTGCTGCGCCGTGGTGAGGCGGGCCTAACCCGACGCTGGAGCGCACTTCCTTCTTGTTACCTTTTTGCTTTCTTTTGTTTTGTGTTTTTGTTTTTAGCCTATGATCTTTAAATACTTGTTATTTGTTATTTTCCTGTTATTTTTTTTTAATATAGTCTAGTCCTAGGCTCTAGCGAGTACGGGGACTTATGCCCAAGTAGGCAGTCACCAGATGAGTTCCTAAAATAAAAAAAACAATCCCTCAGAGTGAAGCGATATGCTCACATGAGCTATAAGCGCCGCCCGAACGCTTTAACCGTCAGTGAATTTCGTCGAGCTAGGAGTAGGTTCTGGCATGTTTCGAAGAACGCTCACCCCTCTTCCTCCCGCGCATACGTCTTTTCACTTAACGCTGAGACGCCTGTTGCAGAAGTGTAAAAGAGAGTCGAAAGAGTCCAGGGAAAGTTCTTCTAGGACCCACTTCCTATCGTTCAGGAGAACGGGATCGAAATCTTGGCCGCTGCGTCCGTGGCGGAGTCCTTTGCGACAGCTTTCTTCAGATCCTATACTCAGCATGCTGCTCTGCCAGCATTTACAGCATGTCGTGATGTCACGCTGATGACTACCAGCTGGAGTTTACCTCAAGAGCACTTTAACCACAGATTTACGCTGAGTTAGTTATGTTCAGCTTTCGCTTCATGAGCGTATACCGCTCCTGCTCCATCCGCTCTCCCGTATGCCGTTTGTCAACACTTAGGTGAACGAGGCATATTATTTCCTTCAGATATATCCAACAGAATAGGAGAAGTGGGTGTAAGGATAACCTACCACGTGGCTTACGACCCATTTTTTTAACTTACTACGTAACTCTTGGGTAACGCGGTTAGATAATTTACTACCTAGTTTACGCCGTAACAACTGGAGCTCAGGTCGACGAACACAAAACTGGTTGGATTTCGTTACGTAGCCGTTCATGGTTACAGGTGAGGACCTGCTGATACCTACAGACCCCTACCAGCATCTGCCTCTGCAGCGATTGCGAGCTCCCGATTTACTCGTCTCTCTCGCTCTCGCCAGGAAGTCGGAATACGCTTGGGCTCGTGCCACTCTCCCCGTTTCCAGGACAACCGTCATCCGTGGATTGCCTCACTACCTCCGTGATAGGTATTTTGAATATTTATTTTCATCTTACGCCCCATTCTTAGGTTCTCGTTATTCAGACCTACAGCTATTTATAAAGGACCTAAGACAGGGGGGGAGGGTTTATTTCGTTCCTGTACCGATTGTTAGGAGTAGCAGTGCTTATTTTGTAACGACGTGTTGTCATTGGTGGGTTAATCCTGTGTCATATTTAATGCACCTATTTGTGCACTGTATTTATTTAATACGTTTACATTGTATTTAATGTGACCATTCTTTGCACTGTATTTATTTAATGCATTTTAATCATTCATTATTTTATTATACCATCGCGGATATCTAATCACCTTCCTGTGGACCTATTTATTTCTTATTATGGGGCTGAGAGAACTTAGATCCTCGTTTTGCCTTTACAGTGGGTATCCTTCCTTACTCCTGGCAAATGGCTATTGTGCCACTTTAGGCAAACCAGTGAGAGATCTCTCTACCCTAGCAGGTTGACCCACAATTTTTCCAACTTACATTATGTGTGTGAAAGTTCATAAAGGAATTTTTAAATGCTAAATCAGCATTTTATCTTGGGCATTAGAATCCATCTGTCTTTACACAGTGCAGCTTCGATGAGATCCACACAATGTCGGATGCTTTGCTTCGACTAGAAAATACTACGTGCCCTTGATTTGAAACCAAACTACGCCCGGATGTTTATCACTCTGGAGATGGGCTATGATACCGCATTGCGAGATGGTATCATAGAGATCATCCACACGATATCATGATGGGCGACATCATCGATTCCGTGTAAAGGTAAGGGAGCCCCCTCCGGGACATTAGGATAGGGAGAGGGCGTCAGGTAGGGAAGTGTACTCAGTATTACACTCTTTGCCATAAGCATCAACGGTATCACCTCGCTATGCTTTAAAATGTTCTTGCTTTATTCTCCGGAGACGAACTTTCTATCTCTTTTACTGTGGCCCAAATGCCAACTCTAGAGCATCGATTCCAACAGCCATTGAATCACATCTCTCACTATGCCAAAGGGCAAAGGTTTCAGCTTCCCTTGGCCAAGAATAAGGTAGTGCACTTTATCAGCCATCCACGGATCCACCTAACTCCGAAATTCTTCATAAATGGGGATCCCTGGATATAATGTATTCGGACATTTTCTTTGGCCTTCTTTTCTACCAACGCTTCACCTGAGAGGCCAAGCTGGTGGCGCCTCTAGTTTTTTCCAGGACGCTGCCATCGACGATATCTTTGACTATTTGTAATCACGCCTCTACTCCCAAAGCTTACACAGCGTCGAAAGCATTGCATTTGACCTTGTAGGAGACAATTCTTGTCGCACCTCAACCGGGCTAGTGTACAGGGATAGGTCAAATTCCGACTAGAAGATCAACTTTCACTACATATCCCCTCTGTTTTGAGGTAGAGAGGATTTACTAGGCATGGTAGCCCTATCTGGAATACACCGCTCATTACGAGAGATATGGCTTATTGTCCAGTTTGGAGACCTGTTGTGATCTAGAGCGAGCTACAAAGCGCCCTTAGTGGTCGGACTATTGGGCTCTCTTCACTCCATAGTCTGTTATATTCTTGACCCATGGTGTCAGTGAGCCCGGAGGATGTCGACATTACCTTCTTCTGGGTTCCTGGACATGTAAGGAATGAGCGACCCGATGAGGACGCCTAACATTTCACGGAGGCAGGGAGACCAGACCAGCGTCACGCTCTACACTGACCACATGGCAGGAATCAAGTCAGCCGTACGGGCTCCTTGGTAAAAAAGGTGGGAGAGAGCTTAATTTGCATGCCATCATGCCGGGTTGTTCCCGTGGACGTATCCATTATGCATCAGCGGCTTCAGTTTGCCTTTGTCGTCTTTGAATTGGGCAAACTTGGGGAACTCCCCATCCCCCATTTGATGGAGCACTCGCCTGCGCCCTACTGTTGAAGACTGCGTTGTCCACCAGTCTGTTTGGCACATTCTTGTAATGTCCGAGTCTGGGTGATCTTCGCGCACGTTATCTGTGACGGTAACGAAACGCGCAGCCTGTGGACTATTTGATTTTTTAGAGGAGTCTGGCCTCCTTTTTCTTTCATCCGTATCTTTGGTATTGAGCGCGTGCTCGGGCGCCGGTGAGAGCAGGGCCTCTCTGACGCTGAATCATGCCGACTTCTTCTTCCTATTGTTTGCCTTTCGTGTTTGTTGTTTGTTTTCAGTTTTTTGCTTTATTGTATTTTTCTTTTTGTGTTTTAACATAGCCTCATTTTAGGCCGAATTGATTTCGGAGACTTCTTCCCTTGCTTATACTCGCTAAATTTCCCTTAAAAAGAAAAAAATAAATCAGCATTTTCGCTTTTCTTCCATTCCTCCCCACAGTCTACTTTTAGCTGTTTCATTCAATTCGCCAAAACTCCCTCGTAATTTTAAAGTAATTTTCCGCCCCATTTTCCCCATGAACAATCAATTTTCCCCTTTTTACGAGCTTATCACCAGGAAAGGCAGATGTTTCCTGCCATTGTAACAAACGCAAAACTCTTCCAATAATGACATAGTGGGAGATTGAACCGCTAACTTAAGCTATGTAGGAAGTTAAATTGAATCTAAAAGGTGATCTGAAGGGTAAGCAATGACGGAGCTGATATATTGGCAAGTGGCAAACCCTCCCGACGCCAAACCACAAAATGAATGTCTTCCTCTTGTCTTCGTTTAAACTTCGTTATCCATTGCAACTCTCTTTTCACCAATTCGAACTTGAAACACTATACCACATGCCATGTGGAAAGGGAGGCTATGGAAACTCTGTAAGCATCTTATTCCCTCGCTGATTGATAATAAAAGTCTCCAATGCCGCTTCTGGGCGTATCGATCGGTCTACAAACGACAGATCATCAGATATTGGCCGCTCGGTTAACGCTAATTTGATTTAGTAAGGATCCCTTGTTAAAGATGTAACCTCTCTCTAGCTGCTCCCTGGGGAATGACTTCTGATGAGTGCCAGGAATGCTCCGCCTAGTGTGTTCTTTCATGTCCTCTTCCCTCCAATATTTCCGCTAAAGGAAAGGCGAGTATTGAAAAGCAGAAAATCTTAGACGCAAACGGATGGATGTGAATTTCGGCTCACATTTATCTTTTAGTTTGGTTTGTGATTCAACTTTCTTCCAGCTCTTCCTTTCCCCCCGTCAATCTTTATAATCCATCAACAACACCACAACATGAGCTCTAGATGGGAAAAAAGGAACACTTGACCTTGAAGCCTTCCCCAATAAGGTGAACGCAAATGGCCTGGCAAACTCAGAGCCCTGCGCCAAAAAAATCCCTCGAAAGAACGCATAGGTCCTAGAAAAGGAGGACTGGCGCCACAGAAAAGATATTTTATTAGCCTGACTTCTAAATTATAACAACTTTGATGAATCTTTCCTCCAATTGAATGCTCTGCACGTCTTAACCATATTTAAAGTGGAATAGGAGCTAGAAAATTTGCTGCCGTTCATTGATGTGAAAATCCAGGTACTTAACAATCGAGTACTTTGCTCGGTTTGCTGTAAGCTAACAAATCTAAATGCTTACATACGCTACAGTACTGTCGGAATTATTATGAAATTTTCCAAAATTTGCCTTTTTTTCAACAAAAAGGCCAATGAAACCCAATTCATTAATTGAAAATTGATTTATTTTATGCACCAACACCGAGAAACTATTTAACTTTTACTTCCAAGAGCCTTAGGATACTTTGTAACTATAATGGTTAACACTGAAGGAACAACACTTCATTGGACCATTTCAATGAAGTCACAGGCATTTGTGTGAGTCAGTTAGTATCTTGATTTGAGAGTACAAATAGGATGTTTTCTGTTATTTATTGACTGTCATTTTTTCATTAATGTGTTTATATTAACCTATGATTGGTAACAATAGTGTTTTTCTGTGTTTCAGATAGTTTATTAGTTATTTAAATATTTCGATTTTGTGTGTTTTAGGTAGTTTTTTTAGCTATAAATGAATTAAACCAAAATGGGTAAACAGAGTGATTTAAGTCCCCGAAAAATTGGACAAATGAACGTTTTACTGATAAAAATAAATTAAAACAGAAAGAAAGAGCAAAAAACAAAAACAAAACAAACACGAGGTGTTTCAACTCAAATAGTCAGTGCTATTAAGAAAAAAATTATAATGGTCAAGATTTAAACACCTAAATGCTTGGAAAATGTGGTCGAAAACAAAAAACAACCCAGAGAACAGCTATAAAATTAATGCAACTGGCCCTTAAGAACAGAAGAACATCTTGCCCGAAGATTTCTATTGAGCTGGCAGCAGAGAGTGTTATCATTGTCCGAAGAACAGTGAATGACTGGCTTTTCGAACCTGGATTGAAATCATATCGCGCCAGAAAGAAGCCTTGACTCTCGGAAACAATGATGAAGGTACGCTATCCCTAGGCAAAGAATCACTTTGAGTGAACTCCAGAACAATGGAGAAGGTAAGAATGACACATCTAGGTAACCAGTTACCTGTATTTCATAAAAACATTAATACCTACTAACTTTAACAGTTCCACATTTTTGAAATGGCTCCAATCTTTTCAAACAATAAAGTTTATTTGATGATTCATTACTTTAATGTCTTTCCCAATACTTCTATGCCTGTTCAATACTTACATATGTTGATTTTTTTACTATTGCAGATAGTTTTCTCTGACTAATCAACCATTACAGTGCTAGATGACCGCGTGCAGAGTGTACGAAGGCAGTCTGGAGAAGAATTTATAGCTGAATGTATTAAGAAAACAGTAAAATTTCGAACGAAAATCATGGTATGGGGAGCCATTTTGGTGCGTGGAACAAGCCGTTTGCACGTTGTTAAGAAAACTACCAACCAATAAAACTATATAAAAGTTTTTAAAGGTAGTTAACTGCCTCATATAAGAGAATGGTGTGGCGACAAACCTTGGGGATATTTCAACAAGAATCAGCCCCATGTCATACAGCAAAATCAGTGAAGGCACGGTGTACACAAAATGAGGTTCAGCTGCTCCCATGGCCCAGAAATCTCTCGAACATGAATCCGATTGAGAGGTTATGGTGTGTGATTAAAGATAGAATACACAACACAGAGCCCATTGCCACCTAACAGCAACTCATATGCCGTCTATGTAAAGTTTGGTTTAGATATAAGCGAATCCAGGGAATGTGCAAAACATTGATCAATGCCATGCCAAGACATATTAAATCACTCATGGATGCTAAGAGTGGCCAAACTGTCTACTAATGAATGTAGAATACTTAATACTGCACCAATGTGTCAAAATAATCTATTCAAAATCAATAAAATTAGTTTTATTAGCATTTTTGTAGAAAATTTTCCATAATAATTTTGCCAGTGCTGTACTTTTCGTGCCACGACAAATCCGGAAAACTTCCGTACTTTCTTCATTATTCCTCCGAGGATATCAAACATGTGACCCTATTTCTCTTCAAGACGAGATCAACAACCTAATTTGCCATTTTATTGAGCTTAAATATGCCTATAGTTCATTATATAATGTCATTATAGGAACAGAACAAATTTTTATTCTATCCTATCTCCCCAGAAAGATGAGTTCGAAAAATGTATCATAATCTTCCCCTATTCCCCTTTCTAACCCTTTTCAAATCTTGTGACAATAATAATAATATTAAAATAGCATTTCAATATGAGAATACATAAAAAAAATCGTTAAGCAAATTTCGTTCCACAAACCACGACTCTGGAGTCTATAAGATCTCGTGTAAAGATTGCTAGAAATCCTACATTGGGGAATCAAATCATTTAACTAAGAGGATTAAAAAATACGGCGATGATATTAAGAGAGGTGCACTCTCTCCATATCATTTTATTCACATACAAAACTTTGACCATATAATCGATTTTAGTAATCCAAAAATTATATACAGGTCTAATAATTACATTGGAAGTCGTATTGCAGAGTATATCTTAATGGGTGCTGTAGAAAATTATGTCAGAAGGTCAATACAAATTTAATAAAAATATATACAATATATTCTATATCCTCCTCATTAAACAAACAGATAAAACCCGCCAATCCGAGGGATTTACAGCGCCTCGCTTATTGCCACTGACCATTGTCCAATAGTAAAATTCTCCAAATATCCTCATTAGTTTTTTATTGGATTGTACCTATTTCATTTATTTCCGTTTATTCAACGCTTTTATATAGCTTATTCGCACTGCATTATTTCATTACTATAGAGCTGATGATGGCGCAAATCCGTTACATAATTGTGGTCTATCTTATTCTTATCTCTCTCTCTCTCTCTCTCTCTCTATCTATCTATCTCTCAGTTCTTCTATGTTAAATATATCTACAGAATTTTCGTTGCATAGACATCATAATTACAAGAATTCCTGTATTTATTCACTGTATGCAATCATGCATTAACATAGCCCACCCCACATTTCATTAAATGGGCAGAAAAGAATCAGAATTACTATGCCTTCCTCTGCTTATTCATTGATTAAAATAGATTTGAGGAATTTGGGGAGAGTGAATCAATTGATAATGAGCATCTGCCGTTGTTCTTTTGTGTAGAGAGACCCTAAAATGCAGAGAAGTCTCGCTCACTAAAGTTTAAAATTTTAAATTAGTTCATGTACAGCAATGGTACAAATTCCTTACGCATGAATACATGACTGGTACATTGGTACAATTACGTTATCCTTTAGCATATCAAGCTTGGGCAAGAGAGGGTATAAAGAAACTTGAGAAAATGGCTCACAAATTTGTCCAAAATGATACTGCAGGAACAATTTCGAACCAAAATGCGTGTTGAAAATTCGAATTCTTCGAGCATAAAACTTACCTTAGAAAGCAAGTTATTGGCACTATAAATCCGATGTCTTGTCGGAAGAAATTGTGAAATAAAAATTTCTAAAACTAAAAGAATTTTTACCGAAATCAACGAAAGTTGTTTGGTGATACGCTGAGGTCCGCCAGCACTTTTTATTTTTAGAATAACGTCCACAAATGACAAAGCATTTTCTTTTATAATTAATTTTATATTAGGATAGATAGAATTATAATAATCGAAGGAATGTAAGTCTTGATTATATTCATTTTGCTATAATGGAAAAGTTTTTGTTCAAAAGATACGAGGGGTGGTCAATAAGTTTTGCGAATCGATAGGGCAAAACAGAGGAAGGGGGATGGCTGTTTGACTGGGTGTTAGGACAAGTTATGACAAGTCAGGACCTGCAGCCGCACGCTCCTGCCTCGTCTATTTAAGAAGCAGTAGCTGATCGCAGATCGTCAATCACAGATTTTTAACAATGGAGAAGGTTGAGAACCGCGCACTGATCAAATTTTTGGCCAAGGAAGGCAAGAATGCAAAAGAGATCCATGAACGCATGGTTGCAGTGTACACCGACACCGCCCTTTCCTATGCAACCATTGCTCGCTGGAATAGGGAGTTCCGCCATGGTCGTGAGTCCCTTGAAGATGAACCCCGTCCAGGACGCCCGTCAGACGTGACCAACGAGAACAATGTGGCCCGTGTGGAGAGGATGAACCTCGAAAATCGACGGGTGAAGGTCAAAGAAATCGAGCGAAAACTTGGAATATTACATAGAAGTGTTATGAGCATCATCCACCACAATTTGGCCATGACCAAGGTCTCTGCTCGTTGGGTCCCTAGAAACCTCACGCCTCATGATCGACTTCAACGTCGTCAAAGTCCACAAGGCCAGAGTTGCACAAGCTGCCCTGCGCGAGTGCGGATTCGAGGAGCTCAACCATGCCCCCTAGAGTCCAGATCTGGCCCCTAGCGACTACTTTTTATTCCACCAGCTCAAGGCTGCACTGCGTAGACGCCGGTCTGGGGACGATGAAGATGTCCAGCTCGCCGTCCAGGAGTGGATTGAACAGCAGTCGGCAGATTTCTGGTTGTCGGGAATTCGAAGCCTTAGGGACAAGTGGCGCCAGTGCATTGAAGTCGAGGGTAGTTATATTGAAAAATAATAAAACACTTTTCCTCATATCTCGTTTCCTTATATCCGAATTGCAAAACTTATTGACCGCCCCTCGTACCATACCAACTATATCAAGCCTTTGGTAAATCTCTTATTTAAAGACGAAGCAGTTGTCCTTAATACATTAGATATATAGAATTTTATTAGATAACAAAAAATATTTAAAAAATGGCTAAGAGTAAAAACTTTTGAAAAATTCTTAACAATTATGGACAGTATAATTATTTATGTACTTTGTTGCTCAGTGTGGGTTTCTAATATTTCGGTTTTTCGCTCCAAATTACTGTACCTTTTGTGGTTTTATAATATTGCCTTATTAGTAATGTCATTTGTATTTAAATTTTCTATACCTTCCATGTTTTGAAGGCTTACTTGCCACGGAAGATGAACTTGATTACAGCCGGTCAATCACCGCAACACCTGGTTCGTAATATCAGTGACGCCACGGTCTCCGCGAACCTGGAGGCGGTTGAGATTATCTTCTGCGGGGTTCCTCGACCGTGGGGAATGCGGGGCATGATCGCGCTGATGAGGACGCCAGAAAGTCCTCACACTAATGGTTATTTACACGCGCAATTGCACTGGTGTAACAAAGGGACCTATGTAGGATTACCGTGATCTCATTGAAAGCTCGAGCTTGTTCACATCTTGGTATTAGTGTGGGAACCAGAAATGTCTTTTGTTTTAAGGAAGCATCTTCACTAGCGAGCACTCCACGCAAACATTACATGCGAACATTATTCGCGAACATTACATGCAAAACAAATATATCGATTGTCAACTTTATAATCCTACGCTCAATCAACCCAAGACCATATCTCCTTCCGTATCATAGAATCGCCCCATATTAAGCAACACAATCACTCCCTCATTCGCTATTTGTCTTCTTTCTCAATACTAATCTCTTAACTCTTTCATTAATTCAACCACCGAACTAGTCACTATTTTTCACAACCAGCTTCACTTCTCGCCCATTTATTTTGTCTATATTCAGTCTCTTCTGATTCCCTGGGTGTCTATATCGACTATTCTAAGAATCGATGAGTACATGGGGGTCGAAATGCGATCGATTAATGCTAAGGAGGGTCAATTGAGCTTTTGGGAGTCAAAAGGACACATTCGTATAACCCACACATCATTGCATACCAGTGGTCCCACACTGCTCTGCAATGCTTTCAGACGTACCATATAGTATTATTTAATTTATACACTTATATAAATAATAAAAAGTTGGCACAAAACACAGCCTCTATCCTCCGCAATATGACAGGCGTGGTTACTGTTCTTTGGAAAAACTTTGCCCCTATGGGTACTTAAATTTGCGGAAAGTTAAAAGAAAAACACACACTGCCATCTGATAACTTACTTCTTACATATCGAGAGTTAAAAATGCATTAACTCTTAATTGGTGGTGTCTTTTGCGCGTAACATATTTGGTATCGTGGGGTCCGCAAGACCCCACACTTAACATTTATATAGCTAGGTCACTTTTAATTTTATGGTACTTTAGTTATTATTTAATTCATTTTCAATAAAATAGTCATTAGTTTTATATTTGATACTGAATGTACAACTTAGTAAATAAAATAGAAAAGCATATGTTTTTAATGTATAAACTTAGTATTATCGTATAGCATTATACCTATAAAGAATAGTTATTCTGCTTAGTGTTTTAAATTGTATAAAATGATAAAAAAGCGTATAAAAATGTACTTGCCAGAGAAAGATTTCTGTCCAATTAGTAGTTTTACTTTTTTTTTTATAAATCTTCTTATTGAAAAAGTTTTCTTTTTATATAAAAAAATTGTTGCTTGATCACTGTTTACTAATTTTGGCCTTATTTTATAAGCTATTGTTCACAAGACAATAAAAAAAGAAAAATATCTAAAATAAAATGTTTCCTTTTCCTTACAAACTACAGGCCTTATTTCTTATCAGTTCACATACAGTCGAAGCACAATGGGGTAGAATGGACCTCACAAGACTGTTTTTTTGCACTTGGAGCAAACCACTGTCTTCTTGTCTTGTGCAGTGTACATAGCACTTCTTGACACCTAACAGGGAAACCATTTTCTTGGAAGGGAGATTTAGGTTGAGCACATTGGCAATGTTTTTCTTGAGGTATCTTGACAATAACGGCTGTGTAAAGTCTCTGTTCACCCCAAGGCCGAATAAGCTTCAGAGCTAAGTCATGTATGAATTGCCGACGCATTCCAACCTTTTTATTTCTACTTTCTTGATGCCATGAGTGGATAATGAATGTATCGATTATTCCATAGAACATGCAGAGAGGCCATCTTTGGGCTCTCGGGCTGCAACTATACCTTGCACACATTTGATCAAATGTGTCGACACCACCTTTGGTGCTATTGTAAAAGTTTATCACCTCTAGCTTCCTATTTGTGTCAATATTGTGTTCCGTGTGCATCGAGGAAAGCAAAAGCACAATTTTTTAATTTTTTTTTGTCGGCATAGAAGAGCACAAAGTCTACGTGTTGGTGAACCCAAATAATGCTGTTCCTTGCGGCTGTCCTTTTTTTGTCTTTATTTCTTCGGATACTTGCGGTTTGTTCAGGCGCAATGTCCCCACACTTGTAAGGCCATTTGTGAGAAGATCTTCTGCTAGCGGGATTGATGTGAACCAATTTCTTGCGTCACATTTCTCTTTGTTCCGAAGTATGGTTTTGTAAGTTCTTTTGAGTAATAGTGAGCCAAGTTGATATTTCTAGCTTCTGGTGGTACAACAAGCATTTTTTCCAAATTAGGTTAGGCATTCAACATATATTTCGTCTTACTGTCGCAGAGCAGCATTATTTTTATTCCATATTTGGCCGGCTTGTTCGGAATATACATCCGGTATTGTCATTTTCCACGGAAAACTAACAATTGCTCATTCACTGTAAGATGTTCTCCCAGATTATTATTATCTGTGCAATTTTTGATGAAGCAATTTCATACTTCTCTTATTGCTCATTTTGTCAGTCTTCTTCCTAATTTCACGCGTGGCAAGATTGTCAAAACGTATAGAATTCAATAGAAAATAAAAGCGACGTT
Organism: Ceratothoa steindachneri; assembly: GCA_963969495.1. Lineage (NCBI taxonomy): Eukaryota > Metazoa > Arthropoda > Malacostraca > Isopoda > Cymothoidae > Ceratothoa > Ceratothoa steindachneri. The sequence goes on from OZ018319.1 coordinate 79,714,615, forward strand.
CACTCATAAAAGTTCGAAACAATGGATTGCCTGTCTTGGGGTTGAACATCTCCTGTGCAGTCAGATAGTTACATTTCCGGAAACCACTAAAAATCAAAACACCAAGAAGAGCCTTGATTTCCTTTTTGCAGGCGTGCATAGTTGTTGCTGCAGCAATTGCTCCATAATTGACAGAGGCCTTTGTGATGAATGCATTTGTGTACGTCACTACTACGTTAAGGATATACTCATCAACGAACAGTTCGAAGCAATTCTGATGTGTGTTCACCCTTTTTGCTGCACCTTTTGGACCGATATTACTACTAGTTAGGATGTTCCTTTGCAACGTTCTAGTGGTTCTTGGTTGAACGGGTGCCGTGCTCCAGATGAACTTATTTGAACCTTCAATTTTCGGTTTCGTGATTTTCCGTATAACGCAACTATCTTGTGCAGCTTCATGTGAACGTCGTTGAGCTTGAGGGCTAGAGAGTGCTGGCGTACTAGATCTTCGTTGTCGCTTTGCTTGCGACATCTTCTATCTACCGCCATTATCCAAATTTTTCTCACCTTCGGGAGATTCTGAAGATAAAGCGGGGAAGTATGTATCTCCCTCGTCGCTATCGTAAAGCAACTCCAACAGTAGGTCGTCATCAGAACCGTCATCCAAACTCAGATTCATTATTTGAGCTTCAGTCTCCTCATCTGTCCTTATCCTTCCCCTGAAGTGCTAGCCATGTTCTGAAAATAAATAAAATAAAACATACTTAGACTTACTTCTAGATTTAAATTATTAATCATTATTATTATTATATATATATATATTATATATATATATATATATATATATATATATATATATATATATATATATATATATATATATATATATATATATATATATATATATATATATATATATATATATATTGTTATAAGATAAATATTTCATTATTAATTAGGAAATATAACACACATTTTACAGCTGTATAGAAGAATAGTACTATAACGTAAATGGTATCGTGGGGTCAAATAGACCCCAACTCACCTGTTTTTTGTCCTGTGCCCAAACTTCATTTCTTTTTTCTAAATTTCTGTACTTGTATTTTATTTTCGTGCTGTGATAGAAAGGTACCTAGAATATATGTTATACTGCTTATTTGGAACCTGAAGATAATAGAAATTTAGTAAAATGATGGGGTTTAGCAGACCCCCACGATACCAATTAAGGGTTAAACTAATTTTTTTATTTTGAAATTTCAGGTGAACACACTTTTTAAAAATAATTTAATTATGTTTTTGATGATAATATTAACGGTAGAACATAAGCCGGTAATTAAGCGAATTTGCAAATTATAATGCTTGTTGACTGACAGCTATTCTAGAATTTTCTGTAATGAACGTTTCGTTTTCGTTCTGTTCTGTTTTGGTTTGCTGGCATGTTGAGACTTGAAAGTGAGACGAGTGAGGACAACTAGTGTATACGTACTTAACGTTCTCAGCTATCAATGTGATGCTGCGAAGTTATAGTTGTGCATTTACTATTTAAATTTGCTCATTTTTAATGGACACAATAGAAGCCACTATTGCTAAGAATAAGTGGAGACAATATTCACAAGAGTATTTGAAATTTGGTTACGTACCCTCGTTTACTAATGAAACAAAGCCTATGTGTTTATTATGTGAAAAGACTTACAGTAATGATGCCATGAAATCCTCAAAAATCAAAGAGCACCTTGAAAGGATTCATTCTGATAAGAAAAACAAAGATCTTGGTTATTTTAAAATGCTGAAAGAGAGATTAAGTGCTCAGCCAAATTTGAAGAATTTTTTGAAGCATCTGCCAGTGCTGATAATGAAGGAGGACTGAAGACATTTTACAGAATCTCTCTTAAAATAGCAAAGAAAGGAAACCGTATACTATTGGTGAAAAGATCATAATACCAGCAATAAAAGATGTAGTTGAAAATGTTATGAAGAAAGACTCTCATTCTGTTCTAAAATGTATACCATTAAGTGCAAATACAGTGCAACGACGCATTGAGAAGATGACTGATGATGTGGAGAGAACTTTGACCTCTGAGCTTCAGCATTGCAAGTTTTGTATTCAACTTGATGAATCAACATTTGGAAGTTCAAATATTCTCATGGCCTATGTGAGGTATTATAGTCCAAGCCTGAAGTGCATTGTTGACAAATTTTTATTTTCCAAATACCTTAAAGGTGATGCGAAAGGAAGATTATTTGAAGAAACACAATGTTCCCCTCGCGAATATTACTGCAGTGGCTACTGATGGTGCACCAGCAATGGTTGGCCGTTACAGAGGATTTGCTGTCTTTCTGAAAGAAAAGGTTCCTAATATACGTACTGTTCACTGTATTTTACACATATACCATCTTGTAGCCAAGAAACTTTGTGGTCAACTGCATAATGCCTTAAAAATGTGTATCAGGTCAATAAATAAAATTAAAGCTCATCCTCTCAATTCGCGACTGTTTGCAATGTTATGTCAAGAAAATGATGAAACTTTTAACCAATTGCTTTTACACACTGAGGTAAGGTGGTCGGCAAGAGGTGATAGCTTGCAAAGACTTGTTGACCTGTATAGCTCAACTGTAGAGTTTCTTACGAATGTGGACTTATCACTATGTGGCGAGTTTAAAATGTGTAATAACCATGTGTTCTATTTGGCAGACCTCTATTTAAAATTTAATGAAGTACAGAAACGTTTGCAAGGTGACGATGTTACGATTATTCAAGCTCGAACAATTTCTAATAGACTTTCAAGTCAAAATAGAGCTATTTAAATCTTCACTGGAACGCAAAGATTTTAAATATTTTTCAAACTTGCAAATATTGGAAGAAAATAAAACATTTCTTACTGTGATTTGGATATATATATATAGGTCACCTTGAAAAATTAAGGGAGACTTTAAAGTACGTTTCAAAGACCTGGAGAAAATGCATGTACCCAACTGGATTGTTGCATCGTTTGATTTGAAAATAAAAAATGAAGACATTGAATCTTACTTAGAAGATGAACTTGTTGAAATGAGTGTGGATCTCTCGAGGCTAAATTGTTGTTCAAAGGTAAAAACCTCAGTGATTATTGGAGCAACGTAAATACTGCTACTAAAACACCCAAGCTTAGAGCAGCTACTGAACCCTTTTTACTTGCGTTCCTAAGTTCATACATGATTGAAGCCGGTTTTAGCCACGCAAATGCCGTTTTATCAAAAGAGAGAAACAGGATGAACCTGGAAGAACGTGGTGATTTACAACTAAAACTCACCAATTTTCTACCGAATATCAATAATCTTTCTGTATCTAATCAAGCAAAACCTTCCCATTAATGATCTCAACTACTTCAATAGAAAGGTATGATGATGTATTTTTAATGTATTTAATATTTGGCGCTAAATTACAGCAAGCCGCTTCTTCCTTTTTTATTGTCCAATCTAATATTTTATACGACATATTACTTTATCATAATGTATTTCCCCGTATTTCGATATGTGTGAACACCTCTATGGGTAAATTTCAACATTATGTTCATAATTTTGCTAATTTTTTATGATCTCCACAATGGCGGTAAACAGTTTTTCTTTTTTTTTCCTCATATTTAATGGGAGAAATTTACAAAGTAGGGCAACACAGAACAACAGTTTAGTGGGGTTTGGAATGCAGTTTCCCTTATTGATGTACATCGGAATTGCCACAGGAACTTAATTTATTTTCAAGTATATGCTTGGGGGTCGATGAGGAGTCCAAGATTCCATGAAGGGGTCAACGGGTAAAAAAGTTTGGGGACCCCTGGTTTAGAGTTTGTCTCTAACCCTTATTTTTAATTTTTAATCTTAAATAATTTATGTTCTTCCCACTTTTAATATTTTAATCTTCTCTTCGAATCATTTATTTATCGGCAAATGCAATTAGTCAATTGTGTATCCACTTATACCCCGTAAGGGGCACGGCGATTTGCTCTCTTGGCCCCTGTGCTTTCGGGACTCAACGCCCCGTCCGGCCCCAATTTGGCATTCTTTTTCGTCTTCCGCTAACCCTTACTTCATTTTCTGTACCAATTCTCTTTCACCCTACATCGTCCTTCCATCTATGTTTGTTTGGCGATCTCGGTGTATCAGAGCTATCTGTCAGGGGGCGCGACCCCATGGTTGTGTCCTGCCTATGTTGGTTGGTGGGTACCTGAGCAGAAGTGGCACTCTTGGAGCTCTTAGCTTTCCCAACCGGTAAATTTCCGAGGCTGGCCGGCCATTTTAAAACGATGGTTGGGTCAGGGGTCGACGGGCTTACCCTCCTGGTTGGGTCGGCGCTCCAAGTAGGTGTCACGACGATAGACAGTAATTGTGCTGCACGAGTTCGTACCCCCTTTTATACTTTACTTCATATGGCTAATAATAAAAGTTTCCCCAGAAGTCACAGACTTCTCATTCTCGGACTACGCCTGTCAATATGTCCTCTTTTCCGCGCTTGTTAGATCCATTCGCACCTGATTTGGATTATCCTCGTTTTCTGGTCTTGAATTCCAGTTCCGGATCTCCGTTTTCTAAATTGAGGTGTTTGGTTTGAATGAGATGTATAAAGCCCGCTGTAGTGCGCCCCGCCGTATGTGGGCCCGTGGTAATGGCGATTTAGTGGTTGAGGTATCTTCGCGAGAGCAGTGTGGCGCCGTGCAAGATTTGTCCCCTCCTTTCGGAAGTCCCGGTTTCGGTTGTGCCCAACCCTCGCCTTAATTTTGTTAAGGGAGTGATTCACTCCTCGAATTACTGCAATAAGATGTCTCGAGACTAAAGGATAAACTTTAGTCCCAGAGGGTTACAGACGTTTATAGGGTATCTAAGAATGTTGGTCCCGCTAAGGTTCCTACGAGTACGCTCATCGTCACCTTTGAGCCTCAGAATCTGCCCCAGCTTGCCTGTGCTGGTTATCTTCGTGTCCGGTTATGTTCAGCTTCCCAAACATTGTTTTAATTGCCCCCATTTTGGCCATATGAGCAGCAATTGTAAGCAGGCTCGTCGCTGTGTTGACTGTGCCTTGGCGTACCATGGCACTCTTGTAGAAATCATGAATGTTGCGCCGATTGTGGAGGTTCCCAAAGCGCGGCTTCGTGTTCTTTTCCCGTATTCCTTTTTGAGAAGGAGGTCCTGGCTTTTCGGGACTCACTTAGGCTGGACTTTCTTGAGGTCCGTTGTAGGGTGATGGGGGCAGCTCACCCCCTCCAGCCGTCTCTTCTCTGACGTTCTCCGGGAGGAGAGTTCCCGCCGTCCTCCATCCGGTCGTCCCACTCCTTTGTCTTCTCCTCGCGGTCCTTCGGTTGTGTCCTCTCCTTTGCCTCTGGTCCCTCCCGGCGGTTCCTCCGTTGCGCCCTCTCCTTTGCCTTTGGTCTCTTCTCATGTTCTGCCCTCTGTTCCTTCCGTTCCTTTGCCTCTTCGCAAGCGGAAGGGCTCCTCCTCCCCCCGTCGGAGTCCAAACGCGCTGCCTCTGATGAGGCTTATTTGGTCCCAGAGTCGGTTGTTGGGGCGCCCTCTGTTTTAATACCTTCTCTTCCCCGATCTTCGCTGGCCTCCCGTGTTGGCATCAACGATGTATGTCATTGTAAGGGCATGGGTTCAACCGGTTCCGCCTTCCTTGCCTCAAACCCCGGTTTCTTCTTCCTCGCCCCTTACCTCTGTTCAGTTTCCAATGCCTCATATCCCAGTTCCGTCTCCCTTGCCTCCTACCCCTATTCTTTCATCACCTTCTGACCCAGTTCCCTCCTCACCCTCTGATCCCGTTCCTTCCTCTCCATCTGACCCAATTCCCTTATTACCCTCTAACTCTGTTGCCTTTTCATCCTCTGTCTATGTTCCGTCTTCTGAACCATCTTCTTCGCATCTTAGTTCTCGTCCGTATCTGGCTCTGGCTCTTAGCTATCACCCTCCGCCATTCACGCTGCCAAATCCGTGCCGGGTGCGTCCCCGGCTAATTGCGATTTGTTCCTTGTCCCATCTGGGTCGTCTAGTCGTCGGGAACCTTCGACGGTTTCGGCCACTAGAAACCCGACTTTGGTGTTGAGTCGACAGTAATGTTTGTCATCCAGCAGTGGAATTGTCAAGAGGTTTTCCCCAAGTGGGATGAACTCCAGGTCTTGCTTTCTAGCGTTCAGCCCTTGGTGTTCTGTTTGCAGAAAATAAGCTTGGGACTCGCCCCTTCTCGGTGTTTTCGCACTTCCGAGTGTTTAATTCCACCTCCCCGCCGGCGTGTGTCCCATAGTGGTGCTTCTCTTTTAATTTCCTCTTCGCTATTTTATGCGTCACCTTCCCTCCGTACTATTTTGCAGGCTGTTGCTGCGAGAGTTTTTATTTCAAATCTTTTAACTGTTTGTTCTGTGTATATCCACCCGGATTTTAATTTGAGTAAGTCTGACCTTTTAGAGCTCACAAGCAGTTACCTTCCCTGTTTTTATTACTTGGTGATTTTAATGCTCACCATCCATCTTTGGGTGATACTGCCTGTCATCCCTAGGGCGGAGCGGTTGAGTCCCTCTTATTTTCTGATTCCCTTTGTCTTTTAAATTCAGTCGATTTTACTTCTTACCATGTTCAAACTGATTCGTTTAGTGCTGTAGACTTGTCCTTATGTTCGCCCGACTGTTTCCTCGATTTCCGGTGGTCGATTCGGGACGACCTTTCCGGGGTGATCACTTCCCGATCGTCCAGTCGACCGCCCTTCCTAGCCTGTACCTTTCCCTCCCTCCTCGTTGGGATATGCGACGAACAAATTGGGTTGGGTTCCTGGAAGTTTCCTTTATTGATGCCGCCCGGTGCCCGGGGTTCCTTCGATACCGTTGCTTCAGCGGTCTCCTATTTTACTACTCATATCTGCGAGGCTGCTGAACGCTTTGTTCCGCGGGTCAATAAGATCCGCAGTCTCTATGCTAGTCAGGCCATCCCCACTCTGGATATCAGACGCTCGCTTGTGGTGGATGGCCGGTTGCTCAGCTAAGCTCTGGCTGACCATTTTGCTTCGGTGGGTAGCGCTGGTAGCTATCCTCGACGGTTTCTCGATCATAAGGCCGCTATAGAGTCTCGCTTTTTAGATTTTACCACGTGCGCCACCTACTCTGTTTTCCGTCTATGAGCTGTGGGATGCTTTGTCGCACTGTGGCTCCACCTCTCCCGGTGATGATTGCATCTACTACGACTTTCTCCGTCATTTCCACCCCCACTTAGAGTTACTTTTGGTTGACCTTTACAACCTGCCTTGGGTCAAAGAGATCTATCCGTCCTCCTGGCATGTGGGGGTAGGGACGGTTTTGTACCCCGGTCACTATCGCCCGATTGCTCTTACGAACTGCCTCAGTAAGTGATTCGAGAGGATGGTTCAAGTTCGCTTCACTTGGTTTTTGGAGTCCAACTCACTCTTCTCTCCATTTCAGTGCGGTTTTTGCAGAGTTTGTAGTACTCTTGACCACCTCATCCGTTTGGAAGACTCCAATTTACGGGCTTTTTTCTCCAGGTATCAGGTGTTAGTGGTGTTCTTCGACATTCAGAAGGCCTACAATACCACCTGGAAATAGGGTGTTTTACGTCAGTTATATGATTGGGGTATGAGGGGCTTTTTATCGGTTTTTATTCAAGAATTTTCATCATCCTGTAATTTTAAGGTCTGTATTGGGGATGCTTTCTCTGGCTTACAGGTTAAAGAGGAGGGTGTCCCCCAGGGGTGTGTTTTAAGTGTGACATGTTTCGCCGTTGCCATTAATAGTCTGGTGTCCACTCTTCCGGAATGGGTTTTGGCTTCTCTCTTCGTGGATGACTTGACATTGTTTTGTTCATCTCCCCGGTTGCCTTCTACTGCCCATTAATTACAGCTGGAAATTGATGCCGTGGCGGGTCATGCTGTTTCAAAGGGTTTCCGTTTTTCGGTCACCAAAACGAAGGCCATGCATTTTTATCGGGGTCGTGGTGTCCTTAGGCCCCCTCCTCTCTTCTTGGATGGCACGGCGATTAAGTATGTCCCCGTTTTTTAAATTCTTGGGTTTAACGCTTGATAGCAAGCTCGCTTGAGTGCCCTATTTGCGTCGCTTGAGTGCTTTCTGCTTGAAGGCTATGGATTTGCTTCGGGTTTTATCCCACACCACTTTGGGTAGTGATAGGCGCACACTGTGGTCGTTTTATTTAGCGCTGGTTCAATCCAGGCTGGACTACAGTTGCTAGGTGTACTCTTCAGCCCCTCCTTCGGCCTTGACGTTACCTGACTCTGTTCTTTCGCTTAGGGCCCGTCTTAGTAGTGGAGCCTTTTGCACCTCGCCTATTCCTAGCCTCTTTGTGGAGGGTGGAGTGCTTCCCTTGTGATATCACCGGCTGCAGGTGTGCCTAAGAGCCCTGTCTCGTGTTCAGCAGTATCCTTTATCTCCAGTCCATGAGTGCCTTATTGGCCCGTCCTCTTCGGCATCTTTTGATCGGCGGCCATCTCTATCCCAGCTTCTGGGGCTCCAGGTTGGGGACCATCTTGCCTCCCTGGGTGTTCCCAAATTGAAGGCCCTCCTACCCGTCTCCGTGTTGGAGTATTCGCTCTCCTGAGGTATGTACTAATTTTTGGCATTTCAAGAAAGGGTCTACTGACCCCCATCTATTAAAACGGTGCCTATTTCTTGAACATGCGTGTTCTCATGCGCACCAGCGTTCCATCTATACTGACGGCTCGAGGTCGGACCTCAGTGTTGAGGCGGCCGCGGTGTCCTCTACGGAGTCCCTTCGGTCCTCTCTCCCTCCTGTAGCATCCATTTTTGGCTTTTAATTTGATTTTATTCTTCAATTCTTCGGATTTTATTATTTTTAGCGATTCCCGGCCTGCTTTGGAGTGGTTCGTTCTTTTACGTCCACCCATCCTTTGTTTTTACGGATTCGTTCCTGGCTGGTTAGAAATGCCTCCCGTTACAGGGTGGCGTTCTGTTGGGCTCCGGATCATGCTGGGGTCCCGGGCAGCGAGGAGGCCGATTAGCTAGCATATTCGGCCGCCCTCGACGTCTCGGATGCCGCCCCTCCGACCTTTAGGGATTCTTACCCCGTAATCAGGGGGTATATCTTCAGTTTGTGACAGAGAGAGTGGGATTCGTTCTCCCTTTCTAGGATGTCACTTATCAAACGCTCTATCCACCCCTGGTCCTCTAGCTCTCAGCGACTCCAGTCTTGGGAGATTGCTCTTTGTCGGTTGTGAATTGGGCACACGCAACTCACCCGAGTCGGCGCTGGTTGTCCCTTTTTCGGTGACGAGCTGTCTGTGGCTCACATCTTAGTAGTTTGTCCCTGCCTTGCTTCTCTTTGAAATTCTTGCTTTATTACCCTTTCAGACTTCCCTTCCCCCCCATCCTGTGCTCGACTTCACTTTCTTTCAACATAATTCCTTTTATAAATTCTCTTACCATTTTTGTGTTCAGGTTTATTGTTTAATCTTTTGTCTTGCACCCTCCCGTGTGGCTGGTGCATGTCATTTGTTTATTGCCCTAGCAGCCCTTGTTTTTCGAATGTGTGCTGTATGCCTGTAATTTAAGTGTGCGTCTGTGTCTGTTGTCCTGTTTTCTTTTAATACTTTGCTTTTCCCCATTTTTATTGAGCGTTTCACACACCCAGTTTGGATACCGTAACAAGGAGATAGTACTTTGTCTGTACAACTCCCTCGTTCGGCCGCACCTGGAGTATGCCGTACAATCTTGGAGTCCTTCGTTTCGAAAGGACATCGCAAGGTTGGAACGCGTACAAGCTAGGGCAACCAAACTGATTTCCTCTATCCGACATAAAAGTTATGAGGATAGACTAAGGGAATTAGATCTGTTCTCGCTGGAAACCCGTAGACTGCGTGGTCAGCTCATCGAAGTTTTCAAAATATTTCGAGGGTTCGACAATGTTGACTACCAGGATATTATCACACTGAGTGAGAACAGAACGCACAATCACGGCTTCAAACTTGAACTGAAGCGTTACAACCACAATCTGTGTGGAGTTTTTTTCACTTACAGTATCTGCGGTAAGTGGAACGCACTTCCAGTGGAAGTTGTCAACAGTGAATCTGTTGACCAGTTCAAGTCAAGACTAGACAAAGTCTTGAAAAGTGGCCGTTTAGGGACGCAAAACAATTGAGCAGTAATGTGCCCACTCGATTGCTAGTCCAAAGGTACCCTCCTTGAATGGACCGTAAGGTCTCCCAGGGTACTTTCTTTCCTTGTAACTCCTTGTAACCCCTTATGACCTTTTTCTGGCGACCCCGTTTTATCAGTGCTGCCAGTGAGAGTCCATTAGGATTGGGCGGCTGCCACCTTGTTTTCTTTTAAACTTAAACTATCCACTTATATTTATGTGTACAGTTTCTGATGATGGGCGTATCTAGCCCGATAGGTCTATTATATATATGTATATATATATATATATATATATATATATATATATATATATATATATATATATATATATATTTATATTAGGTTGAAAAATAAGTTCTTGCGTTTTTTTAAATGTTGTGTTGATTTAAGTTTTGTTGACGTGATTTGTGCACATTAAGAAACAATAATAAATAATGAGAGCAAAATTTGCCAAGGTTAGGCTACGTCTAAACAGCGTAGACTATTAGGCTTTTGCTTAGGCTACGGCTTGAAGTTGAGTAATAAGTCATTGCGGTTTATTTAAAAGTTGTATTAATTTAATTTTTGTTCTGTACCCTCAAAATTGAATGTCAAGTTGAAAGAAAGGCGCATTTTCGATACTTGTTTTTTATTCATTTTCAATCGAGACGGGAACAATGCAAACGCAGCCAAAGCTCAACGCGATATTTGTGCTGTGTACGGAGAAAATGCATTATCAGAAAGGACAGCTCAATGATGGTTTTCACGTTTCAAAAACGGTCATTTCAATCCTAATGACGAAGAACGTTCTGGTCGCCCCATTAAGTTGGATGAAGATCGATTGAACGACATTCTTCATGAAAATCCTCGTCAATCGACGAGAGAATTGGCTGTACAATTAGCGTGTGATCAGAAAACTGTGGTGAATCACCTTCATTCGATGGGGAAAATTCAAAAACTCGGTGCATGGGTTCCGCACGCTTGGAGCGAAAGCAACAAACTTCAACGCACCACGATTGCTGCAGGTTTGCTTGCTCGTCACAAGGCTACTTATGGATATAAGGACAGATTTCTTGACCGCATCATCACTGGCGACGAAAAGTGGTGCGTTTATGTCAACATGAACCATTGAAAACAATGGCTTAGCCCCAATAAAAAAAACACTTCCGCGAATAAAGCAAGGACTTCATCCACGAAAGACAAGGCTGTGTGTATGGTGGGATTGTGAAGGCATCATTCCTTATGAGCTCCTTGCGAACAACGAGATTTTCAATGCAGAACTCTACGTTCAACAAATGTATCGACTCGCCGAAGCTATTCGTGAAAAGCAACCTCATCAAAGTTATGGAGTCCTTCTGCAACACGACAATGCTCGTCCTCACATTGCCAATATGACAAAAGACGCCATCCATACGCTTAATTGGGAAATCCTGCCGCATCCTCCATATTCGCCAGACTTTGCTCCATCGTGTTTCCATTTGTTCCGATCGCTCTCCAACAATTTGCACGTCGTTTCGTTCAATACTGATGTGGAATTAAGAAGCTGGTTAGACGAATTCTTGGAGTAAAAATCCAGAGATTTTTATTGCAGAGGCATCGAAAAACTAGTTGAACGTTGGGAAGAAGTCGTAAATAACGACGGAGAATAACTTATTGATTAAATTGCATATTGTTATCAATTAAAAATCAAGTTTTTCTAAAATTGTTAATGGTAATGAATAAATTTGATAAAATTGCAAGAACTTATTCCTCAAATAAAAAAGTGCTCAAGAAGCTAAACAATACCTCTTTTGTGGTTGAATATAACCAATCGTTTATATATATATATATATATATATATATATATATATATATATATATATATATATATATATATATATATATATATATATATATATATATATATATATAGTCATATGAGTTGCTGCTGACCAGTCTAATTTTCAATTTCACTGTGAAGGTAAGGACACATAGGAGGCTGAGGTTCATGTGATTTATTTATGAAACAACGTTTCGGGCGTATCACCCATCTTCAGGTTCTGAAACCATAAATTAATCTAATACAGTTTAAGAATATTAAAAATATTAAAAATAATCAGGTTAAGACTATGTAGGTAAATCAAAAATCAAAAATAACTCAGGAATATAAAAGACAAGAGAATCAAATTATCAATCTAATGTAACCACTATTGACACGAAAAAAAAGAAGCAAAAACACCAAAGTTTTTCATATATATATATATATATATATATATATATATATATATATATATATATATATATATATATATATATATATATATATATATATATAGTCATGTCCCAAAGTTTTGAGACATATACATTTTCATTTTTTCATTCACTTTTAAATGTAAGTGATTTGAATAAATATTGTAATATAAATTATTCCAGGTTTATTAAAAATTGAGCATTAAAAAAAATATAAATAACTGGATACTTTTGCTAAATCGCAATCTGGTTCTGTACCTTTTGGAGCTAATTTTCAGTCCCTGGATCTTTGGTTTTCATTAAAATGGTTAAAATGATGACAAATATGGGTTAAATGAATGATGTGTAATTATAATCTATTTTGTAATAATTCCATGTTAAGTTAAAACGTTTGGTCGTTTTCAATTTTAGAAATGGTTCTTTCTAAAGAGAGCGTGCAACCATTGTTTCTCTGTACCAAAGTCACGTCAAATTCAAGAGTTGCTAAGGGGGGAAAAAATAAGTAATATATATATATATATATATATATATATATATATATATATATATATATATATATATATATATATATATATATATATATATTCGGTGATTTAGGGGGTTCCCGGCAGATTGAATCCCTTTCCTCTTCGGGAAAGGGGATCAGATATCACTCTTGTGTTGGCTGCTAACTGAACTTTTGGTTGCCTCACTCCTCCCTGACATTCATTTTTTTATAATTTATTTTTAACCTATTTATCATTTTGCTTACTTATATGTCATTTATGTCCCCTTTCTCTATCCGCCCCCTTTTTTCCGCTAGCTTACCGGGGCTATACGCCCCCCGCTTGGCAAACGTGCCTGGGATCCTTCTAACTCGCCGTGCTTCCCCCTTCCTCCCGCCTGGAAATTGAGCTTCCTTCTTGAGTTGTCACCTTGAGGTGGCCACACATTTTTAGGTGAGAGGGTAGGGGGTGGAAAACGAGAAGCCGGGTTGGCTGTGATTGGTCAAATAGTCGGTTCATCAGGGTATTTCTTATACGGCGGCTAAAAGGGTCAATCAGCCTCTGGTGTCATGGCACGCCATTAGTCCGCTGCTGCCATCTTGGTCACTTTTGGTTACCGGAGAATACCAGACCTGGCATATTTAGGGCTACTAGAGATGAGAGCTCTCCTCGCAATACATAGTGCCTCTTCAGGTAGGGTTTATGTAAGGTGGTGAGTCCCCTTGATGAAGTTAGTCTACTAGATTATGTTATAGTTCCAATTTCTCCTCAAACGTCGATCCATTCTCCACAATGTAGAAGAAGATCTGAATTACCACTAGTACCTAGTACTCTGCTCAGATCCTGATTTTCTTCTTTACAAAGTGGGTATTCTCGAAATTACTGAGGACTTCGATTATCGTTTCGTAAACCACGTCGTGTGTAGTACCGTAATGATGGTAACCTTGTGGATGTGTTTTCCCTCGCCCAATATGATAACGTTGAGGATAGTCTCGCACCTCTTCCCAATTCACTATCTCCTCCCACCTTACCTTTGATTCGGTAAAGGGTGTGAGACGCTCTAATGAGCTTAAAGATCAAGTACTCTCAAGACTGCAATTGAAACTTGCGGATTGGCGCGTCATCGATGTTCAAAGAAAGATCAAAACAGTCTTGGGTTCCGAAATTATACTGCTACGCAGCAGTTGCCTAATCACGTGAAGGCTGGATACCTACTCATTTCTGTAAATCGTTACGTCAATAAACCCATAAAATGCTTAAACTGTCACACGTTTCGCTATATGAGCCAGAATTGTCGCGATAAACGTGTTTGATTCGATTGTGCACTCTCTTGTGCCTATCTTGTGACCACCCGAAAATGCGCACAAATGCGGGAAAACAAACGGAGCCTCATCATCTTCTTGTAGTATCTTACTCTTTAAAAATGAGGCACCATCAGTTTGTGATACGCACAAAGTTACAATTCATGAAGCTCATAGTAGGGACCGTGAGATATTTGTATCAATGGTCTGTTTCTCAAACATCCTCTGAAGGCCATTTCCTCTTGCACCGTTTGTCCACGACAGTCCGTCCTTGTTCCTCCAGTGGTTTTCCGACTGTTGAGCTCTCTGCAGCTTCACTGTGCGACTGCTACCTTAACTTCGATTCTGAACGTAGCCTAAGTATCAGAATTAGTCACAACGTTGTTCTATTAACCATTCGATGTCTCTGGTTGCTTTCTCGTTTCTGCGCCCATTCGAAGGCGGTGAATCCTTTGAGCCGCGTCGCCTGCCTAAAGTTTCGAGGCGGAGGGAAGAAAAGACGCATGGGGAGCCCAACCTCCTTCGATAAGTCCTCGAAGGTGATAGCGCCTTCAGTGCACAGCGCTCGGAGTTCTGCCTCCGGGAAGCGTACGGCCATTCCCTCCGAGCGAGGCCTGGAGGGCATATTACTTCAATGGAATTGCCTTGGACTCCAAGTCAACTGAGAGGAGCTGCGGTGGCTCGTCTCGTCCTGTTTTCCCTTGGCTATCTTTTTGCAGGAGACCATGCTTGCGGCATGCCCCCTGGCCACCCTCCCGGGTTATAAGGGTTTTACGACCCCACCAACACGGGATGGGGGTCGGGCAGCAGGATGCGCCATTTACACCCTGCATGATGTCTCTGTTCTTCTCTTCGCTTTAGATACCTCCTTTCAGGCAGTAGCTGTGTAGCTGCACCTGGATAGGAAGTATACTGTTATTTCGTAATACAATCCACTGTCAGCCGACTTCGCAGTGGGGGACTTCCGGTGCGTCGTGGCACGGGTGCCGAAGCTATTTCTCTTGCTCGTTGATCTGAACGGTAGACACTCCCTCTGGGCAGACTACTCTATTGATTCCAGGTGTCAAGCCCTTGCCGACCTGATAGACGAGCTGGAGATATGTGTCCTAAATGTGGATGAGTTTACACATCACTGCCCGAGGACCGCTTCATTTTCCTGCCTCTATTTATCTTTGTGCTCTTCGGGGCAGAGCCTAATTTGGGGGGGGAGGGGGTGTAGTCGATGACATCCATGTGAGTGAGCAGTTTCCCATTTAAATATAATTTTCTGGGCCGCCAGAGAACCCGCCCCGGTGGTGCTTGGCCTGGGCGCGGTGGTCCGCATTTCAGGAAGTGACTGATTTCTCCGTGTCAGTCGAGGAGTTTAGTTCGGTAGATGAGGCCGTTGAGTTGTTCTTTGTCAAGTTTTTTGCCGTGAGCCTAATTACTATTCCTAGAACGTCTGGCTGTTGCATAGCCACCACTCCCGTGGTGGTCAGCCGAGCGTTAGGTTGCCCTCAAACAGAAGCCCCTTGAAACATTTCACTGTCGGTGAATTTCGTTGAGCTAGGGCTAGGTTCCGCTGTATTTGGAAGCACGCCTGCCGCTGTTCTTGGTGGGCATACGTGTCTTCACTTAAAGGGACCGTTTCAGTCAATTTTCACAAAAAATTCGAAATTTCAGTGTTTGCAGCTGATCTCATTTTCTGAAGCAGCAATGATTTCTGTATATATAGTTAAACTCTCAAAAGTGGTTGACAATTATTTATTAACTTATTTGTACAACAAATTTCGTCGAACTTTGTGTGCGATTTTGAGCAAAAAGAGGCAGTGTGTGTGCACCTTTCATTGGGGGGAGGGAATCCAATATATATGTTATATACTGTAATCCATACGCAGTCACATACACACTCATATATATATATATATATATATATATATATATATATATATATATATATATATATATAGAGAGAGAGAGAGAGAGAGAGAGAGAGAGAGAGAGAGAGTGAGAGAGAAAGAGAGAGAGAGAGAGAGAGAGAGAGAGAGAGAGAGAGAGAGAGAGAGAGAGAGAGAGTGAGAGAGAAAGAGAGAGAGAGAAAGAGAGAGAAAAGTATATAGCCTCTGTACATAAAGTAACTTGGGCATTACACGCTTCCTACGATCTGTTAAAAAACACAAAAAAACTCGCTGAACTTTGGAGCCCATTTTCTCGAAAAAACATTAACAAAAATCACAATAACTCCGTTATTTATTTGTCAGTCTTATTAAATAGAGGTTAAAATATTACTTAAAAATTATCCATAACGTTATCATGAGTTATTTGCAAATTTACTTGTAAAAAATAAATTAATTGAGTGGGGGTAACCAAAATTGACGAATTTTTGAAAAATTTGACTACTCGAAGTTAACTCTTTCGTAAATAAAACTTTAATCACATTTTTTGAAAACACTCATCATAATGATTTAAACGAATGTTTATAATTACCTACAGCGTTTATTTCACAAAAATCAGTTTATAAATAGGGGATTTATAATGTTCACATGAAATGCCTGAAAATTTGAGGTTTTTCCTCTCCTATCGATTTAGAATTAGGGGTGGGGGAGTGTCATATATTTTAAAAATTAAATTAGATAGTTTTTGATAAAGTTATAATAAATAGAATATCTAACTTTTAAAAAAGTTGACGCGCACAGAGTAAGCCTGAAACGGTACCCTTAACAGCAAGACCCCTCTAGCAGAGGTGTGGAAGCGAGTCAAAAGGATTCAGGTCATAACTCTAGAATTTTATGAAACTGGTGATGAGGGCGATTCAAATGATGAATATTGGTAAAAAGAACAAACTTTTGACAGAAAAGTTAAATTCTGATTGATCTAACCTACATCAATTTGAAGTTGAAATCTTTTTAGTTCTGGGTCATTTGCTATATTTTACTATTATTTTAGTTACCCATAATAGATCAAATGTACTGTTTTCTATCATCAGTATATTTATGTAGTTTGAAAGATATTTGTCTAAAAAAAAGGTAAACATGTATTAGAGAGACATGAAGAAGTAGGAAACCTGTTTAAAATGACCCTTAATTTAGTTTAGTCTAACTCCAAGATTGCAAGTAGCCAGTACTCATTACTCCGTGGAAAGCAATATTCCAGTAGTGTTGCCAGTTCTGGTAACTATTGTGACTGGGAACTGTTTATAGAGCATTTACATTTTATTTGAATGCTAGTAAAGTCTGTGAATCATTTTAGAATAACATATAATTATTTGGTAGAGATTATTTCTTAATCTGAGTGCCATCTTTTCATTTGCAGATATACTTGCGATTAATGTGACAATGGCGAAAATCAAGACAAGATCAAAATCAAGTTTTCATCTGACTAATTTTGTTGGGACTGGGCAAGAGCTGATGGTGTCTGAGTTATTAACAATAAGAGATATTTTGAGGTACGGCATCTACTTGAGGCAGAAAAGTGAAGATGACTGGAGAAATTATGAAGTGGACCAGCTGTTAAAAGACATGTATCAGGGCTTGATTAATCAGTGGACCAAAGCTAATGCTCTCTTCAAACTACATATTGTAAATCAAAAGGTCACAATAATATCAAAGCTTAAGGAGGTGTAGAAGGAGGCAGTAAATGTTTCCCCTTGGTAAAGGAAAAAATTGAAGTAAAAGAGAGGTTCATTGAAAAATTAGATAATTTATTTGATATATTGACATGCAAATGTCAAATTTCCAGTTTGGGGGAAGTAGGTTGTAATAGCTGTGGGACTGAAGCCCACATTAACTGCTGTTGTAGTAAAGAGAAAAAAAAATACCTACTAGGAAACTGGCCTTTATTAAAGGACAAAAGCCGAAGGTTGGAAGTAAAGGTACTATTAAAGTTGGAGGTCCTGATATTATAGAGCATAATAGACATTTAAGAACTTCAGAAAGGAAAAAAAAAGAAAGGATATCAGAAAGAAAGAAAAAAAGTAAGGAAGAAAGCGCTGTTTTAGCAAGAAAAGCAGCAAGAAAAGAAATCGAGTATTTTTTGGAAGAAGGTGAAGATCTGGAGGCAGAAAATTCTGATGTTGACAACAGTTTGGGTGATGAAGTAACTTTTGAAGCTGTCCAAAAGCCGGAATCTTCCACCAGGAATAGAAAGAATTATGATGAAATTCCAAATATTGCTCTTGCTAGTATAAGGTATGGTGTCGGATTGAGACCAACTGCATTTATAACAACAGCTTTAATAGATGCTGGATTAATTACTGAGGAAGATACAAGTAAAGTAATTGTTAAGAATAAAGTTAAGAGAGCACAGGAAAAGCTAATGACAGTTATTGAACATGAGTTTGAGGAAAACTTAGGAAGGATGGGGAATTTCTTGTGTTCTCTTTGATGGACAAATTGATGTGACAAATTTTATGATGGAGGCAGAGGGACGTGAAAAATTGTTTCCAGCAAAAACAAAAGAGGAGCATTACATTGTCATCAGTGAGCCTGGGAGCAATTACCTCTTCCAATTCGTCCCAGAAAAGGCTACAAAAGAAGAATCACATGCAGAGAAGATCGCTAATGCTATGTTTAGATGGCTGAGGGAAAGGGGTTTGGATAAAAGCTTAATGGCCATTGGAGGAGACTCCACGAATGTAAACACAGGTGTAAATGCTGGAGTAATGCGAAAAATGGAGATCCATTTGGGCAGAAAGCTTGTTTGGGTGGTCTGTAACCTGCACACTGGGAAACTCCCTCTCCATCATCTAATTATAAACCTGGATGGCCCAACACTATCTGACAACAGATATTCCGGACCAATAGAAAAGTTCCTTGACTCTGTTACACACTTGGATATCAACCCAAATTTCACTTACCAAATTTATCTTACCAAGATACCTCAGGAAGTGGTGCAAGATCTTTCCACTGATCAACACTACGGCTATAGAATTGTATAGACAATCAGAAATGGAGTGCTTCCTACAGGGATCTAACCTAATGGAAATATGACCAGTGAACCACAGTCGCTGGTTGACAAAAGCTAACAAACTTCTTCGGCTGTGGGTGTCAAAGCATGAGCTCAAAGCAAAAGACTTTAAGAATCTACGACTGATTGTTGAGTCCATCATTGGTGTATATTATCTATGCTGGTTTAACGTTAAGATTAAGCACTCTTGACCCGAGGGACCCAGGAACATTCTTTATCAACTTCACTGACTTAAGTCTCAGAGGAAGGAGGTGTTAGATATTGTTTTGTCAACTGTTAAGAGATCAGCTTGGTATTCATACAGTGAAGCCATCCTCCAAACCCTCCTATGCTCTGAAGATCAGGCAGAGAGGACTGAAGGGGTGAAAAGAATCCAGACCATCAGGTGAGAAGGGGACCCAGATACTCAACTGGGAGACTCCTTTGTAAGGCTTAGAAGGACACCAGACATCAATTGTGATGCTACCAGGATTGAAGATCTGATCAATTGGTCCGAGGATGTCTCTAAGCCACATCTCACTTGCTCTTTAAGTACTTCTGAATTGAAAAACTTCATTGACTCTCCTATGAAAGTACCTGGCTGGCCTTGACACAGACAGAGCTACAAGGATAACAAGTACATTAGAAGACCTTACGGTCCATTCAGAGAGGGTACCTTTAGACTAGCAGTCGAGCAGGTACAGTTCTGCTCAACGGCTTACGTGCCCAAACGGCCACTTTTCAACACTTTGTCGATCTTGACTTAAACTGATCAACAGAATTGCTGTTGACAACTTCCACTGGAAGTGCGTTCCAGCTACCGTAGATGCTGTATGCGAAAAATTTACCACACAGATCACGGTGGTAACGCTTTAGTTCAAGTTTGTACCCGTGATTTCTCGTTCTTCCCTCACTAAGTTGGAAAATATCCGTGTAGTCTACATTATCGAAGCCTCTAAGCATTTTAAACACTTCGATAAGCTGACCACGCAGTCTACGGGTTTCCATCGAGAACAGATTTAATTTCCTTAGTCTATCCGCATAACTTTTATGTCTGATAGAGGGAATCAATTTGGTTGCTCTGGATGCACACATTATAATCTTGCGATATCCTTTCGAAGCGAAAGACTCCAAAATTGTACGACATACTCCAGATGCGGTCGGACAAGGAAGTTATACAAACACAGTACTATCTCCTTGTTGCGATATCCAAACTGGCGCTTTATGTAGCCTGAATGAACTATTTCGAGAACTTGAGGTCACTAGTGATTGTTACACCCAAGTCCTTATCAGTGAATGTGGATTTAATAGCAGTGCCCTTAAGGATATACTGAGATTGGGGGTTTCGGTGGCTGATATGCATCACTTTGCATTTCTTCACGTTAAATGGCATTTGCCACGTGTCCAACCACTTCCCAATCTTCCCAAGATGATCTTGAAGGCGGGCAGTATTTCCTTCCTTTGCGACGTTCCTACCAAGCTTGGTATCATCGGAAAATATATAAATCTTCCTTCTTTCCTATACAGGACTGCACCACGATATTTTTCGATTTGGAGAAGGTTTATGATACCTCATGGCAATTTGTCCATCAAAGAGAACACAAGAAATTCCCCATCCTTCCTAAGTTTTCCTCAAACTCATGTTCAATAACTGTCATTAGCTTTTCTTGTGCTCTCTTAACTTTATTCTTAACAATTACTTTACTTGTATCTTCCTCAGTAATTAATCCAACATCTATTAAAGCTGTTGTTAAAAATGCAGTTGGTCTCAATCCGACACCATACCTTATACTAGCAAGAGCAATATTTGGAATTTCATCATAATTCTTTCTATTCCTGGTGGAAGATTCCGGCTTTTGGACAGCTTCAAAAGTTACTTCATCACCCAAACTGTTGTCACCATCAGAATTTTCTGCCTCCAGATCTTCACCTTCTTCCAAAAAATACGCGATTTCTTTTCTTGCTAAAACAGCGCTTTCTTCCTTACTTTTTTTCTTTCTTTCTGATATCCTTTCTTTTTTTTTCTTTTCTGAAGTTCTTAAATGTCTATTATGCTCTATAATATCAGGACCTCCAATTTTAAAAGTACCTTTACTTCCAACCTTCGGCTTTTGTCCTTTAATAAAGGCCAGTTTCCTAGTAGGTATTTTTTTTTCTCTTTACTACAACAGCAGTTAATGTGGGCTTCAGTCCCAAAGCTCATGGCTTCGCTAGGCACTACGTAGAAGACCTTTAATCCATTTTGGCGCAGCTCAGATGCCAACTCTGGAGCGTCGACCAACAGGCATTGAGCCGCGACTCTCGCTACACCGAAGCGCACAGGCTTCCGTTCTCCTTGGCCAAGACTAAGGTGGTGCAATTATGCCACCATCCACGGCTCCAATCTGATCCAGACTTGTTTCTAAATGAAGTTTTCTTGGAAGTGATGGACCCACACCGTTTTCTTGGTGTTGTCTTTGACCGACGCCTCACCTGGGAGGATCATTTTCGCAGCCTTAGGGTCTCTCATACCCGCGTTATGGATATTCTTCGGTCCCTGACGTTCAGAGCATAGAGCGCTGATAAGGCTACTGGCTTACTTTTTTATCGATCGTTTGTTCGTTCGAATCTCGACTACGGATGTGAGTCTTATTTATCCGCAGCCGAGCATGAATTGTGGAAGGTGGACTTAATCCACTACACCGGCCTTCGCCTGGCGCGCGGTGCCTTCCGCACGTCCCCAATTAAGAGCCTACCCATCGATGCTGGAGATATGCCACTCGCTCTGCGCCATGCACAGTGCATAATTCGCCGGTACGCGCGAGTCCGGTGCCTACTTTAGTCGCCAACAGCCTTCAGTGAATCCGCAGCTGATCTCGACGGTGCCTATGCCGCCAAGAGACGCAAGTCATACCCTTTTGGTTTAGAGCCAGGCAACTCCAAATAATCATTGGTATAGCTCTCGGCCCGGTGCATTTATGGTTATTTCCAGGAAGACACCCTGGAGAGTTCTTCTTTGACTATTTGTCGAAACAACTCTGCTCCCAAAGATTCTACAGCGCTGCGAGTGTTCGTTCGCCGATTTTGGAGCACCTTTCGTGTCACACTAGAACCGTGCCAGTGTATATGGATGGCTCCATGTGCCAAGAGGGGGTCGGTTTCCACGTCGTATCCCCTCTGTTTGAAATCAGCAGTGCTCTCTCAGGCGCTACGTCTCTCTTCACGGCCAAGCACGTTGCAATACACCGCTCAGTTTCGGAGATAACGCGACGTGCCCGGTTCGAAGACCGGATTATGATTTATAGTGACTCACAAATCACCCCTTGTCTCTCGAGGCATTATAATCTCTGAATCCCCTGGTTCATGATATTCGTGACGATATCACTTTGGCGAGCATGGCGGATGTCTAGAGTATCTTTGTTGGATTTCTGGGCATGAAGGAATTACGGGGAATGAGCTCGCCGATGTTGGTGTCAAAGAGTGCGCGAAGACTGAGTGACCAGACCAGCGTTTCGCTCTTGTTCACACCGACTCTATGGCAAGAATACGGGCTGCTTTCCGGGTGGTTTGGCAAAGAAGATGGAAGACGGTCGAGGGGAACTTAAAGTTACGTGTTTTTGTGCCGCGACTGTTCCCATGGTCCTACACTCCGATGCCCCGAGCCGCGACAGCTTCAGGTTGCTTTTTGTCCTCTCCGAATTGGACACATTCACGGGACGCACCGTCCCGTGTCCAATCTGCTTGAAGTTAGTGGAGCTCTGCTAGGTGCTGCGTCTGTCCTCACGGCCGAGTTGCTTGCAACACACAGCTCGGTACGGGAGATATCGCGATATGCCCGGTTCAGAGAATGGATTGTGATTTATAGCGTCTCACAAAGCCCCCTAAGTGATTTTGGGGCGATTGGCTTTCCTCATCTCCTGGTTCGCGATATTTGTGACGCCATGGTTTTGGCAAACCGGGCGGATATCAAGATTATTTTCTGCTGGGTTCTTGTACATGTAGAAATTGCGGGTGGAAGTGGCACCGAGATGGCGCCAAAGAGTCCGCGAGGACTGAATAACCAGACTAGCGTTTTGCTCTTCTTCACACCGATTGCATGTCAGGAATATGGGCAGCACTCCTAACTGCTTGGCCAAGAAGATGGGAAACAGTCGAGGGGAAATTAAAGTTACGTGCCAATGTGTCGCAACTGTTCCCATGGACCTACGTCTTAATTCTGCAATGGCTTCAGTTTGCCTTCTGTCGTCTCCGAATTGGACACACTCGTGGGACGGACCGCTATTTGATGAAGCGCTCGCCTGCTCCTTATTGTGACGAATGCCTTGTCCCGATACCGGAACGAGTGAGATCGACACCACTTGTCCCATGTACCTTGGGCTCGTTCGTGCACATATACTTGTGGACTATACGACTTTTTGTAGTATGCTGGCCTCCTCCACTTTACTCGACAGTGTTTTATAGGTTGCTTGTTCCTGCGCTTGGGGCATGCGAGTCTGCCTCCGAGGCCGGAGCGCGCTTCCAAATCGTTTCCTTTTTGCTTTCTTTTATTTGTTGTTTTTTTTAGCCTCTGTTTAGCCTTTGTCTTTCATCTTCTTTTTTATCTTAATTTGCTTTTAATCTAGATTAATAGTAGGCTGTGATCTGATTACGGCGACAGTCACCAGATTGGCTTTCGAAATTTAAAAATTACATTTGAGCAATCCTCCTCTCGCGTCTTCTTCTAGTGGTTCTACTTTTTCGTCAAATTTTTACTCGCGTGCGACTCTATTTCTCACTACGAGTATGTCGGTCAGTTCGTCGGTCCCCGTTTTGCTTTTTTTTTTGTTTCAGTAATAATATTGTAACTATTAGCTCAATTTTAAAGAAATTTGAAACCCTTATGTTGTCTTAAATTATATTTCGAATGATATAATAATTGCTAAGGTCCATATAAGTTCGGCTCGGGAATTATTTGGCTATAACATCATAACCAATCGGCCGATTCTAACGAAATTTGAAACCCTTATGTTGTTTTACATTCCCTTTCGAATGATATAAGGTTAGTACGAGAATTATTGAAAGTTTTGAAGGTCGTAAGGTCCATAAATCATAATAAGTGAGAGCACGCAAATTTGGTCAGCAGACCTCGTTTAAATTCGTCTTACGGCGATCCACCTTATGGTGAACATCCTTCAGTGGAATTGTCAGAAGTTTCTTCCCAAATGGCAAGAATTTTACACGATACTATCTAACTACCATACATTTGTGATTTGTGTACAAGATAACAAACTGGTGAAATGACCATTGCCCATGACTCGGAGTTTTAAAGTTTTCAACTCACTTGCACCCCTTTAGCGGTACGGCTCAAGGTGGCGCTTGTCCCTGCTGCTTAGGCCGGGCTCCTGCACCCTGAAGAAGGAAACTTGGACTTCCTCCATTCTATTTAAAATTTAATTCGTTGATTGTTTGCTTGTATTTATAGTATTTGTTATTGTGGTTGTTAATATTATTTTTTATAGTTTTGGGCTAGTTTATTGTTTTTTTTATCTTGACAATGCTTTTATCGGTGCTTTAAGCTAGTTGGTTACAGTGAGACGAGATCTCAAAAGAACAAAAATGGATTCATCATACGATTCATCAACAACTACTCTGCAATCTATTGATTAAAAATCTAAAATAATATTCAGAAATACTTTACCCACAATTTTCTTCAGTCTATTTGGAAACAATTTCCCAGTGATTAATTGGATCAAAGGCAACAATCAAGTTTTATAAGAGCAAACAAGAGTTTCATAAAAAGAGTCTAAGGATTTCTGAACAAAAGAGAGACTTGTAAGTATTGCAAGATGAACACATATTCCCTTGCGAATGGCAAACAGGAAACAGCTGAGTACTTTCAGTATAGGTATTCATTCGTTTTGCCATCAGAAATCTTAAGACCTTAGAGAGTATGGGAGTTATAGAGATTAGGCAGTAATCATTAAGGCATGAGTTACCACTCACACATTTGGAAATGAAGCAACATTACCAGTTTTTTCAGGGTGATGATAAGCCAAGATGTTATGTAGGTGATCACGGGTATGATCTATTACCATGGCGTCTACATAGGTGCTCCTATATTGCGATTTCCCAAACATCCAAAAACTTTGAGGGTAATTCCACAATCCATATATTTCTTAACTATCTCAAATATCCGTTTGTCAAAAGTTTTTTCTTGAAGTCTCAATTTTTCGGTAAATTAAAGGGTTTTGAGAGATAGCACAGGGGTAATGGCGCCTCAACGGTGTGAAATATCACGCGGCACCGTGAAACTTGGCCTAGGCTTCCGAAAGTAGCCTCCAGGGGCATCGAGTAGTACATCGCCTCACAAGATAGTATCAAGCTTAGAGGCGAAAGTCCCCAAAAGCTGGGTAGGTTGATGTTATTCCTCCCAAAAGGAAGTAGTTACCCCTCCAATGGGGTGTCTTAAACATAAACTAATGTTTGTTTATCTCAAACGTATCCTGGTGTCTAAAGTTGATTCCTGTTCCAGTACCTCACTTGATAGTCTTACTTGTACCTACAGGGGTGTATCATAGCCCCCCTAGATTATACACTTCGACTCACAAGAGGTTCTTTGGGAGAAGGGTTGAGATTCCACACCAGTCTTAATATCAATCCCATCTCCGGATTTCCCTCAAATTTTATTCGACCTATCTCGTTTATTCTCACATTGGCTTTGTAATTACTCAGAAGGGGCTGAACCTTTTTATGCAGCTCTTCCTAACCTGACGTAGTTTTTGTTTCACTTTCAGTCAGGACAATTTTTAATTAAATTTTGTATTTATTTTATAACTTTTAACACCAATTTTCTCCCATTGCTGGTGTCTAAACATACGTGAAAAAGAGAGGGGAGCCTTAAAATATGGGCAAAGGACGACCCGAGAGAGGAGCACCCGTTTCTCTTGGAGCAGTGGGGTCGTTGGGGGCGCCGGTTCTTCAAGTTTCAGTTTTAGTAGCGGGATTACATCCGCAACACCTTCGAAACCCCTTGAAGTGTTTAATCAAATGTGGAAGAGTTCGATTATAGAGTGAGCCAAAAGTCTTGTCAGCCGCTGTTTGGAAGAAAGGCTGATTACAAGTGTATGGACACATGATCGTGTGCATTCTGGCAAGAGCATAGATGATGTGCAACATGAATTCAGTGCAAGATTCGGCAGACTAGCCCTTCCGAAGAGGAGGATATTGCATTGGGAACATAAACTGTTTCTCCTCGGAACAATTAAGGACAAACCGAGGAGAGGACGAACCCTCAACGCGAAGGGGCACCTGTGCAGAGGCTGAGCAAACTCTGCTACGATCACCCTCGAAGTCACGGCCTAAAAGGTCTTCCGAGTTACGAATTTCAAAAAAACACAATGAAAATGAAGACAGTAAAACTAGTAAATGTGTTTGATATTAAAATATTGTCCCTCCATTCTTTTATTACCTTTCGGTAGGGTGTGACAATACTTTTGCACCACCCTCTACATATTTGCAAGTCAAAATATTGATGCTAGGTGTTGCTCCTTTTCTCCTCGCCTTAAGACATGGATCCTGGCCTCTCCTTCTTCGAATAGCCTCACTAAAATGTAATAGTAAATTAAAGGAGATTGTGATGGTTGAGGGTTTCCAATTCTGAGTTCATATAAACCATATCTCCTTCCAAGTCTCATAGTTTTCTATGTAGATAAAAAAGTCAAAATTAGAATCGTTTTTAATCGTGTCAAGAATTTATTTTCTTTAATTTAATGTTATTAAGCGCCATCTATATTCGATACATAAAGGCCTTATTAACATTTCCTAATTGTGTATTTAGTTCAGGAATTTCTTTTATCTGTAAAATCTTAATTTTAGATTCTTGGACGTTAATTTTCTTTTAATTGAAGTTTTAGCTTCATTAAAGGACCGAAGGGATCTATTATTTTGTATAAAAAGAAAGGTATAATGATTTAATATTCATATGCACTTTAGATTTTTAATTGCTAAATTCTGATTTGTTGTTAACAGAGATCAATAAAGTCAAGAATAGTAGATTACTTAAGGAAATCTATTCTTTCTATAATCAGAACAACACCTTTATAGCTCTTTTCTAAATTCGAGAACTAAATTATGCTAACAAAACGGGAAAGAGAAGAAAATATGAGATTCTTGAAAGACCCTTATTTTAGGACAATCGTGATTAACTTGTCAATTGGCTACTTAACTTTAAATTATGGATCGCTCAACCTTAGGAAGATATTATTAAACTAAATTTAGTTGAAAATAATTTGATAGCTATAAAGTGGATCAAGTAAAGAGCGCATATTAAGGATATGATACAGAGATAGAAAAGGGACTTTATGTATGAATTCATATTTTTAAGAATTTATGTTAATTGAAGGAAATAACTGGCAGGAGTAGCAACTTTCCCGAACCCAGTCTCCCACGAGAAATTAATGCTCTCTCTGTGTTTTTTATTCCTTTTTAAATCTTCCACTATCTTCTTAACGACTTGATAGACCATAAAAGTTGAAAGAGGGCGGTGAACTTTCTAATTAAGTGACTTGTTTTTCTCATTAACTTTCCTCTTAATAGTGCTATGCAATCGTAATCCTATTTTTTATTACTTGTTTTATTATATGTATTTTTATCTCCTACAATTGGACATCTTTCGAAGTATCTCATCTTTACCAGTTTATTTTTATACCAACTAAACTTTATACGGTGTATCTGAGCAACGTCTCGAATACACCACCATGGACAAACCATACAAGGGGAGAGATGGTGCAACAAGGGTAATGCCCCTGGAGGAATGGCCTTCCCTCCCGACCCTATTTCCTCAAGGGAAACTGTTGCTTTTTGGGAATTCCGTATTTACACCCCTTTTAAATCGCCCACTCTCATTTCCGCGTTTATGGCCTTAAACGTTCTACAAAACAAAATCATAGCCGATACCTCACTTTAATATTTGTCACAATGCCTCTGCTTTCAAACCTTCTACAGCACCGAGACTATTGCACTCATATTTATTAGACAATAAAGCTTGTCACACTTTAGCCGTATCAAGGTCCACAGACGGCTCCGTATTAGAATGGAGAGTTTACTTCTACCTTATCTTCTTATGTTTGAAGTCGGCTGGACTCTTCCACGCTTTGCGTCTGTCTTCAAAGCCGAACTCGTTGCAATAGAACGTTTGGTACAGGAGATTATGCGTCATATTCGATTCGGAGACCATTTCGTAATTTATAGAAACTGAAAACGTGCTAAGTGCCTTTGAGGCATTTTACTCTCCGCATCTCATCTTCTGCAGTATCTATGACACCAAGGATACTGATGTCGAGAGATTATTTCTGGAAGTGTCACTGCCAGGTCTCTAGACAAGCCTCGGTGCTGGGAATGAACATGTTGAAGAAGCGGCCAGGTTGTATGCACAGACTAAGCTACCGGACTCTGACGTTTCTCTTTTTCACTCACTAACTACATGATATGGATCAAGACAGCCCTTTTGGCTTAATGGCAAAGAAAATTTGAGATGATGCCTTAGAAGTTGTCCGCCATATCCCCCAAAGCGTTGATGGTATCAAGTGATTTTTTTTGTCGTCTCCGAATTGGTCAACTCGCAAGACGCAGTGCCATATGATAGAACGCTTCCCTAAACCCTTCTGCGTTGACTATTTGATAGCCCAGACTGAGTGCCACGTTTTAGTTGAATGTCCTACTCTGGCAGGCTTCGCGCAAAATACCTGTCCGGTATAGGGATGAGCGCGCTCGTTACCGACTGTCTGTCGTGCTTAGGGCTCAGCGTCTGTTTTCAGGTTGTAGTGTGGGAGAGGTTTTGAAAATGCAGGCCTTCTCCTTCTGTTCAAATTTATTAGTTTATTCCATGCCCGGTTCTGAGGCAGCATGGTCTATCCTTGTCCACCTGACATTGCCTTTTTTTCAGGGGCATAGCCTCGTCAATAACCACCGGAAGGGTTCTCTAGATTTAAAAATTAATTATTTTCAAGCCTAGAGGATGATAGTTTCGGTGAATCCGCGTCTTCAAATACTATATATTTCTATAGTGAGTCGTTTTGTTTATTATTTCACCAAAGTGTGAGAGGTACAGTACCTTACGGCCACTTCTTTTAACTGTTCCTTAAGAATATCTTTTTTTAAGGAATTCAGAAGGAACATCACTAAAGGATTTTCATCTGAAAAAAATTAATTATCTTAAACCTACAGTTGCGTACAAAATAATTGCTTCCTTAGAGAAAGGTAAACTCGGTTGTCACTTCTCTTTAAATAATAAAAATTTCATTAACTTAATCTCTAATTTAACCAGGGATGTAATTTAGCTTTTGAATCCCAACTTTCAATTTAAAGCTGAGGAAATTGATACATGACTTTCTAGATTGGTCATAGAATCTACTTCGATGAGAAATACTTCCGAATCCGTAAGTTTGGAATTCGTTATTGAAACATCCCAAGTAGCAATTCACATCAACATTGCATAAAACATAAGGAAGCAAACCATTTAAAAAAACGATGATTTTTAAATACGTTTAGGGCCATGTTCTAATTCCATGTAATTTTAGTTTGTTTACTCATAATATACAGCTGATCAAAGTACTGTCAGCATCTAATTTTACCTCAGGCATTGTTAACAGGTACCATGAAGTTCTTATTCATGAAGTTCAGACAGCTATTCTTCTATTGGTTACTTACATCTCTTGCTTTATTCATAAAGAACATGTTTCCATTTGAATCTTCATTCATCTTCATAAAGAGCATCTTTCTATCTGAATCTTCATTCATCTTCCTAAAGAAAATGTTTCCCGTAAGGGACGCGGCGATTTGCCTTCCTGGCCGCCGTGCTGACGGGACTGAGCGCCCCGTCCAGCCCCAGCTTAGCCTCTTCTCCTTTCTGATAGCCTGTGTTTTTACCCTACTTCCTCACTTTTCCCACAACCTCTCCCACAACTTTCTCTCGTCAGCCTCTATTTTCACAGGATAGACGCCGAACAGCCTTCTCTCACCCAACTATCCTGGATCGGGGCTGATGGGGAGGGGACAACGTTCTCTACCCCATGAACTCTGTTCTGGAGTGGTGGGTTTTTAACAACCTGCTCTATTCCAACCCACACCTTCCTCACATCCCTTTTCTTTTTCTCCTTTTCACAGTCTATCGACTTTACGCCTTGCCTAAGGTTGAGCCGTCATGCCGATGGGCTGCCCCGACGGATGCCGGTTCGCCTGTCCAAGACAGAATGAAAGGTACCTCGAAGGGGACCTATGATGTCTTAGGGGGATGGCCACATGGATGCCCGTCTCCTGCAAGATGGACATAGTCCCTGAGGTAACCAAGCTCCAGACGGCACAATCTTCCATGGGGTCAAACCCTTGCTCGGTGCCAAGCACAGATCCCGTGTCCCCCCATATTCGAGCTCTTTCTCGGACGGCTCGGGTCCCCGAGTCCTCACAAGGAGAGGAGAGATCTCCTTACCCAGCTAGGTCTCCTATGACAGGCAAAACCTTCTCAATTTCAGAGAAGGATCTTGCTGAGATCGGACCATCTGGCCTAAGGTCTCCTACCGACGGACGAGAGAAGCGGGTTCATTTCCCGCCCTCCTTTCCTAAAAAGAAAAAGACCAGAAAAATGACAAAGAACCTCGAGGCTACTCTTCTTTCGCAGGAGCCACGGGGACGGACTGGCCCGATACCGTTTTGGTATCATACCAAACTAAGATAGGCATGTCCACTTCTGGTGCTCGCCCTGGTGGGGAGTCCATGAAAAAGGCCAAAGGTCCGCAGAGTGGAGCCTCGATTACATCGGGACCCTTAAGTTAGAGGTTACATGGCGTTTTGGAGTCCGCTGGCCTCAAACGCTTGATCGTTATTCGCTCCACTGATGGCAGCATGTTGGCTAAGGGCAACAAGATCCATCAGAGGAGAGCTTTAGCTAGCGTAATTGGTAGAGAGCCGAAGGACACCCGTTTCTTGGACGGTAGCCTTTTGTCGAATGAGTGGAATCCATCCAGGTCTACATGATTAGTGCTCATCGGACACTTAAAGGCACCCCTGTGAGTTTGACGGCTCACTCCACCATGAACTTGGTGAAATGAGTAGTTTACTCGAGGGAACCTGTTGGACTACTCCATAGATGACATCACATTAGAGTAACAGACTATGGGGCTATCAAGGTCGAACGTGTAATGAGAAAACAGGGAGGGGCCCTGAGACCCACCCCTACACTTATGACGTTCGACTGTGACAACCTCCCTGAGTCAGTGCGTGCCGGTTGATATTGCTACCGCGTAAAGGCATTTGTGCCACTACCTTGGAGGTGCTACTACTCTCACGCTTCGGCCATACTAATCGATCCATTAGACGCGCAAAGTTAGGGTTACCCGAAGTCTGCGTAAGTTGCTCCAAGGCCGCACACGATAAGTCCTAATCATGTGTGGTCAAGTGTGTTAATTGGGGAGAGCCACACCCCACTTCTTCGAAGCAATGTAGTGCGTATCTCCTTGAGAAGGAAATCCTGTCTATTCAGGACCAGGATAGTGTCTCATTTCGAGAGGCTAAGGACTTAGTCATCTATGGAGCTTCGACTCCAACAGGCATTGAACCGCGTCTCTCTCTATGACGAAGCGCACAGGCTTCGGCTTTCCTTGGCCAAGACTAAGGGGGAACACTTCTGCCACTATCTACGGCTCCACCCTAACCCAGACTTACTTCTCAATGTTCGACTTGCCCCGTTTCCTTGGTCTTGTATTTGACCGAAGCCTCACCTGGGAGGCTCATATTCGCAGCCTTAGGGTCTCTTGTACACGCGCTCTAGATATTCTTCGTTCCCTGAGGTTCAGCGCCTGGGGCTCTGATAGAGCTACTGATTTACTTTTTTATTGATCCTTCACTCGTTCGAAGCTCGACTACTGATGCAAGTTTTATTAATCCATAGCCGAGCGTGTATTGCGGAAAGTGAAGTAAATCCTCCACAGTCGCCTTCGTCTAACGACCGGTGCCTTCCGCACTTGGTCTGTGCCGTACACAATACAATTTTCGTTCGACCCTTTGGAAGCACATTTTGTGTCCCACTGGAACTCTGCCAGTGTATACGGATGGCTCCAATTCCCAAGAGGGGGCTGGTTTCCACGTCGTATCCCTTATTTTTGAAGTCAGCGTGGCTCTGCCAGGCACTGCGTCTTTCTTCACGGGTGATTAGGTTGAAATACACCACTCGGTACGGGAGATAACGTGACGTGCCTGGTTCAGAGACCGGATTGTGATTTATGGCGCCAAACGAAGCGCCCTGAGTGCTATCAGTGCATTGGAATCTCCGTATCCTTTGGTTCGCGATATCCGTGACGCCACGGTTTATGCGAGCCGGGCAGATGTCGAGATTATCTTATGCTGGGTTCTTGGACATCCATGAATTGCGGAGAATGAGCACGCCGATGATAGCGCCAAAGTGTCCACGAGGATTGGGCTACCAGACCAGCGTTTTGCTCTTCCTCACTCCGATTACATGTCAGGAATACGGGCAGCTCTGCGCATTACTTGTTAAAGAAGACGGGAGACAGTCGAGTGGATTCAAAATTGCGTGCTATTGTGCCGCGACTGTTCCCATGGACCTATCCTCCATTGCCACAACGGCTTCGAGTTGCTTTCCGTTGTCTCCGAATTTGACACGCTCGCGGGACGCACCGCCATTTGAAGGAGCGCTCGCCCGTGCCCTACTGTGAAGACTGCGCTGTCCCTAGGACTGTTAGGCACATTCTTGTTGAATGTCCTAGTCTGGGTGATCCTCGCTCACTTTACCTGGCCTGGTACCGGGGAGAGCGGAGTCGCTACGGCTTGTCCCTTATACTCGGGACGAATTCGTGCACACTGACATGTACACTTTACCACTTTTTGGAGGAGGCTGGTTACAGTTGTTTTTTGTAGGTTGTTTGTTCCTGCGCTGTGGAGAGGTGCGCCTACCCCCAACGCCGAAGCACGCCTCCTTCTTGCTTTTTTGCTTTGTTTTCTTGTTGTCGTTACTTTTTTTTAGCCCTTGTCCTTTTTAGCGTTGTTATGTTATTTACATCTTGTTATTTGATTTATTTTGTTTCTGGTTACTTGTTTCTTAATATAGCCTAAGGGCATGTTGCGTCGTGTACGGCAACCAATGTCCAAGCAGGCAGTCGCGAGATGGGCTAAAAAAAAAATCCACGCAGGGGACTTGGCAAAGTTATCTAGGCTATTTCTCTTTCTCGGAGATCTGAAGAGTAGGCACCCCCTCTGGGAAGACTAGTCGATTAATCCCAGGGGTCAAGCCCTTGACGATCTAAAGGACGAGCTGGAGATAGCTGTCCTAATTGTGGATGAGTTTACGCATCAATGCTAGAGAACTACTTTATTTTCCTGCCTCAAAGCACACCCGTTGCTCTTCTTGGCGAGTATACGTGGCTAAACCTAACGGGAAGATCCCTCTAGCAGAGGTGTGGACGCGATTCAAAGGCATTCTGGGCAAGTTCTGGAAGGAATCCCTCCCGTTCTCTAGGAGACGGAGACCGCAATCTCGGACCTTGCTTCTGTGGGGGAATCCTTCGCGACCCCTTTCTCCGCATTCTCTAGCCCGGATGCTGCTTCGCCAGCATTCAATGCGCGTCATGATGTCGTGGGAAAGCCACCGACTGCCCTTTACCTCAAGAGGCGGAGAACCCTTCAACGATATGTTTAATTTGAGTGAGTTGCTTTCCGCTCTCGCTTCGTGCACGGACACCGTCTCTGTTTTAGACGATTACTTGTACGCCATGCTTTTACACCTGGATGAGCGAGGCATGGGTTTAGTTTAGATTTGTTCAAAGGATCTGGGTAGAGGGTATCATTTAAGATTTCTGGCAAATCGCTTTTCGCAAAGCAGGGAGAAATCACTCTACCCCGACCGGTTTCTGCCAAATTTCTCTAACTTCCTGAGTGTGCAAGTTGATGAAGAAGTTGGTAAATGTTACATTAGCATTTTCTTTGGAAAGCGGAGACCATCTCTCTTCTTTACAGTGCGGTGCCTGCAAGTTTCACTACACGTAGGATGATCTGTTCTCAATGGAAAATACAGTCTGCGAGGCTTCTTTTGTAGAGAGAACTACACCACGGTGTTTTTCGATCTAGAAATGACTATGATACCACATGGCGCTACGGTATTATGGATACTATCCACACTATGGGGGCGAGGGGAGGCCTTTCAATCTTTATATCTGAATTTTTGCGGAAATCGTCGATTACGCGTACGGGGCGAAAGGGGGGAGGGGAAGCCCTCTTCGGCCCAAAGGAGAGATAAGAGGATGTCCTTTAGGGAAGTGTCCTCAGTGTCACACTCTTTGCCCTGAGCATTAATCTCATCACCTCAGTGCTGCCAGTAGATGTTCTCGTTACGCTCTACATGGATAACCTTTCGGTCTCTTTTAGCGCGGCCCAGATGCCAACTCTG
The DNA here is from genome assembly GCA_963969495.1 of Ceratothoa steindachneri. Classification (NCBI taxonomy): domain Eukaryota; kingdom Metazoa; phylum Arthropoda; class Malacostraca; order Isopoda; family Cymothoidae; genus Ceratothoa; species Ceratothoa steindachneri. Next base: position 79,749,059 of record OZ018319.1, read on the forward strand.
GAGCTTCAACTCCAACAGGCATTGAACCGCGTCTCTCGCTATGCCGAAACTCACAGGCTTCGCTTTCGCTTTACCAAGGGTAAGGTGGTGCACTTCTGCTGCCATCTGCGGCTCCACCCGGACCTAAATTTGTTTCTAAATGGTGGTGCCTTGGAATGGTAGATTCGCACCATTTTCTTGGTCTTATATTTGACCTGGGAGGCTCATATTCGCAGCCTTATGGACTCTTGTACCCGCGCCATGGACATTCTTCGTTCCGTGACGCTCATCACCTAGGGCACTGATAGGGCTACTGCCGTACATTTTCATTGATCCTTTGTTCGTTCGAATCTCGAATACGGATGCGAGTTTTATGTTTCCGCTTTCAACGCCATACTATAAAGACTGCGTTGTTCTCTAGACTTTTTCACACATTCTTGTTGAATGTTCCTTGTAATCGGGACGGGTTCATAGACACCAACTTGTGAACTTTACGACTCCACTTTGTTTGACCTTTTTTTGTAGGTCGCATGTTTCTGTGCGGAGGGGGGGGGGGCTAGCCTACCCCCGACACCGGAGCACGTTTTCTTCGAGCCTTTTTGCTAGTTGTCGTTGTGAGGGAATCCCACGTGGAATATCTTGAGCAGACGGAACTTCCATGCACTGCAGAAGGCCCAGTTAGGCATAAATTGGTAAGCCTCCCCCCCCCCTTTCCACAAGCGGTAGCCTCGAACCGTGTCCACCACGATTCACTTTTACACAAGCAGAATAGCCTCTGCAAGAAGATTCAAGGCCATTCGAGAGTAGAGCTGTTTCCCGCTTACCGCCCCCCAACTCCGGGGAGAGCTTCGGACATAAACAGCGCTTGACTCCCATGAAGAGACACAGAGTTGAGAAGTCTCGCCCGGACCCCAGAAGATTCCCCATAGTTCCAAGTCAGGTGCTAACCACCAATCAAAGTGACAGCTGAACTATTTTGTGTATTTGGAATTAGCCCCAGCTAGTGAGGTAATTCCACTTAACGATCCCCACCGAGTGATTTTCTGGACTTCTCTCATAAACTTCTGCCGAAGCAATCCTTCGTTCGCCCCTTATTTCAGGTGGCCGAAATACTCTCCCCTGGACCAGAAGTTACCGCTCCCCCCTGTTTTTGGACCGTCATCACTTCAAGTTCCCGCTCAGAAGTTCCGAGCGGCCTCACCTCACGTGCAGAAGACATCCGTAAGCCAACCCCTCTCCCCCCTTCAGTAACCCAATTGAGGTAATTCTCCCCCCCCCATTTGAATAGTATCCTCCTGTAATACCTTAAGTTCTAACTTCATAGTCTGATTTATAACTACAATTCCCCCCTTCGTTTACTGATGTGATTGTGTCTGTTAATTCTCTGAGGTAATTTTACCCATCAATTCTCTCATTATTTTTATTTGAATAAAATTATATTTTTGTACATGCCTCTTTAAATAACCTTGAGCTTTGCCATTGCCCATTTGTTACCTGACCTCTTTGCACTCTCATCTCGCATTTCAGCCTGTCTAAACTCGTGGCGTTCCGTCCCTTCGTCGGTTTACCTGTAAGTTATCGGTCCCCCCCCCATAGATATAATATGGTATTGATGTAATATAATGTCATACCACAACAGTCGTTGTTGCCATCTTTTAGTCGTTTTCGCTTTTTATCGTTGTTATTTATTTATTTATTGTTATTTGTTTTTTAATATAGCCTAGTAGTAGACAGAGTTGTCTACAGCTACTTATGCCCAAGTAGGCAGTCGCCAGATTGGCTACCACAATAAAAAAAATCAAGTCCTTCCGCTACTCGTCCCAAGTGAGTTCAGGAACTCTTTCTCGGATTCATTTCCATCATTACAGGGTACATACACCTCAATCAAAGTGTTTCTATTTGGGAAAGCACTTCATCCACATATTCACTATCTACAAGGGAGTGGGTCCAAATAGATTGTTACCCCTAGCATCTGGATCGCAGAAGTATACCCTCCCGCCCTAGGTGCCTGGAAATATCAGATATACCTTGGGCAAGCATAGCGCAGTTGTTATTTGGGAACTTTGTGCCTTCCCGATGATGGTAACTGTACCACTATAGTAATTGATAATATAAACTATTGCTTTCTTGCGGGTCTTCCATCATTTGCACTTCTATAGGAACTTGAACTGTGTTTTCATCCACTTTGAGTTCTGGGAGATAGAACGCTTGCACATATAAAATATGGATGACATTGTAACTTTCGATCCCCATCAACCGTGAATGCTTAGATGGTAGAAGTACCAGTAGCAGTATAGATACTTGTGCTATATCCAGGATCCTAATCTGAACCTCGTTAACAACTACGACTTTCCCTTCACACCTATCTTAAGTAGGATAGGTAATAGGTTGATGATCTCTCAAACTACGTCTTAGTGGGCCCGCTTATCTTTATTATTCCTTATTACGTATCCTAGAGAGATTCTGGCGTCGGGGTGCAATTCCGTTCTTATATTTAAACCTATAATAATGGTGAGAAAAATGGCGAGGTTGACTATTCACTAGACGGGATGAAAGCCCAAGAGTGGGAATCTATGACGTAGGTAGTGCATTTGGTTGTCGGTGAGTGGGGACCCCGAAAATGGGAATAAAGTGGTCCTCCCAGCAAGGATGCGACGCACTACCTAGGTGCGGATCATAATTTGGTGGGAGATACTCACAGGTATGATTCGCTCTATTTGGGCGTGGGCTTCCCGAAGGCAGTGCTTACCACTCAAAAGAAGAAAAAAAGGGGTCCTCTTCATCTTCCGGAAAGGACTGAGTATGAGCAGGTCTTTCCTTCGTTTTGGGAGAGGACCAGGGCGAGCTAGGTCTGTTTGGTGTCGGTTCTCCTGGAATCTAGACCACCCCGGCCAAAATCACAATTAAAACGGGTTCATCTTCCTAGATGCATCTTCTAAGGGGAGAAAATTCCGTCCCTGTTCCTCGTTAACTTTCGGGGAGTACAAAGCGGTTGCTCTCTGTCTCACTGTGCTTGGTTTGATCCACACCACTTCACATTTCTTTTCGCAATTAGAAAACTATTTTTTACTAAGAAAAATTATTTAATTTATCTTCTCTTTCTTTGATATATATATATATATATATATATATATATATATATATATATATATATATATATATACGAATATATATGTATAGGGAAACCAATGTATAGGAGCATATAATTTTTCATGAGATCGTTTAAATAATAGATTCAGCAGCAGAGAAAATGCGCAAAAGTAAAACCTCGACTAATTTGTTATATCTATCCACGATAGATAATGGGTAGTTAAACCCATAGGTTTGGGCGACTGATTCTGCGATTTCTATGTGTACCAAAGTTAGCCTGTAGTGCAGCAGCGAAAATTACCTGAAGCGATGATGGTTAATTTGTTAGCGCTGTTTGCTGACGGGGAACGCAGGTAGGTACAAACAAGCATTTTTTGATTTTTCCACATTTGAGCCCAAACAAATTGCTTGGAAAGTAGCAAGTGTGCGTTTAATGCCAGAGTCAAGCAATGAAAAACGTTAAATATTTGTTTTTTAAATATTTGGGTTGCGAGGAGTCAACATTAATTTCATGGGTAGGGTTCGGGCTAATACTAGGGTATATTAAAAAAAAACAAGTAGAAACGTAAAAAATACCAAAGATAAACAAATACAAAGGCTAAGAAATAAGCTAAAAAAATCAACAACAAATAGAAACAACAACAACACCAAGATTACAAAACAGCAACAAAAAGGAAGCGCGCTCCTGCGTCGGAGGTAGGCCCCCGACGCAAATCTGTGTACACGAACCCGTCCCGACTACAAGGGACAAATGTTAGCGACCCCGTTCGTCCCGTTACTGGGGAAAGGTAACGTGCGCGAAGATCACACAGACTGGGTGGGCCATTCGACAAGAATGTGCCGAACAGTCCGGAGGATAACGCAGTCGTCGCAGTAAGGTGCACGCAAGCGCTCCATCAAATGGCGGTGCGTCCAGCTAGTGGTTCCAATTAGGAAACGACAGAGACCAATCTGAAGCTGTGGGGGCATTAAAGGGTAAGTCCATGGTAACAGTCGTGGTGCAATGGAAGCCAGCTATAAGTTCCTCTTGGCCGTCTCCGATCATCTTTGCCAAGCAGCCTGGGTAAATGTCTGGAATCCTGCCATGTAATTGGTGGGAGGAAGAGCAAACGCTGGTCTGGTCGCCCAGTCCTCGCGGACTCTTTGTCGCACTCATCAGCGCACTCATTCCCAGCAATTCTTAGATGTCCAGGAACTTAGCAAAAGATAATCTCGAATTCCGCTCGGTCGCCAAAACCATGCCGTTATGGATATCGCAAACTAGGGGACGTGGAGATTTCAATGCCTAGAGAGCAGTCAAGGTGTTTGTGAGTCGTTATTGATCACTTGATCACAATCCGGCCTCCGAACCCAGCACAACGCGTTATCTACCGTACTGAGTGACTATTACAACCAACTCGGCGGTGAAAATAGACGCAGCGTCTGGTAGAGCACGCTATATCCTCAGAGGGGATACTGCATGTAAACGGACCCCCTCCTGGGACGTCGGGCCATCCGTATACAGTGCATGAAACGAAGTGTGCTTCAAAAGAGCCGAACGCAATACTTTAGGCGTGTAGAAACTTTGGGAGCAGAGGCGTGGTAACAAACAGACAAAGGGCGTTCCCTCCAAGGTGGCGTCATGGGTAGAACCAGGGGCGCTACCGGCCGGAGAGCTACACCATGGTTTCAAAGGAGTTTCCTAGCTCTAAACCCAAAGGGCTTCTAGGGTATGAATGGCATCTCTCGGTGGCAAAGCCACCATTGAGATCAGCTGCGGATGAAGTGAAAGCTAATGGCGATTGAGGTAGGCACCTTGCTTGCGCATATATACGAATAGTGCACTGTGCAAGGCAGAGAGCGAATAGCTAATCCTCAGCGTCGAAAAGTATCCTCCCAATGGGGGACTTGCGGAAGACACCGGTCTCCAGACGAAGGCCGTTGTTGTAGATCGAGTCAACCTTCCGTAATACACGCTAGGCTGCGGATGCATAAATCCGCATGCGAGGTTAAGTTTCGAATAAAAAAGGATCGATAGAAAAGTAAGGCACTAGCCCTATCAGCACCCTAAGTGCTGAACGCCACGGAACGAAGAATTTTCTTGAAGCGGGTACAAGAAAGACTGAGGCTGCAAATATGAGTCTACCAGTTGAGGACTCGGTCAAAATCAAGATCAAGGAAACGGTGCGAGTCTACCACTTCCAGGCTAACCCAAATTAAAAAAACGTCCGGGTTAGGGTGGAGCCGTGGATGGCGGCAGAAGTACACCACCTTACTCTTGGCAAAAAGAAAACCGTAACCTGTGCTTTTAATTATAGCGAGAGATGTGGTTCACTGCCTGTTGGAGTCGACATGTGGGCCGCAACAAAAGAGATTGAAAGGCTATTAACGTAAAGTGTAGCAAGAACATCTTGCGGCAGCTTTGAGGTGATACAGTGTGACATTAGGGACACTTCTCTGCTGGACGCCCTCTTTCTTCCTACTCCCTTGGGCTGGAGAGGGCTTCTCTCCACCCGTACGCGGAATACACGATCTCGCAAAAATTCAGAAATAAAGATTGGTAAATGTCCAACTGCCCCCATAATGTGGAGAGTCTCCATGATACCGGATCGCTATGCGGTATCATAGGTATTCTCCAGATCAAAAAGATCCCATGGAGTAGTGATGTCTACAAAACAAGGACGGAGCAGAGCATCCGACGTAGGGTGGAACTTGCGTAAGCCGCAATGTGCAGTAGACAGGTGGCTTTCACTGTCCAGGAAAAAGGCTAGTCTCAAATTTACTAATTCCTCCATAAACTTACACACGCAGGAAGTTTATGAAATTGGGCGGAAACCGGCAGGGGTTCACCGATTTCTCCCTGGTTTGCGAAAAGCGAGGACAGTAGACATTCGCCTGGAGTCTGGGGCGATACCCTCTACCTTAATCCTATTTAACAGATATAACAGAAAGGCCATGCCTCGCTCACCCAGGTGTGAAGCCTGGCGTACGGGACATCGTTCAGCCCAGGGACATTGTCCGCACACGAAACGAGAGAAGAACACAACTCACTCAATGTAACCTTGTCGATGAAGGGGCACCGCCTCTGAAGGTGAGTGCAGTTGATGGCCTTTTGTCTGCAAAATTGCTGGCGGAGCAGTAGCCCAGCTACATAATGCAGAGAAACCAATCGGAGAACGGGAGGGGGTTGGTCCTGCGAGAACTTTCCCCAAATTCTTTTGACCCGCTTCTACACCTCTGCTTGAGGAGTCTTTCCTGTTAAGTCAGAGACACATATGCCAGCCAGTAAGAGCCGGGCGTATTTTGAAACATACCTCCTTACCTCCTTCGTCCTTACCTCATACGTTCTTATCCACTGACCTAAACTCTTTGAATGTGACAGGGAAATCAGTCATTTCCTTAAATGCGCACCAACGCGCACTTGCCAAGCATCATCGGGGGGGGGGGGGGGGGAGGGCTCTCAAGTTACCGCGTTCCAGAAAATACGACTACCCCCACACAAAATAGGGTTGTGCATCCGAAAAGCACAAGGAGAGATTAATACAGGAAAATGGAGAGGTTTTTGGGCAGTGATGCGTAAACTATCCACATTTCGATACATATCTTCAGCTCGTCTATCAGGTCGGCAAGGACCTAAACCCTGGGATTGATCGAGTAGTCTCCTCGGAGGGTGGTAACTACCGTTCGAATCTGAGCCATTAAAGGTGCCTCAGCAAACGTGCCAAGATGCAGCGGAAGTCATCCGCGTCGAAGTCGGCTGACGCTGGAATGTACGTAGAAATAACAGTAAAGCTCCTATCGAAGTAAAGCTCCACTGCTACTGGCTGAAAGGAGATATTTGAAGCAAATAAAAGAATGGAGACATCATGCTGGGTGCAAATGGCGCATCCTCCTGCCCGGCCACCATCACGTAGTGGTGGGGGGGGGACGAAAAAGCCGTATACCCTGGGATGGTGGGCAGGGATCAAACACCCAGTATGGTATCCTGCATAAAGATAACTAAGGGAAAAGTGGAGGAGAAGAGCCTCCACAGCTCCCCCAATTGACCCGGAGTCCGCAGCAATTTTATTGAAGGAATATGCCCTCCAGGCTTAGTTGGGAGGATATATAGGCGCCATCTTCGAGGAAAAGACCCTCGCGGAAGGTGCCGTACACTTCCCGTAGGTAGAACTCCGGACGCTGATGATGGAACGATGCGCTGAAAGTGCTGTCGCCATCCAGAACTTATCGGAAGAGGTTGGGCTCGCCATGCGAGTCTTTTCCTCCCTCTGCTTCGAAACCTTAGGCCCTGCGGTGAGGCTTTGTAGGAGCCACCTTTTTCGAGCCCCCCAGGCTAGCACAGTATGCTTCCGAAAGGTCACGGAGTTGCCTGTAGTTGATCTTGTCATTTTCATAGTTGAGGAATATGGCGTCCCAGGCAGCGCCGGGCGCGTCAAAACAACTCCTTTTCCTCACAAAATAAGACACGATCCGTAGCATGAACGGCCAGGATTTCTTTCTCCTTATCATGTGCGACCTTGGACAACGTACACAGACTTCTGGTAACCCAGACTTTGCACGTCCACCAGAGCAATTCGTATGACCGAATCGGCGGCATTAGTGGCACCTCTGCGACAGTGGGATAAATTCCTTCACGCGGTAGCGATACCAACCGAAACGCACCGATTCAGGGAGCATGACGAACAGTCGATTATGACGATGAGTGAAGGGGTGAGTGAGTCTTGAGTCCCCTTCCTGTTTTCTCATTACACGTTCGACCTTGACCGCCTCTTGTTCGGCCAGATTTAAGTGATGACATCTATGGAATAGTCCCTGAGTTCCTGCGCTTAAACTACTCCTTTTACGACGTTCATGGTAGAGTGCGGCATCACACTCAACGACGTGCCATTTAATGTCCGAAGGGCACTAATCATGGCCACCGTGGAGGGATCCGACGCAATCGCCACAAGCCTCCCGTCCGAGAAACGGGTCACTTACCTTCGGCGCTCTCCACCAATTAGATAGCTAGCTCTTTTCTCTGATGAAACATGTTACCCTTAGCCAACATGCTGCCATCAGTGGATAGAATAACTAAAAAGCGTTTGAAGTATGTGTGCCCGAAAACGCCGGGTAATTAGTGAAGAGAATAACAAGAAAGCGTTTGAAGTCTGTCGGCTCGAAAACGCCTAGTAATCTCTGAATCAAGGGACCCGACGTAATCGGGGCTCGGCTCTGCACACTTGCAGTTTTGGTCTTTGTATGAGACTTCCCACAAGGGAAAAACGGGACCGGACATTGCCGATCTTGACTTGGTCACTTACCGAATAGGAAGCGGACCCGTCCGACCCGGAGATCCCGTGGAGGGAGAGGTACCCTTAGCCTACTTAGTCTTTTCCTTGTTTCTTTTCTTTTGGGGTGAGGAGGTTTGGAAATAAACCCGCTTCTATTCTCCACTGAAATGAGCCCTTAAGCCGGATGGACTGTCTCAGCAAGATTTTTCTTTAAAAATGAGATGTCTTGGCTGTCAAAAGTGCATCAGCCGCTTGAGAAGGTCCCTCCTATCCTTGTGAGTCTTAGGGGGCCCGAGCCGTCTGAAGAGAAGCTTGCACAAGGGCGGACTCAGGTCAATTTTTGGCACCGAGACTGGGCTCAACCTTATGGAAGATCCTGCCATCCAGGGTCGGGTCACCCCTGTGACCTTGTCCATCTCAGGGGGCCTCCAAGTGTCCATCCCTCCAAGACAGCACATATCCCATTCACAGATCAAGGAAGAGAGGGAGGGGGGGGGGGGTTACGTTGGCCCCCTGTAGACAGATCATAGACGAATGCAGGACGGGTCATGCTATCCCTTGCCCCATTAATGGGGTCGGCTCTATCAAGGAAGCGGTCAATTTTCGGCCGTCTACTTGCTCTCTTCGCAATCCCCTGTGAAAGTAAGTGAGGGACTCCTGCTGAAAAACAGATGGAGTCACCCAAGGGCGCCTCCAGAGAAGGAGTTGTTGGGGAATCCACCGCACCCGTAGGTCTAGGGGAGGAGTAAGCCTCCTCTCTGGTAGAAGAAGGATGGAGGGGCCCCTGAGAGGGCACCTTCTTTTCTACTTTAGAGCTGACCATGAGCTCTTGACGAAGAGTCCCCCCTAGAAGCGGCGTACCCCTCTGAACCCCTCAACGTTCTCCAGGTGGTTTGCATCGAACAAGATGGCGACTACCCTCTTCCATCTCTCCCCGAGGCCCCAGGGTCATCCTCCCCGTCGCTAGACCTCTACCCCAGGCTAGCCCCTCACAAGAATAGTCAGCTACAGCAGCTGCTAAACGACTTCGGTGAGGTCCTTTCTGAAACCCCCGGCCGTGCAAAACACTTCGAACATGGCATCGTTGTTATTACGCAAGAACCTGTCCTTTCAAAGCCGTATCCTCTTCCCATCCACCGAAGGCAGGCCTTTAATTCTGAGGTGGATAACTTGCTCAAACTCGATATCATCGAGCCCTCGAAATCGGATTTCTGTTCCCCTATCCTCATGGTTCTAAAACCCGACCAGTCATTCGAATGTGCCTAGCCTTCAGAAAATTAAACTTTGTGACGGTTTTCGACGCCGAACCTATCCCCCTGATCAAAGAGAACCTTCATCTATTCGAGGAGGCTAACTATATCTCAGAATTAGATCTCTCCCAGGCTTATTATCAGATTCTCCTCCATGAAAGCGCACGAAAATACATGGCATAACCCATTTCCAAAGGACTCATGCAGTTCAAGCGCCTTCCCTTCTGGCTTGTAACTGCATGCAGCAATTACAACCTGATGATGCGATTTGTGGACGACCTGCCCCATGTGTCATTTTACTTTGACAATCTACACGTCGCTACCACTACATTGGACCAGGAATTGATCGCCGTTCGAGCCCTTTTGACTCAACTCCGTGAGCATGGACTCACCCTTGGCCCCAGGAAGTGCCATTCGCTTACGATACCATCAAGTATCTCGGCTTCCATATCAGGAAGAACCGAATTTGGACCCAGAAAGAAAGGTTTCAGGCCATAGTAGAAATGCCCCTCTCCCGCAGTAAGAAGCAGCTCCGGTCAATTCTGACCCTCTGCGTGCAATGTTGCAGATAAGGTCTCCGAATACTCTACTCTAGAACCCCAAGGCCACTTCCAGCTTACTGCAACTGAAGGGTAAATTGGCGTCTGCCCCCATTTTAAGGCTTCCAAACCGCACTAAGCACATTGGGATCCGGACGGATGCCAGCGACGAAGGACTCGGATCCGTCTCCTCCAGTACGTTGATAGCGGAGAAAGCCACCCTGTGGCATACGTGAGTCGGAAGCACTTACCACGCGAGAAAAACTTCTCGGTATTATAACGATAGGCCTTAGCGATCATATGGGCAATTACTATTTAATTGGTAAAGAATTCGTCATACTCGTAGAGACAGACCACCACCCATTGTCATATCTAAAAAATGTTAAGAGTCAAAACGGGCGAATAATGCGCTAGATTTTAATTTTGCAACAATTTCAATTTAAAATTTTGTATATTCGCGGCTCAGACAACTGCGTGGACGATAACCTCAGCCGCAACCCCTTAGCAGACAATGCCACCTAAACCCGCTGATCTAGAGTAGGATGTTTTAGTAATTTTAAATAATTTTATTCATTTAGTCTCCCTCCCCCCCTAAGAAAAAAAGAGAAGACGAACAACGAGATTTCGCCGATCATGTTTTTTTGTATCTCTTTTTATTGTGTGTATATAGTCCTTTTTTTTTGCTTATGTGTTAAATATGTTGTCCCAAAGATTCTAGAATTTAATTTATTTCTCCATTTGTATGTGCATTTTTTGGGGTGTGTGGGGGGTCATTTGCCTTCGGAAACAACCCTTAAATTACTTATATATATACATATATCTATCTATATATATATATATATATATATATATATATATATATATATATATATATATATATATATATAAATATAAATATATATATATATATATATATATATATATATATATATATATATATATATATATATATATATATATATATATATATATATATATATATATATATATATATATATATATATATATATATATATATATATATATATATATATATATATATATATATATATATATATATATATATATATACGCCCAGCTCAGATCGGTCCCATAGATGTGTACCACTGTCGATACAGGTTAAGTATCACTTCGACCCTTTATAATTGCCGTCAAATTTGAGGATGTCCTTTTTCTTTCCCTTCGCTCGGAAAAGTGCCATCTTTCGGAAGGGAGGAGTGTTGAAGCATAGCCTTTTTATTATCCCGTTCCTTGCAATGCTTAACACGTTGCAAGAACCACATGGCCGAGAGTCACATGGCAAGCAAGCTCAGATACCGCTACCCCCCCCCCCCTCCTTCCATCATACGATCCACGACGAGATCCCATTCGATGTCATAAATTCAAGCGGTTATAAATTCCGGTAAAGATAAATCGTTACCCAATCTTTAATTTTCCTACTCATTTTAAGCATTTTAATTTATAAATAAGGTTTATGTTTTATTATGTTTATCTTTAATTAACTTGAACGTCACTCTCGTCCTCGTATTCATATCTGGCCAACCTCGAACTCGACCTGCTTAGTTAAGTGAATTAACCCGCGTCTCAATCTGACCTTTATAATTGCGCATCATCGTAGCGTTCAGTCACTGGACGGTTGCTTTAATAGTCTGATCTCCTCCTCCTTAATAATAATAATAGATAATATTATATTGTACACTCCGCTATACCACCACCACCTTATATTGTTTTACATTCTCTTTCGAATAATATAATTGCCGAAGTCCTCCCAAGGTTAGCCACGAAATTATTTGAAAATAATATCATAACTATTTGGCCGATTCTAACGAAATTTGAAACCTTTATGTTGTTTTCCATTTTAATCTGGGAATTATTGAAATTTTTGAAGGTCGTAAGGTCAAAAATAAGAATAAGTGAGAGCACGCGACTTTGGTCAGCAGACCTTGTTTTTACACACTAACACTTCCAAGAGAATTTGATGGAAGTTTTTTAGCAGATCGAGTTAGGAAAATACGTGTGCACATGCGATTTGAGCCGTAAAATCAGAGACTACTTAAGGCACGGAGGTCACACATTGGTCTATAGGGCCCATGTTTCTTAGAAACTAGATATAATATGGATGCCCAGCATGATCTCGATTTTTTAATAATGCTTTCCTTCTCCATTCTTGAGAGCTTTTCCTTCGCCACTTTGAGTTTGGCCTCAGGCAAGCCGTGCGGAACTGCGTAGAGAGGGGGGTATGCTGTGTGTATATAGTTTTGGGTCGGGTGCTTCACTGGCTGTAAACACAATCGGGATGATGGTTCATCCCGGAAGCATGCAAGTAATACAGTTTATTTAGTATGTATTATTTGGATGCACGGCTGAATGGAGGCCTAAGGAATTTGCAGTCATGTTCTTGAATAGGGGTGGTAAGAGTATACCGCGATGCGCGAGTGAAGTGAGTGCCGTTAATAATGTTATTGACACTCGGTACATGAGAGCACGCCCTTATAGGTCTAGAACAAGCGAGCCGTGATACAAGAAGTAAGCTCCTGGGAAGGGGTGACTGACGTTAGCAACATAGAGGAACCAAGGGAGAGACCGTCCGTGAAATATAAAGACTGTAAGAAGTTTCTTCAAATAGACTTGAGTCCGGGATAGGCTAACGTGAAGTATTTGTAGCGAGGAGACCATTTGAGGTCGACATCTGACCTAAGGTGAAGCCGGAAGAATGGAGATGGTAGAGCCATTGTGAACGAGGAAGCCTAGATCTCCTGTCTGGATCCAGGAGAAACAGGCAGGGATTCGAGCCCTACATCGTCCCCATAGTGATTGCAAGAGCAGTCTGATGGAGTCCCTCAGAGAAAGGTGTCTTTGAGGTAGAGTTGGTGGCGGACCATTGTAGGCGGCAGCGATGACTAGCTCTTGGCTACTCCATGCATCCAGACTCAAGACGCAATCGGCCATCTCTGCTATGCTTCTAGCAGTTGAGCTTTCCCCAGCGCTTCCAGAATGCGTGTTACATGTGTGAGCGGATGCCCGCGGAGGACCAGCGTGAGAGGAAGCCCCCTCGAAATACCCCTTTCAGCCCCTACGTCTTAAACCACGTGCTCCTTGGCGTGGGAAGTTTAGAATCTTCAAGAAGGAAGCAGTCCCGCGCTAAGTCAGTCACCCGAGCCAGCTGTATTTGCTTTCGGACACACCTAGCTCTTTCCTTCCCCACGATAACGCCGAGCTCTCGCCCCCATGCTTCCCAGGCGTGTCTATTCCCCAAAGAACGTAGCCGTAATAACCCTATATCATAAGGCAAATTTCGCTGTCCGATCTGACTTGTTATCTCGAAGTAAGTTTACATAGACTGACGTCGAGCATTCTCTAGGGACGGCCATGCCCTGGGACTATCTACCTATCTATCCTCCTCGTTAGGACTCCCATAAGTATCTTCTCGAAGACCTGTGCCGTTAGTCTCCCTCCTCCCCATCAGATCACCACCATGCCTTAAGGTAAAGCGATCTTGTGTTGTAATCCCCTGATTACACCACGTCAATCGTCACCTGCATTCACTTTTGAATTGACTTCTGGCTCAATCGTAATTAATATCTCTTGTTCGGGTTAACGTTAATTTTGCTCGTCCCCTTTTACTCATATTATAAATTGTCACAATCCAATTAAGTATCTTTATCGAGTAATTTGTTCCCCCTTTTTTATATATATATATATAAATATATATATATATATATATATATATATATATATTTATATATATATATATATATATATATATATATATATATATATATATATATATATTGCCCCATTTATTATATATATTAAAATTTTATTTTGGGGTCTTGTTCTTTATATATCCTTTGAACTGCAACTTGGCAAGCCATTAGATAAATCCCGGTCAACCGTAAATCGCACTCTGTATAAAAATCAAGGAGGCGGTCCCTCACTCATTTAATTGCCACAAAGCATATCGGCCCTTGCGCCGAGCGAGTATTCACAGGCATACCTCGACACACACACACACACACACTCATATATATATATATATATATATATATATATATATATATATATATATATATATATAATATATATATCATTATCTTTATTTTTAGATCTGGTCGCAGGTAAAGTTGGGTTATTTTGTATTGAAGGAACCCTTTTTCTTTTCAAGTTTTCCCCGCAATTAACTCGTTCAGTAACCAATTTGCCAAGTTCGTTCAAGGAAATCCAAAGATAGTAAAACAAATTCTTATTTTTTTTCTTTTGACCCAACTTTTTTGGGGGGGGTGTTTATTTTTCGGAGACGATCTCCCCTAAAAACCCCTAATAATCCCCATGCAGGCTTAAAAGGGCAATAATTACTGGTCATATAGGGATCAATTTTTGAATAATTACATATTTTATTGCCTTATTGTTTGCATTCAATCATTGTGTAATTAAATATCGCTTAGAAGTTTGGTACAATCGTAAGAGACTCATAATCTTTTCCGTAAGCTCCTTGGACGTGCATTTACACCAGCAAGATGTCGTAAATTGAACGTTTCCGGCAGCAGGGAGAGATCCTTGGGTTGTCAGGCAAGGATCTCGTTGCCTATATTCAAAAGGAAGAAAGATATGAAAGGGCAGTACAAAGAGAGCAAAGCGAAGCTTAAGAGAAAGAGAGCAAAAATGAGCTCAGGAGAGAAGAGAAAGATAGTAAAAAGGAGTAACAAGGAAAGGAAGTACCTTAAGAGACCTTACGGCTAATTCAAAGAGGGTAACCTTGGACTAGCAATCGAGCAAGCACATGGCTGCTCAATTGTTTTGCGTCCCTAAACGGCCACTTTTCAAGACTTTGTCTAGTCTTAACTTGAACTGGTCAACAGATTCACTGTTGACAACTTCCACTGGAAGTGCGTTTCACTTACCGCAGATACTGTAAGTGAAAAGATTTCCACACAGATTGTGGTTGTAACGCTTCAGTTCCAGTTTGAAACCTTAATTGCGCGTTCTGTTCTCACTCAGTGTAAAAATATCCCGGTAGTCAACATTGTCGAACCCTCGAAGTATTTTGAAAACTTCGATGAGCTGACCACGTGGTCTACGGGTTTCCAGCGAGAACAGATTTAATTCCCTTAGTCTATCCTCATAACTTTTATGTCAGATAGAGGGGATCAGCTTGGTTGCCCTGGTTTGTACTCGTTCCAACCTTGCGATATCCTTTCGAAACGAAGGACTCCAAAATTGTACGGCATACTCCAGGTGCGGCCGAACGAGGGAGTTGTACAGACAAAGTACTATCTCCTTGTTACGGTATCCAAACTGGCGCTTTATGTAGCCTAACATCCTTTGGGCTTTCTTCTCTGCCTCGATGCACTGTTTCGAGAACTTGAGGTTGCTAGTGATAGTTACACTCAAGTCCTTCTCAGTGTCACTCGATTCAAAAGCAGTGTCCTTAAGGATATACTGAGATCGGGGTTTCTGTGGCCGATATGCATCACTTTGCATTTGTTTACGTTAAAAGGCATTTGCCACGTGTCCGACCACTCCCCAATCTTCCCAAGATCTTCCTGCAGGTGGGCAGGGTGTTTCCATCCTTTGCAACGTTCATACCAAGGTTGATATCGTCGGCAAATTTGGAAATCTTGGCAACCATGTCACCGTCCATGTCGTTGACGTAGATGATGAATAGTAGTGGTCCCAGGACAGAACCTTGAGGAACCCCGCTAGTAACGGGCACCCACTCAGAAGCCTGTCCATTTACCACTACCCGTTGCCGTCTGCCACTTAGCCAGTTCTCGATCCAGCCGGCTACTTTTTCGTCTATACCCAGCGCTCACACTTTCCGGAGAAGGCGGTGGTGTGGTTCCTTATCAAAGGCTTTCTGAAAGTTTAAGTAGACCACATCCACCGCCTTGTCCTGATCGTGCTCACTGAAGACAAGGTGGAAGAATTCCACAAGGTTCGTCAGGCATGACCGTTGCCTTCGGAAGCCGTGCTGGGAACTCCTCAGTAGCAGGTTTGACTCTAAATACGACGTCATTTTGTTCACCATCATGCTTTCCATGAGTTTACCGACTATCGAAGTCAGACTGATAGGTCGGTAGTTTGACGGTTAGATACGGTCTCCTTTCTCCAAGATAGGAGTCACCTCCGCCTCACGCCAGTCTCTAGGAACGCATTCGGTCCGGATTGACATGTTAAAGATTGCGTTAAGGTGTCGTGACACTTGATCGCGCACTTCTTTCAACACTTTAGGTAGAAACCCATCCGGGCCAGGTGACTTATTCGTCTTTAAGTCAGTGATCTTTTTTTTTATTTCCCCTTCGATGAAGTTCATATCCTCTAGCTTTTCCCCTGAGTAGGAATCCATTGGCTGGGGGATGGTACCACACTCTTTAGTAAACACTGAAGAGAAGTATCGTTAAGGAGGTTAGCATTTTCTTCACCTGAGTGCTTTAATGCCTCCTTCTCATTTCTCAAAGGGCAAATCGTTCGACGGATTGGTTTACGGCTGTTCACATATCCAAAAAACTCCTTGGGATTCTCTTAACAGAGTGTCGCCACTCGGAGTTCCTCAGACCACTTAGCCGCCCTTATGCTGGACTTCACTCTCCTGGCTAGCATCCGGTATTCTCAAAGTAGCCCGAGATCTCCGATTGTCGGTACACAGTTCTCTTCTCCCTAAGCAGTTGGCCGATTTCTAGATTAAACCACTTTGGTTGAACAGAAGACCGACGGGGACATTTCAGAGGGATAAAACGTGATTGAATACTCATGAACTTGTTTGAAACTGTTCTGCGAGTCTTCAACAACATCGCACACTTCTAGCCTCGCGTCAGTCAGTCCAGCACGAAGACCTGCAAAGTTTGCTCTTTTCAAATCAAGTTTCCTCGATTTACTAGTTGCAGGCCCTGCCTTCTGGACTTTGACTACAAATCTAATTAGTCGGTGGTCACTGCCACGGAGCCTTTCGTCTACAGAGAGGTCCTCAACTATGTCATCCTGAGAGGTGAAGACCAAGTCGAGGATATTCTCTCCTCTCGTTGGCTCTCTCACCCATTGAGTCAAGAACTCGTTGTTCGCGAACTTTAGGAGTTGTGCATTCTCGCCACAGGGTTCTCTGGTTCCCCAGTCAACTTGTGTGTTGAAATCACCCATAGCGATACACACTCTGTCTTCGACAAGTTCTTCTAGTAGCTGGTACAGATCTCTGTCCTCTTCAACGAGTTGAACAGGAGGTCTATAAAGCACCAGGGTCCTGTATTTGGCAGGACCTATCTCTAGGTCAACACCTAGTAGTTCATGGTCGGATACAATGTTGCAATCCGTCGACTTGAGAGTATCCTTGACATGCAACATCACACTGCCAACCTCTTTGTCTGGCCTATGTTTCAGGAAGAGCTGGTAACCGAGAATCATGAATTCACCTTCAAAATCTTGGCTTGAGGTTTTTATCCACGACTCTGTTATTGCCACCATCTCCGGTTCTTCTGTTGCTACGAGGCCACGAAGTTTTAGAAATTTGTTTCTCATAGATCTCGCATTAAACAGAAGAACTTTGAGGGAGTTCCCGACTGTAGGACTCCTTACGCTCTTCCGTTTCCCGCTTTATTTTTCTGGGGCGGTGTCACTCCCCTCTTTGTGACCTCAGAAAAGGTAGTTCCTGGAGTAACACGGGTGTCAGCATGAGCATGAGCAAACCCTTTCCGTTTGCTCAAGGAATAGATCCCTCCAATCTCCATCACTAATGTTGCCAGTGTTTAAGGGCGGCGATGATTTAAGCGCCTACGTAATTCATTTAATAAAATTTTCGAAGTGAACCACTGCGATATTGAAGCCGATGGAGTCACTCGACTACTCCCCCTCCTCAATAACCACCTTTGAGAAATTTTTATTTCGCTTCCCGCCGAAGCCACCCCCGACTCCTCTACCTTCAAATCGGAATTATTATCGTCTGTTAATATAAATCCTGATTTCTATAGGGTAAAGTTCCGCCAGGTGAGGATAGTTCTTGGCCAGACCTACCGCATATTTGGATTCACCCTCCAGAGGACTTTCAATTCTGGTTGGACTCAGCCCAAGTCAACCGCGACTACGAGTCCCTATTTTCTTTTGTCTTATGGGATCAGTTGATGGCTGCACTACCCCTCGAAATCTGCGCATTCTTGAAGGATAGACGTTTGTCTTCTTTCAAGGAATGTATAGAAGCGGCGAATGTGCACCTATACCTGAAAGACCCAAAGAAGTCTCATTCCCCATCCCCCAAATGTAAAGGTAACATCTCCGAGTTTCCCCGGAAGAACTCGCCCAAGTTTGTGAAAGTACCTGGTCCCTCTAAACCCAAGTACCATCTCCCGCTAGAATCGAGGGATAATAAGCCCCTCATAAATAATCTCCCAGCGTCGGATTACCCTCGAAGGCTTATAGTGTGTTTTTCCTGCCGGGTTCCCGCTCATGTGAGGACTAACTGCCCCCAAAACTCACAATTCCCTTCTGCTCCTAATCAGCAAATCCCCTAAATAAGTGCCTCTCTCTCGCATCCGCCCACTCGCCCTGAAATGCCAGCAACTTCCCCAACAAGTAGTCCCCTGGGATAGCAAGTAAATTTCCTGTTGAACAAATGGCCCCTTGGTGAGCTTGAGTTCGAAAACGGAACTGTTAATGGTTTCAGAGTGTCAACCCTCGTAAGAGACATCGGCTGTACTTGCTTTTTCATCTTAGAAAAGAAGCTCCCTCCAGTGGGCCCCAACCACGATAAATTTACAGTAGTCCATGACTACTTGGAGCGTGCAAATTGGTTCCTCGTGGTCCGCTGTAATCTCGAATGTAAATATTTTACTGGTTGGGCCGAAGTGATAGCAACTCCCATTAACTTCTGCGCCGTGTTGGTCGGCCAGATCCTGCAGCTCTTCCCTAACCCCGTCGCACAGCCCATCATGTCGAGGGCCCAGGCGCTAAAGGATACTGCTTCCCCCGAGCCATTAGAACCACCTTATACCCCAGAATTTACAGCCCTTCAAAACGAAACTTTTGCGAGCACTCAGCAAGAATGCCCTACCCTCTAGCCCTTGTGTGAAAAAGCGAGAAATGACGAACGAGGATCTGCTAGTAGTCAAAGGAAAGTCACCTACCTCATTAGTAACGGACTCCCTTTTCGTCCCAGTTCGGCTGAGGATAAAACTCTAACTCGCTCGTTATGTATCCCCCGTTCACATGTTCCCCAAGTCCTCTGACTCGCACACGATGGATTACTGGCTGCTCATTTTAGCCATAATAAAACAGCCCAGAGAATTTTTCGTTATTTCTCTTGGTCTGGTGCTGCCAAAAAAATTGTCGAGTTTTGCAGGTCGTGTAACATTTCCTCAAAATACTACAGCAAACGGACGAATTTCACCTGCACCCCTGTAGAAGACCCCAGTTGTCTCAGAGCCGTTCTTTAGAGTGACCATATATTGGATTGGCCCAATTCACCCCCCCTCTTCTAGCGAAGGACACTCGTACGTCCTCACTTATAGATTTTGCAACAAGATTTCCAGAGACAGCCCCCTTAAAAAGATATATAGCGTGACCTGTGCGGAGGCCCCGATTTCTATCTTTTCCTGCGTCGGCATCATGAAGGAGATCTTTTTAGACAGAGGTAGACAGTTCACCTCTAAACTAATGGAATACGTCAGCAAGCTCCTTAAGACCAAGCTTCTATTCACCTCTCCTTTTCACCCTGCCGCTAACGGCTTCTGTTAAAAGTTCAATTGTACTCTGAAGACCATTTTGAAAAAGTTACGCCTTTCTTAGCCCTGAGAATGGCATCGATAGTTGCCAGTTGCCCTGTTTGCCTGCAGAGAAATACCCCATAGAACTTTAGGATTTGCCTCCTTCGAGCTTTTTTATGGCCAAAATGTCCGTGACTTGATGAGCATAATGAACTTTTTCCAATCCTCGCCTGGATGAGGAGATCAAATCCTCGTATTCTTACGTGTTAAAGCTTAGGAACCGCTTGGAAGAATGCGTCAATATATATTACAAAAATACGGACCTAAACTTGGAAAACTAAAGGATCTATTTTGACGTTAGCTCAAAAGAAAGGCGATTCAAGCCCAGTGACGAGGTGCTGCTCCTCCAGCCCACGGAGACAAATAAGCTCTTGCCTCTTGTCCCAATGTAAAGGCCTCTTCCCAATCTTAGAATCATGCAGCCCCGTGGATTAAGTAATACAGACCTCCCTCAGGAAACAAATTGTTTCATGTAAATATGCTTAAGCGCTATCACCACCGCGCCTGCATTAATAATATAATTGTCCTTGACTAAGAGGCAGTAATTGAAGCCTCTTATATCTCTGAGCCTCTTAATTTAATTCATACTGTATATGTCAAGTCTGATAACAACTACCCTCTCCCTTCACTCTCAGGTTTCCGTGAAAGCTCCGTCACGGAACTCGATTTAAATCCCCAGCTGGAACTTCCTAAGAAGACGCAATTGGCTCTTTTTTGACTCAATTCCGCGATGTAATTTCCGAGAAGCCTGGTTGCTCTCTATATTTTGATCATGGTATAGCCCTAACCACTTGGGAGCCTATTCGCTTTAAACCATTCCCCTTGCCCGTTCACTTGCGTCCTAATTTTAACGCCGAAGTAGAAAACTTGCTAAAATTAGGGATCATTGAATTTTCCACGTCGGATTATTGCTTCCCCATTGTTATGGTCAGAAAGCCAGATCAGTCTTTTCGCATATGCGTAACTTTAGAAAACTGAACGCCGTAACAGTTTTCGAAGCTAAGCCTATCCCTTTTATAAACCAGAGCCTCCATCTATTTAAAGAGGCTAAGTTTATATCAGAGATAGACTTGTGTAAGGCCTACTATCAAATTTCCCTTAAGGCTAGTGCCCGGAAATACACCGCATTTCACACAGAAAAAGGCTTATGCAATTCAGCCATCTCCCTTTTGGTTTAGTTACTGCCTGTAATAACAATAATCGCATGATGTGCCGGATACTGGGTGGGCTGAAAAACATTTCCTTTTACTTTGATAACGTTCACGTGGCCACCTACACATGGGACCAACATCTAATCTCTTTACGCTCCTTCCTCAATAGGCTTCGTGAACACGGCCTCACTATATGCCTCATCAAGTGCCACTTTGCCTAGGGAAACATTAAATACCTTGGTTTTTACATTGGTTTAAATCAAATGGCACCCCAGCATGAAACGGTGAAGGCCATCGCCGACATGCCCCTTCCGTATACAAAAAAAACAATTACGGTCTTTTCTCGGGTCGACATCCTTTTACAGACGCTTTCTGTCAAATTTTGCCGCTTTAGCGTCCCCCCTTAGCTTCCTGATAAAGAAACGTTCTCCGGATCCCCTCGAATGGAGCCCCAAGGCGACTTCCCACTTGCATCAGCTGAAGGAAAAACTAACGTCAGTTCTCATACTGCAACTCCCGCACACGAGCAAACCGTTTGGAATACGAACAGATACTTGTAGTGAAGGCATCGGTTGCAATTTACTCCAGTATGGAGAAGATGGCAATAATTATCCCATTGCGTACGCCAGCCGGAAGCTCTCGTCACGCGAAAGGAACTACGTGGTAATAGAACTTAAGGCTCTAGCGATCGTGTGGAGCGTGCAGAAATTTAAAACATATTTGTTAGGTAAAGAGTTCGTGATCGAAACCGATATCGCGCATTGGCTCATTTAAAAAATTGTAAAAACCAGAACAAAGGCTTATGCGTTGGAGTTTATTTGTAATGGAATACCAGTTCCGAATAGTGTACATAAAAGGGAGAGAAAACTGTGTTGCAGACTGTCTAAGTAGCAATCCAGTTGAGGATCCTCCCCCTGCAATGTAAATTGTGTTAATCCTTGTACTCCCGTGTATATAATCGAGTCTGTGTACTCGACCCTTTTTAATAATTATAGAACTTCGTCCTAACTGTGTACGTTTATGCTTCTGGGTTTCCCTGTAATTTTTTTTGGGGTACATATTTGTCCTTTTTGTACTTTTTTTTTATTCGCGTTGTATTTTTCTATTTTGTATTGAATATGGTTCCGCTATCATTTTCATGAATGATTCTTTATTTAAATTGATTATTTTTGTGACTCGCATTTAACTATTTACTGTATAGAATTATATTTTCTTTTTTTTTCGTTGGTTAACTACGATACGTTTTTAAATATACCCTGCGTCAGGAATTAAACGTAAGTCATTCTTTCATTTGATGACCGCTGTGCCGACTAAAATTTAAATGCCCACCCTTATTGTACACCTGTAGACCCTAATTCAAAAAATTTCCCATATACGACTCCTCCCATGTTTTGGGATGCCCTTTTCCATCCTCTACTTATCAGGAAAATGCCATCTTCGGAAAGGAAGGCGTGTGAGGAAATACCCTCGAATGACCAGCGTGAGAGGAAGCCTCCTCGGAATACCCCTTCCAGCTCCTTCACTTTAAATCACGTGCTCCTTGGCGTAGGAAGTTTAGAATATTCAAGAAGGAAGCAGTCCCGCGCTGAGTCACACGAGCCATCTGTATTTGATTTCAGACGCCCCTTGCTCTCCCCCCCCCCCACGATAACGCCGACCTGTCGGCCCCAGGCTTCTCAAGCGGGTCTATTCCCCCACGAACGTAGCTATAATAACCCTACCCCCATATCATAAGGCAAACTTCGCTATCTGATCCGACTCGTTATCTCGAAGTAAGTTTACATAGACTGACGTCAAGAATCCTCTAGGGACGACCATGCCCTGGGACTATCTATCTGATCAGCCACCTGGCTATTTAACCCCAAGTCTTTCATTCCTCTAGGACATCGAGAGTCTGAGGGTCCATCCGTTCAGACCGTTTTGTCTGTTCCCTCGCAAAGTCCTGCAATCTCTGTTCGAGTCGTACCTCGTCGTTAAGATCTCACCAGCAGATCTTCCTTCGTAAAGCTTTGGCCTCTGTTCAGAGAGAAGCTATCGAGCCAGTTTCTTCCCGGAGAACTGTGCTGCCTCCTTCATCTCGGACCCCCTTCAAGACTCCCGTTCCTTCGTTTCTGAGAATCCCTGCCGAGCCGCAGAAACGTCTAGTGTTTGAGATTCCATCTCTCTGGAGGAGAGTTTATCTCGTTCTTCAACAAGAAGTACTCAACCCCCCCCCCTCCATCTACGAGTCCTCCTCGTTAGGACTCTCCGAAAGACTTGGGCCGTTGGTCACTCCCCCCCCACCTCAGATCACCACCACGCTTCAAGGTAAAGCGATCTTGTGTTGTAATCTCCTGATTACACCCCCTTCAATCGTCACCCGCATCTACTTTTGAATTTACTTCCCGCTCAATCGTAATTAATATCTATTGCTTGAGTTAACGTTAATTTTGCTTCTACCCCTTAACTGTAATATTATAAATTGTCACAATCCAATTAACACACTTTATCGAGTAATTTGTTCCCCCTCTTTGTATGTATATATATATTGCCCCATTTATTATTATATATTAAAATTATATTTTGGGGTCTTGTTCTTTATATATCCTTTGAACTGCAACTTGGCAAGCCATTAGATAAATCCCGGTCAACCGGAAATCGCACTCCGTATAAAATCAAGGAGGTGGTCCCCCACTCGTTTAATTGCCAGAAAGAATATCGCAGGTGGCCTCGGGTCGGCTATCTGCCCATGCTTGTGTATGCGCCCTTGCGCCGAGCGAGTATTCACAGGCATACCTCGATAACATGAATAAGGAGAAAAATTAGCATTGCTTGTTTCAGCTTTACTTGCGGAGAGTCTGCACCTACGACGTCTAAGGTTAGATGTGGACTTCTGCCCCACCAGGGTGATGTTTCTGTAAGGGTTTGCCATTGTTCCTGATCAGAGGGATCGTAGTGCGGAAGAACGATAACATTGAGAGCCTCCTAGGTCTTCTGCTTTACTAGCAACTCGAATAACGTGTCCGTTGCTTCCATAATGTTTGCTAGTAGGTGGGAAAAGCCCTCCGGAATTTGGTCTTAGCGGTTATGACATTGTGTGCCCCAATTGCCACCTCGCAGAGACAGTTAGGATTTTGGTCTACCTTGAGAAATTTGAGGAAGTGTCCTTGTAAAGGAATGATATTGTTTTCTTATTGAAGTTACATGACAAGCGCGCAGAAAATCCTGTTACATGAGGAAGGCTTGAGAGAGTGTAGCTTTTACACAGTCATTATTGAAGGGGTTCGTTTGGTAAACACACTCACAATTTATCTTTATTATGGTCTATTGTTACTATTCATATTGGTTGCCTTAAGTCAGAGTACTCGCAGCTTGTGTAGATGGAGAGTGTCGAGGGACGAAGGCGTGTGGCCCAAAAGCCTCAAAAAGGTACACACGTCTGTAAGCCTGGCCGCCACTGTCGGCGCTAGGCTCGGGGACAATTGAATTGAAGGATGTTAATGACCTTCCAACTAGAGTGCAATATTATTAAGGTTAGCTCTTTGAATGGAAATACATTTGCCGGGTTCGTCTCAAGGATTATTTGAAAGATAAACACCTCTACAAAACTAAACTTTAATACAAATAATAAAAGGAACAAGGGGACAAATCTAAATACTAATTAGTACGACCAAAGAATATTATAACGGGAAAAAATTAAGGACACTAGGTCTGGGAAAAATATATAAGTGATCCAATAAGTTGGATTGAAGGAAATACTTAGCAAGTCTATTGGCGTTACACACAATGGGGGAATTCTTCTTAGGATTGGGAACGGAGAGGTGAGACTTACGAGACAATGACTCCTGGTTACTTCTGGTGGATGAACTGGGAAGGTGGAAGACCAATGGCTAGGTCTTCGTCGATGAGGTCCCGATGCGAAGGTGCCCAGAGAGACTACGAAGGGGGGGGTTGAGATTACCTTGGATCCAGGGAGAAATAATCACAAATAGAGATTCGTCTTCGGGAGCGCAGGAAGTCTCATCTAATGTAATTAGCCGAGAGAAACCCAGGACAATCTTCCGGGGCGTAAACAGGGTTTCTGTAATCTTTCTCTGATCAGGGCGGATTAAGCAAGGACGATCTTCTGACGAGATCACAATGGCGAGGGGACCACTTCACGGCGGACTCATACACGGATCTAGGTGGCAAGAAAATCGGGCTCTCTCTAGCTCCTGAGGTTTTGCAGATTTCATCTTAAATAGGAGCCACAGCCATGGTCGTCATAAGGCTGTGCGCAACAAGGCGTCCCGAAGGATATGGGACGCGGCTTAAGCAAACATGGACCTTAATAATTTTGGAGCATCGACGAAACGAAAGGGAAATAAGCGAGATTCCCTTCTTTCCCCAAGGGGGGGAGGGGAGATGAACACAGTTGCTGAGCCTCGGAGTGGGACGGCGTTATCAAACTGGGGAAAGACGGTAATAAAGCACCCAAAATTAAATATAGCTGCGCTGATCCGTCTCGACCAGGGAAATTTTGTGTGATAACGGCGTATTGAGTTTCATGCTCCCACAGAAAGCTTCTTGGAGGTTGAAGTTAAAGCCTAGCACATGGCTGGGGCGATGGTGACAGGGAGAGATGTAAGCCAATAACCACTCTCTGCCTATCCGGAGTCTCAGAATATATAGGCCACGAATAGCGTGATGTTGCCGTGTGTGTCCATCATGGCGTTGCAAACGGTCGTGGACCAATCATCCAATCCCTATAGCGTATCGGGCTATTTAAACTTTCCAAATATTTTCGATAAGGTGCCAATTCCTAATGCTCTATAATTATAGCATTAAGGAATTGTAGCAAATTGAGTCGAAAATTGGCTGACTGATCGATGGCAGGTATTAATAATCAATGTCAAACGTCCAATTGAACATCTCTTACGAGCGAAGTTCCTCAAGGTTTTTAAAAGGGATCCTTGCTATTTAAAATTTACGCAAACTATATAAACACAGAGTTAGTGTCTAAGATTTCAAATTCTGCTGATGACTGTGAATTGGGTAAGGGTTTATATAATTAGTGAACTGGATAGCCTAGATTTTCAAAACACACGTGATCAGACGGATAGCTCCTCCAGCAGTGAGATTTGCCATTTAGCCTAAACAAGGTCTGTTGATCATAAGTCGCGTGCTCTCACTTATTATAATTTATGACTTTACGACTTTAAAAACATTCAGTAATTTCAAGGCTAAACTTGAGAGGACCTTGTCAGTTATATAATTCGAAAGAGAATGTAAAACAACATAAGGGTATCAAATTTCGTTAGAATCAACCAAATACTTATGATGTTATTACCAAAACAAAATCAATCCCGGGCTAACCTTGGAATGAACTTGCCAATTATATCATTCGAAAGAGAATGTAAAACAACATAAGGGTTTTTAATTTCATTAGAATTGGCTGAATAATTACAATGTTATTGAAACGGGGACCGACATAGTGAGACGTAGAGTCACCCACGACTTAGAATTGAAAAGTAATGCATATTGGCATAAACAATCACAAAAATGAAAACCGGATATTTGTCAGAACAATGATAGTAACAGAAAAGGAAAAAAACCCCGACATTTGTGTCAAACAGTTGTCATCCACAAATTGGTCCTGAACTGTTGTGAAAATGGGCTGAGGAAGCACGTTTTGCTACTATATTGAGTTCGTGGCAGTGTTCTTGTGCAACGTTGTTAGCTCTACAGGTCCCTTAGATGAAAAGCAGTCACAAACATGGGTCGTGTCCGGATGTTTCACCGTGGGCATGACAAAGAACCGTTGAAAACCCTCCCCTTTTCTGCTCAAAACTACGGATATTCCTGAAGCTCCAAACCAGCGGAATGAAGCTTCTTCAAAGAATACCACTTTGTCCCAGTCTTTTCTACAAAATTGAAGGCTATCCGTAAGATATTCTTGGTCAGATGATGCTTCTTCGTAGCCCTTCTCGAATTGAGACCTTTTTCGAAAAGTATCCGCCTCATTTTGCCCACTGAAGCGTTCACACCTGCTCTTTCCGATCGTGAACCAGCTTGGCAATGGAGGCACCCGATCCTTGAACAGGTGGCCTTGGCGTTCCTTTGAAGCACTTGGGCGTCCAGAGAAGACCTCTTGTCAGCAGTGTAACCAATCTTTTAAAAGTCATTTTAGTACACTTTGGTGCATAGCAACAATGGTCACACGCTTTTCTTTGGAAAGAGCCATTTATGGAATTGAAAAAGATTCAAACATTTATTTTGCAAAAAATATATTACGAATTAGATTATAATTACAAATCATTCATTTAACCCATATTTTTCGAATTATTTTACCCTTTTGATCGAATAGCAAAGCTCCGGGGACTGAAACTCGCCTCCTACAGGAAGAGGACCAGAGCGCGATTTTGGATTCAGCGAAGGAATACACCGTTTTTTCTTATTATTTTTGAAGTGCTGACTTTTTACCGCAATAAATTTAAATATTAGAATAGTTATTCCGATTAAGTAAATTTTAAAAACAAGTGAAAAATTAAGAATAAATATTAGTTTCAAAACTTTTGCTCATAACTGTAGAAGTAAAAAATAGAGAAAATAATTTCAATAATTTGAAAGATTAGAAAAAGTGCACGCAAGATCGTCAAAACTACCCCCCCACCCATCTAAGAAAGCACAGCTATAAAACGCGGAGTGAAACATATTCCTAAGCTGTTTAAATTCAATTTATGTGGAATGATTTTGTCAAACAAAATATTTAATGTCTGGAAGAAGTTGTGAAAAGAAATTGTTTCTTGTATTAATGAAGAAACTTTAAAACAGGTTAGATAAATTTATCAGAAACTTCAAGAAATGAAAGGTAAATTCAGAAGACGGAAACCAAATTATACCTTTACTATCAAATTTCATAGTTGTATTCATCAATTCAACTCGACTAAGTATCTTTTCAATTTTTCATTTTTCATTTTTCATTTTTCATTACCTTTGTTATTCTCTCGACATAAAATAATAAATACATCTAAGAATGGTCATGGTCCGTCTCCATAGAGAGGGTTTCTCTTTAAGGATCGTAAGGTGTATAAGGCGCATACATTCATTGCAACACACACACACACTATCAATCTTTACTTCCTCTTTCCTTCTCTATTTCTTTCCTTATCTCCTTCTTTCGTTTTATTTTTTCATTTCTTTTAGATTTTCCTCTTCCTTCTCTTCAATAATTTTGATTTGCCCATCATTTTTTTCATTCTTTTCTTCTTTTTCCTTAATTTTGTTCTTTTCCTTCTTTCCTTTTCCCTTCTTCTCGTTCTTTCTATCGCTTTTCCTTGTCTTTCTCTTCCTTTCCTTTTTCGATACTTTAGGTCCCTTTTCCTTCTTTAACTCTTCTTTTCCTTTTATTTCCTCTTTCCTTTTTCTGTTTTCCTTCCTTTCCTTCCTTCTGTGATTTCCTGTCTTTTTTTCTTTCTTCATTTTTCTTATTTAACTTCTTTCTTTCCATTTCATCTTTTCATTCTTAGATTTCTCTTCTTTTCATTCCTTATTTTTCTTATTTTCCTTCCTTCTTCACTGCCCATGTCGTAGAATGGACTCTCGACGATATACCATATATAACTATTCGTTGAGGGAACTTCTTTAATTATCTTTAGAGTGCGTGGATGTCTGGCTGGTCGATATTATGTATCTTCGATATGCTTAAGAAGTGGAACTGAGCTCATGGATAATAATATTGCTATCATTAATAAAATAGAGTTTTATTAATAATAACTACCAACAACACACAAAACGGAAAATATTGACATAAAAAGAGAATGGAAAGGGGCGTGGGGAATCGAGTTAATCCGAGGATTAAAAGATTTAACAAAGGTAAAACAAATATTAAGTTAAAGAGATGGGATGGTTCGCTAAACCATTTAAAGCACAGGATAGAGTTGACAAAAGGGTTAAATACTCAAAGGTAACGTTCGGCTTACGTAATTTATACTTGTTGTGCAGAGGAAGGCGGCGCGAAGGAATTTTCGGTCCACTTGCGAGTTCCAGCCGAAGGGGGGAAATAAAATGATCCTGACGTGGCGTCTTGGGAATGAGAACCGTTTCTCGACGAACGGCTTGAAGAACCATGGCGGTTCTACGTTGTTCTCTTCTGAACAACAGGGGGGGGGGGGTGAGAACCTTTTGCTCTTGTCTACAGGCTCAAGAATAATGGCTGTTCTAAAAGTGTTCTCTTCTGAACAACAAGGGAGAAGGGTGAGAACCGTTTCTTGGCGAACGGGCTCAAACGAACAATAGCTGTTCTATGTTGTTCTCTTCCAAACAACAAGGGGGGGGGGGTGAGAACCGTTTCTTGTCAACGGGCTCGAACGAACAATGGCTGTTCTAACGTTGTTCTCTTTCTGAACAACAGGGGAAGGGTGAGAACCGTTTCTTGGCGAACGGACTCAAACGAACAATCGCTGTTCTACGTTGTTCTCTTCTCAACAACAGGGGAAGCCTTGTGGACTCGGCGTCGAAGGCTCAAACCTTGGCACTCAATGGATATTGTCCTTCTTCTGGACAAGTGATGGTGAATCTCGAGGTCGAGGTCCCTTGGCGCACAAGGTGAGAGAAGGTCGGGGTGATGTTTCACAACGAAAATCTGGATCTCAAATCTGATCTTAGCGGTAAAGTTTCCATCTAAATAGTCGAGACACTCCCTTGGGGACAATGGAGTGGGAGCTTCGAGGGAATGCACAGCCGAGCCTGAGAACAAGCTTTATCTGCCCATAAGCCTAACTCAATCTGGCGTGATCGGTGGATGGGGTGAACGGGGGGGAGGAGGGATGATAAACCTTCTTGTTTAAACATTGACTCCGGTGGCTGCGATAAGGCGCCTAGCTTCAAAGTGAAGATTCACGTGGGTAGCATCGTGGTTTTAAATAACATGTAATAGTGGTTGAAATTAACGCGGCCTCAACCCGTTCTATCACACCCTTCCCCCTTCTTTTCCTTCCTCCTCTTCCTTATAATCGTTTCCTCTTTTCCTGACTCTCCCTTCTGTTTCTTCCTTCTTTGCATTCTTCCATTTTTTCTCAACCTAACCTGGCCATTCGACTCGTAAAACAACTCAAAATCATCAAATAAATCTAACAAACGCAATCAACTTGATCTAACCTTCCTAACGCATCAAGCAGCACAAAAATCAACAAATAAGACCTAACATAGAAAAGGCTGCAAAATTCATTAGATCCCTTTCGTATGCCTTGGGGAATCATCAATTAAATCCAAGCAACGTCAGGTATCCTGCTAGCAATAAATTAGTATTATTTGTCCCGCTAGCAGAATCCAGAGGAGATATATCCGCATAGAGTGAATTCTGAAAGAGGATTCATCAAATAGCGTCTCACCTGTCCAGTTAAAGCCATTGTATTTAATGATTTTCCTAAACATTCATAATTCTTACTTCTTTTTTTTAAATGCGGATAAAAAAGCCACCTCCTTGAAAGACAAAAATAAGGGAGTCTTTGTACCAGAGAATAAGGAAACCGGCCATTCTCTGCCTCATTTTCTGATTTTTGGATGAAGAACTCAAAAATATTTAAGGAAAACCACAGAACAATTTAAGCGTAGAAATACTTAGAAACAAGTTAAGGTAAAGTTTATGAGAGAATATTGGGTTTTTAGGCGTGTAGAACCTGGTGTTGGTGGCAGTTATATGGTTTGGAGGAAGTTGCAGCCAGTTTGCCCTCCAAATTAGCCGCAATAAAAGGCCAATTTCTTTCATTTGACGTCGTTTGGCATCGTTCAAGGAAAACGCGAGAAGAATCCAAAATCGCCTCCTGATTTCGAGAAGGACGTGGAGAGGCTTTCGGAAAGAAGAGGGAAAATGACAGTCAGAAAAAACTCGACTGCAATAAATTGTAAAGATAGAAGAATGTCTATGACAATAGAAGCAAAACATGTGGATACACTATGCTGTAATAAGGATTACCAAGCAGAGTATAGAAAAATGTTTAATATTCTTTCAAGCACATGAACGCTCCTTGTCTAGTTGGGGTCTGAGCGCAGTAGTCCCTCATCACATCCTATACTTCTCCTGATACTCAAATCCCAGCTGGCTATGGGTAATGAAGCGGACGTGGCCCTACCACTCTTCAATACGATCAACCCCATCTGGCCCTAAGTCACCAACACTGTCGAACAAGTGTCATCAAACATATTTGCCTTTCAATTTCTGTGATTTCTCGGAGAGGCTCCCACAGGCCTTGTATGCGGAGTATGGATAATACCAATACCGCCCTCAAGCTCGTTTCGTAGGAGGCGATTAAACCCGAATATCGGTTCACTGGCCTGAGAAGCCGATTGGCTATCATTTTCTCAAAATTTGAGAAAATGATATCCAACGAGATGGAGTGAACGTCATTGTTCCGCGCTGGTAATCTGTTAACAACCTTAGGAAGCCTCCGAATAATGTTTCCCCTTTGAAAGGCCTAATTGGCATTTGGAGCTTTTCATTTATTCAATTCCAATGGTGAGTTTTAAAAATATTTGATGCCTTGTTTTTTTAATAGCCTATATGCGTTCCTTTGACAACGGTATAACTTAATTAGGTGCCAGATATGTTTTGGTATGTTTTGAGACGAGTAATAAGATTTAATGCAGCTTGAAGCAAGATAAGACCTTTAAATTTTACGGATTTAGAGAGGCATTTGTTAAGTTTTGTGAGTTCTAAAATAATTCTTTCATCTCTTAGAGGAAAGGAATCATTCAGACTTAGGAAGACCCGTGATCCAAGGAGATTCTTTTGTTTATGTGACTCTCTAAATTTCTCTTGTCCTCACAGTCCAATTTTGATCAGTTGCAAAATCTAGTTAGAAGATAACATTTTATTTTGGGTGCAAAATTTAGGATATCTTATATATCTCTCTTATATGTTTTACGAGTCGAATTTTCTTCAAGGAAAATAACTTTCTTGGGACTATTGAAGTAAAAGCTCATATTTTAATATTAAATTAGACTAAACTTGACTATTTTAACTTACCACACACAGCCAACTTGAAGAAAAGGCAATTCGAAAGACACCAGAGAGGGTGGCGAGGGTCGTAAAAGGGATCAGAAATTTCTTAGGCAAATTTTTAAGGAGGGATTTAAAAGTAACCGACATTTAGAAAAAAAATGTTCGTACCTATGAATCTACCGGTGGTAGATCGGAACTGGGGGAGCTTACGTGAAATGCACATAACGGTCGCATTGGTGAGCTTGAAATCCCCGGGCCACTCCTCGTTGGAGGGACGGTGTCCGAGTTGTCTTGTTTGTTTTTGACACCAACCAGCGATGGTGAGATCCTTCTTGACATCAAGGAGGGGTAACACCCTTTCGGTCTCAGGAATATGTGGACTAAAACGCCGGAGAGAGCAGGATATTGTGCTGCGAAGGCTGGGATGAAAATGGTAGTGGTATTGTGAATGGCTATGTGCGTTATCATGCGTGTGGAGCTACCCACCGCCGTGTTGTAAGTAGCAGCGTATCCGCCAATGGACGTCCTCTTCAAGACGCTGCTGAAATTATTATGCTCGCTTTAAATTGTCATAAATCTAAGTCCATATCGTGAGGCGAGTGGGGGCTCCGAAATGAAGATGTAGAATAGGGAAGTCTTGGCCAATATTTAGAATTAAGTGAAAACAACAAATTCGAAGTGGAATCACCAGGAAAATATTACCATGCGACAGGATTTTATTTAAAGATGAAGTCGACGCCTGTATTGAATCTAAATTCATTAAGCATAACAAAATACTTGCCATTTTTAACTCGATTACCTCATCTTTAGGCGAAATTGAAGGCAATTAATTATCAGTCCCGTATCACGGCGACGTTAATGAGGAGGGGCCATATCCGGGCATTCAATTCCTAGCCTCTTCCGCTCGTCGATTCTGTTTCCGAAATATCTCCGAATCTTTGAGGCTCAAGGGATTGATTTAATTGGGGAAATAATCCAATTTTCTATCAGGTACAAAATTGGTACTACCTACTGTGCAAGCATACACGTCAGAACCTCTTACACGCAAAGCCTGATGCATGCATACTCACGTAGATGCACATCGTGTACATGCAATAATGTTTTACATAAAAACGCGTTTGAATGCATCTGCCACCATCACATGTGTAAAAAGAGGGATCGTCCTCAATCGCTAAATCCGGCAAAAGGATGACAAAGGACTTCTCTTATATTTTTGATTTTCTTCTTCTTAGAAGGAGGGAAGTGCGACAAGGAATGAAGTCACAGGCTAAGAACGAACTAACTGAGGTGGAGCTAACAGGGATCGGACTGGGTTTTAAGCAAAGACGAGGTTTTCTCATTTTATCATCTCCTTAAAACCTCAAAATCTCATCATCTTCTCCTATACGCCTATGAGGGCCTACATATATTCGCCTTAATTTTTATATAAACGAGGCGTTAGAAGAAGCAAGGAGCCATTTTTAACATGGCTTTATAGAAATTTCTGGTCTCTGAAAATGAATTGACAGTTTTAGAATCAAACTAAGCTCCTTGATTATAACTCCTCTTTTTTTAAAAGAAGAATGCCCCCCCGCTCCTGGAAACAAAGTCAAGGAATGGTAAACTGAGGAATGGGCTATTTAGTGTTGGCGGAAGGTGGCAACCATATTTTAGAGGAATGATAAAAAAGCTAAAACTTAAACAATTCGATTGATAAACAATGAAAACTAAAAATAACTTAGTTGATATTCCATAATTGATGGCAAATAGGAGACAAGAAAAGAGATTAAATCCGGCGATGAGACAGATGGACACAAATGGGTATAATATTTAACCAGAGTATCTCTTAATTGAAAAAAAAAACGTAATACTTGAGAAAAAAATCAGGAAAAAAATAAAATAAAGACCTGTGGAGGTGAAAATAAAATAATTTCAAAACATACAGTATATCGTTAGATGGAAAGAACATTAAGTTGTGAAGAGAAAAACATAAATAAATGTTTAAGGGGAAAGAACGAAAAATCAATGCATGATAAAGATAAGTTGAGATAACTCAACTATAATGAAACAACGAAACAAGTAGCCGAGAAGAGAGATATGATAGACAAATACTGACCTCCGGATGTGATTTTCCCCGTGTTAAAATAGGCTTTGAAACGAAGAGCTTTGATGGTGCACGTGTGTTTACATTCGCACAATAAGAAAATAATGAAGATAAATGATTTTTTTATTTCATATGGAATAACTAATTGAACAAAATAACATAATTGGAAGAGACAAGGTAGTATTTATCATGAGGCATGGCAGGGATAGTTAAATTGACAAAATCGTGAGGAGACAAAAGAGCAGAACAAATGAAACGACCAAAAAAACTTATGGAAGAGAAAATAATGAAAACCTGCAAAAATGCTGACGACCATTTTTGTAGGTTGGCAGAAAAATCTTTTTATCAAACTTTTTTTTTGAGAACATCGAACGCCCTTGTTCATCTTTTGGGGGTTTATACAGACAGACGCGTAAAAGATAGGAGATATAAAGAAATGCAAAAGACATTCGAGAGAGAGAGAGAGAGAGAGAGAGAGAGAGAGAGATCACCAGGTTAGGAGGGGGGGGGGGAATGGAGGCGGAAGCAGTGTCACTCTTATAAGTTTCATAGTAATTGTAAATTATTTAAGACACGAATACACATAAGGTGTAAAAATGTGTGAACGAGATAAAAATGAGAGGAAAACAGATTGTAGAATAAAATAAAATTATATTTTGAGAATAGAGCTTGAGCAAGAATGTGGAGATTGTGTGTTTGGCTGAGAGCGCGAATTACGGATAAATATATCAGTATGTCGTAGAATAGGCTCTCGACGATATACCATATATAACTATTCATTGAGGGAATTATTCTAATATTTCGAGTGCGTGGTAATCTGATTGACCGAGGTTATTTATCTTCAATATGCTTAAGAAGTGGAACTGAGCTCAAGGATAATAATATGGCTATCATTAATAAAATAGAGTTGTATTAATTAAACTATCAACAATACACAAAAATAAAATGTTTACATAAACGGAGAATGGAAAGGGTGGTGGGAAAATCTGACTAATCCGAGGATTAAGATTTGGAGAGATTTAAAAAGGTAAACAAATAAAAAATAAAGGGAGGAGGGATGGTTCGCTAAAGCATTTAAAGCACAGGTTAGCGTTGACAAAAGGTTAGATGATTAAAGGTAATGCTCAGCTTACGTAATTACAAAGTTGTTGTGCAGAGGAAGACGATGCGAAGGACTATTCTGTCCACTAGCGATTTCCAGCCGAAGGGTTCTTAGGGGGGTTGTCCTTAGCGAAGGGAAAGAACTGTCTCCGAAGAGTGGGAGCGAAGTTGGACTCGGAGGTACGAGCGATCTTTGTGACAGCAAATCGGGGATATTCTAGATGAACAATGGAGGTTATTGTTGAAACAAAGCGTTCTCTTGAAGAACGTTAAAAAGAGGGGAATTAAATTATCTTGACGTGATGTCTTGGGAATGAGAACCGTTTCTTGATGAACGAGCTTAAAGAACAATGGCTGTTCTAACGTTGTTCTCCTTCTGAAAAAAACAGGGGGGGGGGTAAGAACCGTCTCTTGTCAACGGGTTCAAAGAACAATGGCTGTTCTAACGTTGTTCTCTTTCTGAACAACAGGGGAGGCTTGTGGACTTGGCGTCTCGAAGGCACGAACCTTGGCACTCAAGGGATATTGTCCTCTTCTGGACAACAAGGTGGAACTCGAGGTAGAGAGCTCCTATGGTGCACAAGGGAGACCGGATCGGCGTGATGCCTCGCGAAGATAATCTGGATTTGATCTGCTTCAATCGGGAAAGCTATGATATAAATAGTCGAAGCCATCCCCTTAGCGTAGGGGACAATTGAGTGGGAGGCTCCGGGGAAATGCTCTGGTCGCGCCTGGGAAAATACCTTATCTGCCCATAAGCCTAACTCAATCTTGCGAGATCGACGTATGCAGGCGAAACGGGGGAATGAACCTCCTTGATTAAATATTGGCTAAGGTGGCGATAACGCGCTCTGCTTCCTCTCGCAGATGCACGTGGGTAGCAATGTGTTTCTAAACATGTGATAGTGGCTGAATTTAAGCGACCTCAGACCGTTCTATCACACAGTAATATTTTGAGGCGCTTCCGAGTTTTTAGTCTGCAATAGCACTCATATGTCATAATAAGAATTTGAAAAATATTTTCCGAATAAATATCACTTAAATAACCTTGCTTAAATAAAGAAAATAAAATTACCATAAACTAAAAATTATATGGAGTTCTTTAAAACTTTCAAACGTTATTTTTTCTAACCTAAGGACTGAACTGATGGTTAGTTATAGGACTTATCATAGATTTTACCACTCCCGAATTTGTATGAAATTATTCCTCTGATAATACTATTGTTTCTTTACGGATAATATTCCTTGATTAAAAAAAAAAATCACTTCTGGATGCCTAGTATATCACTAGTTTATGTGTGACTTTTTGTAATATTAAACTAAAAATACGGTATAGATTATTTTAGTTATTTTCAAGGGAGTTGGATGGAATTCTTGGCGGTGTTTGGTGAGGATTGCGATAGCGAGCGATGGGATCTTGAAACGGCCTCGAAGGAAACACTAAAGCTGAGAGTCGGATCTGAAGGCGATAAAAAGAGATCCCAGAGGTGAGTGTCAAATCAAGTGTGTTTTTAGTGGTGAGGGGTAAGTGTTATACTGGTTTTCGGATTATGGGGTGGTATTGTTTCATTTTGGGTGTTTGGTCATTAATAGGGTTTGGAGACAAGGTCTCCTGGTTATATTGCAACATTGGTTTCATTTCCGTTGTTTCCTTATTTTTTATTTATTTTTTCTATAACTTTTCAGTTTTTTAGTCAGGCTTTTAGTCGCGTGAGGGTCAGGTGGCAAGGGACTCTACATCTCAATATGTCGGTCGGTCCCCGTTTTGCACTTTTTTTGGTTTTTGTAATAACATCATAACTATTCAGCCGATTCTAATGATATTTGAAAACCTTATGTTGTTTTACATTCTCTTTCGAATGCTATAATTGTCAAAATCATCTCAAGGTTAGCCTAGGAATTATTATTTTGGCAATAACCATAGCTATTCGTCCGATTCTAACAAAATTTAAAACTGTCGAGGAACGACACAGTCTGTCCCACTGTCTAATATGGGTAGTTACGTAATTGAGTCAGACCGGCAAATCTCGGTCCTGTACTCAGGCAGGTATTCAGCGAAGGGATGGCAATGGCCTGCCAAAGTAAGAGTTCGACTTAATTACAGGTTGGCTATTCGAAACGGGAACTCGTTTGCCAGATTCAACTCAGGAATTATTTAAGGAAACACCTCTACAAAAATAAGCTTTAATACAAGATAAATGATTAAATATGGAGATAATAATAATAAAGGAAATTAGCACAAAGGTTAGTTTGACAATGAAATTTATAGCGGGCAGGAATTAATGGAAACTCAGGAATTATTTAAGGAAACACCTCTACAAAAATAAGCTTTAATACAAGATAAATGATTAAATATGGAGATAAGAATAATAATGGAAATTAGCACAAAGGTTAGTTTGACAATGAGATTTATAGCGGGCAGGAATTAATGGAAACTGGGCCCGGGAAATATTAATTCATTTGATATTTGAAATAAGAGGAGTAAGAATACTAAATATTTTCGTTATGCGATTATGGAGTCTTCTTAGTACTTGAGAGAATGAGGTGACTTACTAGGGTAGGATTCTGGATTATCTCGGATGATTAACAGGAACAGAAGACCAGTCACCAGGTCTTCGTAGAACGAATTCGGGGTATGAGCGTTCAGGAAACTCCAACGGGTTTTCGATTACTCTGACTTCCCGGGAAAAGGGGAACGACCAGAGTAGAGACTCGTCAACGAACGGCGTAGAATCTCCACGAAGACGCATGAGAAGAGGCGAGCACAGGACAGTCTTCTGAAACGTAATAAAGTAGTGGTAATCTTCATCTGAACAGAGCGGATTATGGAGAGGATCTGCTCAAGAGATCATAATGACGAAGCTCGGTTCGACTAGTGTATATATGCACTTGATATGGGCGACAAGACTTCCTTACTCGCACTCTCTGATGAGAACTGTGCACTTCGTTTTAAATAGGGGAATTCGTCTGGAGACAAGGAGAGGGGGGACGCGAGACGAGCGAGGTTCCAAGGGATAGCCTGGCATCAGACTTTGCAAACAAAGGAGTTTGATATGCGAAGTTTTGACGAGGGAGACACCAACGGCCACACGGTCGGTCAACGCTATCAGAGTGAAGGACGGTGGTCATAAATGGAAACAAAAATAGCTGGCGCCAATCTAGGCATGATAAAATTAAGCCACAAGGCGGGTTCGCATTTACACCTCTACGTCTCCTCCTTTCTCAAGCCAAAAGATTTTCAAGAGCGTAGGGGATGGAAATTTTTTGTCATTCTACCCCAAATGGGAGAGATACTAAAGGGAGGAAATAGGCTACCTTGCGGGATACATGCTAATTGGTGAGGCATGGGATTCGGCCTTAACGACAATAAAATTAATCCACATGAGGTATGGAACTTAACAAAGGTACATACATAAAAACAAACAGACAAAAGAGAAAAAAACCAATAATTATCACAAGAAAAATAACGACAACAAAAAAAAACAATTACAGGCAATTTATACAAATGACAAAAAACTCTTAGTTATTTACATATCCAAATGAATGGTATTGTTCTTAGGTGATTACATTTTTAAAAGAAAGGGAATAATCCTTATATCGGATTTTTGCTGAGGCAGTCAGCGATACAATTTTCAGAAAGGTTTAGTCTGGCTACCTGACCATTATAATGGCGGACCAGTATTCCGAGATGGAAGGCTCGATTATTCACATCTTTATCAGGTTATCCACCTCTGCATTAAATGCTGAGCAGAGGTAACAACAAGGAGTAACAACAAGGAAAGAAGGTACCCTAGGAGACCTCACGGTCCATTCAACGAGGGTACCTTTGGACTAGCAATCGAGCGGGCACATGGCTGTTCAATTGTTTTGCGTCCCTAAGCGGCCACTTTTCAAGACCTTGTCTAGTCTTGACTTGAACTGGTCAACAGATTCACTGTTGACAACTTCCACTGGAAGTGCGTTCCACTTACCGCAGATACTGTAAGTGAAAAGATTTCCACAGAGATTGCGGTTGTAACGCTTCAGTTCAAGTCTGAAGCCGTGATTGCGCGTTCTGTACTCACTCAGTGTGAAAATATCCCGGTAGTCATCATTGTCAAACCCTCGAAGTATTTTGAAAACTTCGATGAGCTCACCACACAGTCTACAGGTTTCCAGCGAGAACAGATCTAATTCCCTTAGTCTATCCTCATAACTTTTATGTCGGATAGAGGGAATCAGCTTGGTTGCCCTGGCTTGTACGCGTTCCAATCGCGATGTCCTTTCGCAATGAAGGACTTCAAAATTGTACCGCATACTCCAGGTGTGGTCGGACAAGTGAGTTGTACAAGCACAGTAAAATCTCCTGGTTCCGATAACCAAACTGGCGCTTAATATAGCCTAGCATCCTTTCGGCTTTCTTCTCCGCCTCAATGCACTGTTTCGAGAACTTGAGGTCACTAGTGATTGTTACACCCAAGTCCTTCTCAGTGTCGGTGGATTCAATAACAGTGCCCTTAAGGATATACTGAGATTGGGGGTTTCTGTGGCCGATATGAATCACTTTGCATTTGTTCACGTTAAAAGGCATTTGCCACGTGTCCGACCACTTCCCAATCTTTCCAAGATGATCTTGAAGGCGGGCAGTATTTCCATCCTTTGCAACGTTCATACCAAGCTTGGTATCGTCGGCAAATTTGGAAATCTTGGCAACCATGTCACCGTCCATGTCGTTGACGTAGATGATGAATAGTAGTGGTCCCAGGACAGAACCTTAAGGCACCCAGCTAGTAACGGGCACCCACTCAGAAGCCTGTCTATTCACCACCACCCGTTGCCGTCTGCCACTTAGCCAGTTCTCGATCCAGCCGGCTACCTTTTCGTCTATGCCCAGCGCTCGCACTTTTCGGAGAAGGCGGCGGTGTAGGTACCTTATCAAAGGCTTTCTGAAAGTCTAAGTAGACCACATCCACCACTTTGTCCCGATCGTGCTCACTGAAGACGAAGTGGAAGAATTCCACAAGGTTCGTCAGGCATGACCGTTGCCTTCGGAAGCCGTGCTGGTAACTCCTCAGTAGCAGGTTTGACTCTAAATACGACGTCACTTTGTCCACCATCATGCTTTCCATGAGCTTACAAACTATCGAAGTCAGACTGATAGGTCGATAATTTGACGGTTGGCTTCGGTCTCCTTTCTTGAAGATAGAAGTCACCTCTACTTCACGCCAGTCTCTAGGAACGCATTTTGTCCGGATTGACATGTTGATGATTGCGCTCAGGTGTCGTGACACTTGATCGCGCACTTCTTTAAACACTTTAGGTAGAAACCCATCCGGGCCAGGTGACTTATTCTTCATTAGGTCAGTGATCTTCTTTTTGATTTCTCCTTCGGTGAAGTCCATATCCTCCAGCTTTTCCCCCCGAGTAGGAATCCGTCGGCTGGGGGATGGGATTACACTCTTCAGTAAACACTGAAGAGAAGTAGTCGTTGAGGAGGTTAGCATTTTCTGCATCTGAATGCTTTAATGTCCCCTCCTCATTCCTCAAAGGGCCAATCGTTCGACGGATTGGTTTGCGGCTGATTACATATCCAAAGAACTCCTTGGGATTCTCTTTACAGAGTCTCGCCACTCGGAGTTCCTCAGACCGCTTAGCCGCCCTTATACTGGCCTTCACTCTCCTGGCTAGCCTCCGGTATTCGTCAAAGTCACCCGAGATCTTCGATTGCCGGTACACAGATCTCTTCTCCCTAAGCAGTTGACTGATTTCTCGATTAAACCACTTTGGTTGAACAGAAGACCGACGGGGGCATTTCAGAGGGATGAAACGCGATTGAAGAATCATGAATGTGGTTTTGAAACAATTCCACGAGTCTTGCACAGCCTCGCACACTTCTAGCCTTACGTCAGTCAGTCCAGAACGAAGGCTTGCAAAGTCTGCTCTTCTCAAGTCAAGTTTCCTTGATTGACTGGCAACAGACCATACCTTCGGGATCTTGACGCTAAATCTAACTAGCTGGTGATCACTGCCACAGAGCTCTTCGCCTACAGAGAGATCCTTAACGATATCATCCTGAGAGGTGAAGACCAAGTCGAGGATATTGTCTCCTCTCGTCGGTTCTCTGACCCATTGAGTAAGGAACTCGTTGTTGGCGAACTCCAAGAGTAGCGCGCTCTCGCCACAGGCTGCTCTGGTTTCCCAGTCAACTTGGCTGTTAAAATCGCCCATAACGATGCACACTCTGCCTTGAACCAGCTCACCCAGCAGCTGGTACAGTTCCCCGTCCTTCTCAACGGGTTGAGAAGGAGGTCCTGTATCTGACAGGACCGATCTCTAGGTCAACGCCTAGGAGTTTGTGGTCAGATATAACGTTGGAGTTGGTAGATTTGATTGTATCCTTGACATACAACATTACACCGCCACCCTCTCTGTCTGGCCTATCTTTGTGGAAGAGTTGGTAGACAGGAACCGTGAATTCGCCTTCAAATTCTCGGTTTGAGGTTTTTATCCACGATTCTGTTATGGCTACCATTTCGGGTTCTTCCGTCGCTACGAGGCCACGGAGCTCAGGAAACTTGTTCCTGATTGACCTCGCATTGAACAGACGAACTTTCAGGGAGTCCTCTAATGTAGGACCCCCTATACTCTTCCGTTTTCCGGCTTATTGTTTGTCGTGGTGGCACCATTTTTGACAACCTCCGAGAAGGTTGTTTGGGAAGTGACTCGGGCGTACTGGCGTACGTCCGCCTTCCCAATGGGCCGGACACTCCTTTCGGTGCGTTTCACGACATCCTGGATGAGGTTAGCTAGAAACGCCTTGCCCTTAAAGGAGAGGTGCACCCCGTCCCTTTAGTAGAGGTTTTTTCTACCATAGAATACGGCGTACGGGTCGACAAAAAGACACCCTCCGCCGTACAGAGGTCTGCAAGGCGCCTGGTTAGAGACATGCTCCTCAGGTGGGCAGTCCGGTTCGGACCCCACCTCGGGAGCATCCCCACCACGACGCGTCTGCGGGTTTTCAATCCACAGTCGTCGACAGCGCCCATAACTGTCCTCATAATCTCGCCTGTAGGGCCTACTCTACCTCCTCTGAGGTAGAGGTCGTTGCCCGCTCTATAAGGGCAACGACTGAAGTCTCTGAAATCTGAGACTCCTCGGCCTTAGCTCCTACCTGCTTATTCCCACAGCCTTGGAGGCAGCTCACCTTAACGCTTGTGCGAAGGCGGGCCACTAGCCGGGGCTTCAGACCCCGTGCTTGAGAATCACCAATAAGGGTGACTCTTGCACATTGGTCTGCAGACGACTTAGTCTTTCCTTTCGGAGGCGACTTGCCGCTTTCCTCTTGCATCTCTAAATTTTTCTTCTTCTTCTTCCTCTTCTTCTTGTCTTCCTTTGTTATTTCTTCTTTTGTTTCCCGTTTCTCTTCTTCTGCTTCTACTTTCTCGTCCTCTGTTTCCACTTTCTTTTCTTCTCTTTCTACTTGCTCTTCTTCTCTTTCTACTTTCTCTTCTTCTATTTCTACTTTCTCTTCTTTCTTTTCTTATTTTTGGCACGGGGTAAGCCTTGGTTTGAACGGGTTCTTGGGTGATCAGAGAGATGCCATGTGTAAAATCACGTGCACACCCGGGCTTCTCGCATATCACGTTTGCGCATAGGCTAATCATGCAGCCAGATGGACCTTTTGTGGGGGATCCAAATGGGGGCTTAAATCCAACTCGGAGGGACTTCTTCATGTCGACCAGGGAAAACGGGTACACGAAA
The DNA here is from genome assembly GCA_963969495.1 of Ceratothoa steindachneri. Taxonomy (NCBI): domain Eukaryota; kingdom Metazoa; phylum Arthropoda; class Malacostraca; order Isopoda; family Cymothoidae; genus Ceratothoa; species Ceratothoa steindachneri. Next base: position 79,791,947 of record OZ018319.1, read on the forward strand.
TTCTTTGTATGATTCAACACAGACTGTTTGTATTAAATTAAGGAGCTCCGGGGGATAAGAGGCACCTATTCGCTCCTCTTCATCAAGAGCGACGATATTATTTATACATGCTCGTCGGTGGTACCACTTGAGCATGTTAATGTGATAAAGTTTATTACCGGAAGAGGTCTAAATTAAATAATTCACAGGTCCTCGGGCTTCCAAGACAGGGAAGAGACCTTTCTATTGCGAGAGGAGCTTGTTCGGGTCAGTCAGGAGAGGAATAAAACCTCGTCACCTGGTCGAAGGCGTTGATCCTTCGCCTTCACGTCGAAATACTCGTATGTTCAGTACTTGTCTAAAATGAGATCTGTATTTTTATACGCGATCTCGGCGCATTCCTCGAGGCGATTCCTCAAATCTAGCACATAAGAATAGGGGTTTTTAACTCTCTCGTCGAGACGGCGGTTGGAGAACAATTTATTAAGGATGCTCATAGGACCTCGGACATTTCGCCCCTAAAGGAGTTTGAACGGCGTGAACCCAAGGGTCATATGAGGGATCTCCCCGCAAGTAAATGGTGCGATGGGAAGGTAACGGTGCCACTCTTGAGGCTGAGCGTTACACAGCTTCTTTAGGACGGTTTTTAGACTGCCGTTTAACTTCTCACAGACCCCAATAGCAGCAGGGGGAAAGGGGGTGGTAAAAGGAGTTTAATTAAGAGAAGTTTTCCCACATATTCCATCAAAGTTGTTCTTAATGAGGTACCCAACCTTCCGTGGGCTGCAATTTGACACTGGGTCGCCTCTATGTGCCTTTTTCCCAAAAGGTTGGAGAGGACATTCTTTTGCTCGTTCGCAAATTTTTTGTTTTGAAGGGGCGCGAAATCAGGGGCATAGGGTGTTTCCAGAGGTTCTGAGATCTCAACCTCTTTTATTGCCTGAGCCCTCGTAAGGACGGGCTGGAAAACCGAATTAGAGGAAATCTGGGGGTTCTGCCGACTAATACGGCACAGAATCTAATGGTGGTGGCAACGGCCTCCACCCATCCGGTGAAGTATTGGCACTCTAAGAAGCAGCGGACTACAGGGAACCGGTTAGCGCGTCCCAATTCGTCTGATAAGACGATACATGTATATCCAGTATCTCGCACCAGGGGCGATACACAGCACCCATTTACCGATCCCTTTTCGAATTCAAGCACATCGGGTGAGCTTTTATTGAAGAGGAAGTTGACTTGGTGCCCAGGGGGATATTAGCTGGTGCAGAAGCTGGAGCTGGAAGATTAGCAGGGGGCTGAGAGAGCAAGGCATTTACTTGGTGTACCTGTTGTACTGGGGACGATCGGAACTGGTCATTTTACGGGCAATTAATGTTCACGTGCCCGGCCACGCCACATGTGAAACAAACGATAGGCCGCCGGAGGTAATAGATCTGAGAATAATTATTAACAAGGGGCTTAACATCTCTTGGTTCTTGAGGAGAAACATTGGGTTTGGGGGGACCATTAACCTTAACAAACTGGAGAGAATTCCGGTGAAAGAAATTGGAAGGATTTTTGTTCTTGGGCGATGGTGAAGTAGATTTCTAGGGGGCATTTGGGTACAAGCCATGGCTAGACGCGTATACATCTGCCTCATCCAAACATTCATTAAAGGTAGACGCTCGTCTAACTTTAACAAATGAACGGATTTAAGATGGCAGCGCAGCCATCAACTGATCCCGCAAGATGAAATCATACAAAGACTCAAAGCCTCGGCCGACCTGAGCCGAATCTAACCAGAAAATTATAGGCTTCTCTGAAGGAGGAAACCAAACTGGCGATATGTCTGACCAGGCAAAATCCTTTCCTGTCGGAACTTAGCCCGATAAGAATCCGGATTTATATTAATGGCCGCCTACAATTCGGCCTTAAGGGTCAAGTAATTTATGGTGATCTCATGTGGAAGGGATATGAAAATTTCCATTAGTTTGGAATTTAATAGGGGGAATAAGCGGGCGACTCCATGTTCTTCAATATTCCACTAGTTTACTTCAAATATTTTCGCCAAGTGTGTGAGATAAGCACGAAAATCTTCACCATCCTTATAAAGTGGTAATTTAACGGAAGCGGTTTTGGAACGTTCATTACGTGAACTTACGGAAAGCGTCTCAAGGTGGTTTCTATTAAGCTCTCGCTCGTGTAGTCTGGTTCTTTCCATTTCTTCTGCTTCTCTCTGTTCTCTTCTTTCTTCAGCTCTCTCTTCGTTCCTTTTCTCTTCTTACTTCAGCCTATCTCTTCTCTCTTTCTCTTCTTCCTTCCCTTTTAATCCCCTCTTCTTCCTGGACATAAGCAATTACCTCCTTGCATGTAAGTTCCAGGATTTGCCCTTGATTAAGGTATCTGTCGAATGATGACATCCTGATGCTGCGCCCACGGCTAGCACTCGTACCTATACAGAACATGCGATATAGTTATTGGGCTCTCACGGTAGTCTCCCACAAAAATTAACCCACTGAGCTTTACTCCCCCTAAAAGAAAAATGCACACCAGAGAAATAATTGACAAAAATTACTCTGAGAAGATTCAATCCCATTCGGATTGAAAATCTTCGCCCTCTTAATCCGGCTCGGGATTAGAAGAGGTCTACCACAAATAAAATAGTTAAAAATAAGAAGTAAAAAATGATTAGTTCCACAATCTTTAAATAATTATAAATGACATAAGGCAAACTTGTCAATAACAAATACGGGGAGTGGTGAAATTGAAATTTACGTGTTCTTAGGTCACCAAAGTTTGAGCTAACTAACCTGACACCAGATTTTAATATAAGGATATATAAATATATATATTTATAGGTGTCGAGGAACGACACAGTATGTCCCACTGTCTAATATGGGTAGTTACGTAATTAGGTCAGACCGGCAAATTTCGGTCCCGTACTCAGGCAGGTATGCAGCGAAGGCAAGGCAATGGCTTGCCAAAGTAAGAGTGCGACTTAATTACAGGTTGGCTATTCGAAACGGGAACTCGTTTGCCAGATTCAACTCAGGAATTATTTAAGGAAACACCTCTACAAAAATAAGCTTTAATACAAGATAAATGATTAAATATGGAGATAATAATAATAAAGGAAATTAGAACAAAGGTTAGTTTGACAATGAAATTTATAGCAGGCAGGAATTAATGGAAGCTGGGCCAGGAAATATTAATTAATTTGATAGTTGAAATAAGAGGAGTAAGGTTACTAAATATTTTCGTTATGCGATTAAGGATTCTTCTGAATACTTGAGAAACAAACAGATCTGACGCAAGTCTAGGCATGATAAAATTAAGCCACAAGGCGGGTTCGAATTCATACCTCTACGTCTCCTCCTTTCTCAAGCCAGAAACATTTAAAGAGCGTAGGGAATGGAAATTTTTTTGTCATTCCCCCCAAAATGGGAGAGATACTAAAGGGAGGAAATAGGCTACCTTGCGGGATACATGCTAATTAGTGAGGCCTTAGATTCGGCCTTAATGACAATAAAATTAATACACATGAGGTGTGGAACTTAACAGAGGTACATGCATAAAAACAAACAAATAAAATAAAAAAACAATGATTATCACAAAAAAATAACAACAAAAATAACAATTACAGGCAATTTATACAAATGACAAAACACTCTTAGTTATTTACATATACAAATGAAGGGTATTGTTCTTAGGTGATTACATTTTTAAAAGAAAGGGAATAATCCTTATATCGGATTTCTGCCGAGGCAGTCAGCCATACAATTTTCAGAAAGGTTTAGTCTGGCCACCTGACCATTATAATGGGGAGCCATATTCAGAGATGGAAGGCTCTATTATTCCCATCTTTATCAGTTTATCCACTTCTGCATTAAATGCCGAGCAGAGGTGGACGGGGACGGCATAAGCTTAGGTTTGAACGGGTTCTGGGGTGATCAGATAGCTGTCATGTGTAAAATCACGTGCACATCCGGGCTTCTCGGATATCACGTTTGCGACTTTGGCTAATCATGTATCCAGATGGACCTTTTTTTTGGCTCCAAATGGTGGTTTAAATCCAACTCGGAGGGACTTCTTCATGACAACCAGGGAGAACGAGGTGAGGAAATTCTTTGTATGATTCAACACAGACTGTTTGTATTGAATTAAGTGCGTGAGATAAGCACTAAAATCTTGACCATCCTTATAAATTGGTAATTCAACGGAAGAGGGATTTGGAACGTTCATTACGTGAACTCACGGAAATTGTCTTAAGGTGGTCTCTATTAAGCTCTCGCTCGTGTAGCCTGGTTCTTTCCCTTGCTTATGCTTCTCTCTGTTCTCTTCTTTCTTCAGCCTTTAAATCGTACTCTGTACAATTCTCTTGTCCGACCGCACCTGGAGTATACCGTACAATTTTTGAGTCCTTCGTTTAAAAATAGATGATTTAATAGGTAAATTCTATGGAGCATTTATGTACATTAGTAAATAATTCATAATATACCTTTAAAAAGATAAGTGAGTAATTAAATAAAAATGTAGATTTATTCAATGAGATCCCTGTGACTGATGTTGCTCAGCGAGTTTTTTATATTCGGCTCCATCGATGTCAATGATAGTCGAAGATCACCCCTTTGCACAATGTCGAGTCTATTACGAGCTTTTGACAATAAGTGAGAAACACGACTAAATCTTGATTCAACAAGGTAAGATGATGGAAAAGCAATGACGTAGAGTTGTGCTTTATCCCAAAGTAGTGGATACTTTTTAGCAGCTTCATTTGTTTTCCATATATCATGCTTCACATCTTTAAATTTTGCCTGCAATATTTTATCACTTTGTAATTCAATGAGGGTTTCCTGTAAAGAAATGTCTACATCGGCAACATTAACTTCGAAACGAATTGTCACCCAAGTTGGTATATCCATCATGAGTAAGTCACTAAACCGAGCTTGCATATCTTTGTGTAAATTTTCCAAATATTCACCATACAGTGCAAGATCATCATCGTGCAGATCGCTGGTAATTGAGGTCAAACAAGGAAACTGTTCAAATGAACCACGTCTGATTTTAATCTTGTACAACTGTAGCTTTTTCAGGAAAGCAGTAATTGCACTTTTACTGGGTATGAGATCAGAAATTTTTCCTTGGAGCTGTTTATTAAGTAAATTGATTTTTTCAAATATATCTGATATGTAAGATACATCACATTTAGTTGCAAGTAGTTGTTCTCCAAAATGGGTGTTGGCCAGAAATAAGACAATAGAATCTCAGAGTGCAATAAAATGATGAAGACAACTCCCCTTTGACAACTATCTCACCTCAGTATGCATTACAATACGTTGAAACTCTTCTCCATTTTGACTACAGAATTCACGAATTCTTAGAGAATTTGATTTAATATGGTTAACCACTTTTATCACAACACTAAGGGCATCATGTAGGCGCCCACCCAATTTCTTAGCAACTAAATGTTGACGGTGTATCACACAGTGTATGCAAAATAATCCGGGGACAGCTTGTTTCAAGTGTGCAATAAAACCTTTGTATCTACCAGTCATAGATGATGCACCATCAGTAGCACATGCCATTATGTTTTTGAGTCGAATATTGCTTTCTTTGAAATATGTAACAACTTCATTAAGAATCCTACACCAGTACCACCTACACCACCACCAAGTATACCTCAGTCACCTACACTGCCGCCACCACCTATACTACCAACACTTAAACCTTCTAAATCACCACCAGTAACACCACCATCACTTACACCGCCTATGGCACCTACACCACCTAGGCCACCTACGCAATCACCACCTACACCACCACCAACTACACCACTTACACCTACCCAACCTACACCAATACCTCTTACATCTGAATCCCCTACACCATTACCACAAATACCACCTACACCACCACCATCTACACCACTACTACTTGCACCACCTACACCACCACCAACTACACTACAACCTACAAAACTACCACCTACAACACCACCACCTACATCCCCGACACCTACACCCCACCGCGTAAACTGCCACCACCTACATAACCACCACCTACACAACCTATACTACCAACACTTACACCAACACCACCTACACAACCAACACCACATACACAGCCTACACCATCTACACATACTACACCACCATCACCTATAACACCACCATATACACCACCTACACAGCCTACACCACCTACACAGCCTACACCACCTACACAGCCTACACCACCTACTCAGACTACACCACCATCACCTATACCACCACCACCTACACCACCTATACCACCACCACCTACACCACCTATACCACCACCACCATCACTACCACCACCCCCATCACCACCCCCACCACCACCTTCACCTCCGCCACCTATACCACCACCACCTTCACCACTTAACCACCACTTAAGTTTATCCCGAGAATTATTTTACTTTGGCAATAATATCATAACTATTTGGCTGAATACTAATGAAATTTGAGAACCTCAGGTTGTTTTACAATCTTTTTCTAAAGATATATTTCCTAAAGTCCTGCCACAATTCGCCGGAGAATTATTTGGTAAGAAATCCATAACTATTCGGCCGATTCTAATGAAATTTGAAACCCTTATGTTTTTAGTCGCGATCGAATCTACATCTCACCATGTCAATCGGTCGGTAGATCTTCATTTTGCTTTTCTTTGGTCTTGTAATAACATCCTAACTCTTCTGCAGATTCTAACGAAATTTGAAAACCTCATGTTGTTTTACATTCTCTTTCAAATCCTATAATTGCCAAAGTCCTGTCAATGTTAGCCCGGGAATTATTTTGTTTTGGCAATAACATTATAACTATTCGGCCGATACTCTGTCAGACTAGAATAGGCTATAATATGCTACACTTTGCTAGGCAAGCCTAGAATAGACTATACTATGTTATGCTATACTATGCTAAGCTATGCTAAAATATAATGTACAGGGGGAAGATATATTATGGGAATTTTGGCTATAAAATGCTATGCTAGGATAACATATAGTATATTAGGTTAGACAATACTAAGCTATGCTTGATTAGGGTATAATAGGATAGTATAGGTTATACTTGTCTAGGATAGTTAATGCTAGGTTATTCTAAGTTAGGCTAGGCTAACCTATGCTAAGCTATCTAGGCTAGACAGGACTATTATATGCTATGCTAGGGTAGGCTTAAGTATAATAGGCTAGAGAGGGCTTCTCTGCGATGCTAGGCTATGCTAGGTAATACTATGTTAGGCTACAATAGGCTAGCTAACCAAGGCTATAATATGTAAGTTGAGCTATGCAAGGTTATCCTTGTCTAGGCTATAATATGATACGCTTTGCTATATTATGTTAGGTGTGGTATGCTAGGATAGGCTATACCAAGCTAGCCTAGAGTATGCTAGGCTAAGATAGGCTATCGTATGCAAGAATATATCAGGTAGGCTATATTAGCCTACGCTAGCTTGGCTATACTAGACTAGGCTACTCTAGGCGACACTAGGTTAGGCTCTGGCATGTAATGCTAAGCCATACCTCGTTAGGCTAGGCTAGGCGCTATATTAAGCTAGTCTACACTAAGCAATGCTACGCTAGGCAAGGCTATACTAGGCTAGACTAAGCTTGGCTATTATATAATTTGCTAGGATAAACTAAGATCTACTAAGCTAGGCTAGTCTATACTAGGATATGATAGGCTAGGCTATACTTAGCTAAGCTAGGATAAAGTATGCTATACTATTCTAGGTTATACTATGCCAGCTAGATTATACTAAGCTAGGCTAGGTTAGGCCTGGCATGGCTAGGCTTTTATATTTTAGACTAGGCTATACAATGTTTGGCTAGGCTTGGCTATACTAGGCTAAAACAAGGTAGGCTATACCATGCTATGCTTGTCTATGATATGTTATGCTATACTAGGCAAGTTTAGGCTAGTGTATGATAGTCTATTCTATGCTAGACAATACTACCCTATGCTATGCCAAAGTATGTGGCTATACTATCCTATTTTACGCTAGGCTAGACTATCTTATCCTATGCTATGCTATACTATGCTATGATATAGTATGCTATGTTATATAATGCTGTGCTATATTATGCAATGCTGTGCGATGCTATACTATGATATGCAATAATATTCTATAATATACTATGCTCTAATCTGCTATGGTAATTACATCAATGCTAATTACATAAATGAGGGGCGCTCAAAATCTGCAGCCATACTTATGAATTCTGTTATTTTTTTTTATTTTAATATAATTTTAGTGCTACTTGGTTATCTAACTCAAAGGTTTTGACTTATTTAACCGTTTGAAACATATTCATCAGTGTGCTGAGGATTAAGTGGCCTTCAGTACTACCATCTTACAAGTAAGATTTGACCTACAAGTGCTTTTAAAATGAGGACAAGACTGCCATTATTCACACATTTGAACACCTATATTGAAAATAGCAGAGTTATTGCCATCTCAATTCCAAGTTCTGGTTGACGTTTTGAAATGTGGATGTGAGAAACTACCCTGCAGCCAATCTTGCAAAGGATATTTACCCTGAAGTGCTTGAAAAGTGGCAACAAGAGAAAAGTTCTTTTCTAGCCCGCGTTGTAAATTCAAAGGTCACAATCTTAAACAGATCCAAAAGAACTGGAATCAGGCTAAAACATATCCCTTGGGAGAGGAGAGCTACAGGCCTAAGACACTTTCATTACAAAACTAGACAACCTGTTGATATTCTCAAGCGCAAGTGTAATTTTTTTTTTTGTAGGGGAGTTTGGCTGCGGTGGTTGCAAAAACGAAACTCAAATTAATTTAAATCCCCCATGGAGATGAAGATCTCTGTGAAAGAAATCTCTTTTATTAAATGTGTTTACATTCTCTTTCGAATGATAGAATTTCCAAGGTCCTCCTCCCAACCTTACTCCGGGAATTATTGAAAGTTTTGAAGGTCGTAAGGTCATAAATAACAATAAGCGAGGGCACGCGACCTTTCGGTGAGCAAACCTTGTTTGATAAGCTGTGCACTGCTGCGGCGAGATATATGAGTACTGACTGCAATATTGAAATGTGTATTTTCTTTTTTTCTGTTTCGTTCTTAAAACTATATATCAATTTTAGACCTGGTATCGATTTTTGTACTCTGGTTTTAACCAGTATTCTGTATCCGTTGGTAGTAATTTTAATTCCACGGAGTATGCATTCAGTTGAGTGAGGGCATCTGGTTCCTTCGACTTCCATATCTGATAGTAAGCATCTTCTTATGGGTACTATCTTCAATTTGTTTGTTTGTTTTTATCTTCCCTCTTGATTCATATTCTTTTTTTAATCTGATTTTTTCCGCCGTCAATCCTAATTGCATAGCAGCGTTTGTTTACGCGATTTTCACCATTTGCGACACATCATCCGCGTAAGAGTGGAATATTCGTCGTATATATTGTGGGACTCAAACATCCTCGTGGGATAACTGCTCTTAGTCGAAATACGGATCCCTTTGTCTAAATTATGCTAACATATGCCTTTCCTTCGATCACATAGTCGCATAGGATGCTCTCTAAGTTTTCAGGCAAGACCAGTTGCAATATCTTGTATTGCATCCCTCTTTGTCAAACATTGCCGAAGGCTTTTGATGTATCTCGCATATAATACATATATAATTCGTCTTCCTTTCGGCTTTCGAGATATATATATATATATATATATATATATATATATATATATATATATATATATATATATATATATATATATATATATATATATATATATATATCATCATCATCACTAACTCTATATTTAGGAAGGGAAATTTTTTGAGTATTTGAATAATAATTTCATCTTAGTTTTTTTATCAAAGTTATTTCTAAAAATTCTTTTATAATATCAAAAAACAAAATGGTGAAGTTCAGAAATAAATATAAGTATCGAAATTTTGTGAATTTTTAAAACCCAAAGAATTACAAATGGTGAAGTTCAGAAAATTTAGTTTAGAGTTCCTTTTTAAAATTATTATAATTGACGAAGTTCAGAAATTGATAAAAATTTAACCATGGCCGCTTTTTTTTAGATTTTAAATTTTAATCTTAGTAGAGAAGCGCAAGCTCTTCCTGTAGGGGAAGGGGGAGCAACGAAGCAATTGCCTGATATATATATATATATATATATATATATATATATATATATATATATATATATATATATATATATATATATATATATATATATATATATATATATAAGTGGCAAACGAATTAATGGACGCAAAGTTCAAGCGAATTATAAACTGGAAGACTAGGACAGAGCCGTAGATGCCTCGTAACATTTATTTTAAACGTTTCAGGATTATAACTAATCCCATCATCAATGCTAGAGAAAGAATACAAACTACAGACTTAAATGTATACATAAATAGTTAACACATGCAATAAAATTGTGAAACATGAATAGTAAATTTGAGACTAATTGATTACATTCGAAATATGGAGGAAAAAACAAACTAAACCAAGGAGTGAATTTGTAAAAAAATAGGAAAGGAAATAATTGACAGTGGATTTTATTCTTGCACCCCCTCTAAAAAAACAACAATGTGAAATTTAACAAATTAGTATGTTTTTTAATCAGTCAATATATTTAAGGGGACAGAAAATCAGTTATTATTTATATATATATATATATATATATATATATATATATATATATATATATATATATATATATGAGAGAGTAAAAAAAAGAAAGCAAGAGAAAGTACATAAGAAAGAGAGAAATTCATAAATAGAGGTGGGCGCTGCTACCATACTTTTAAAACCACTATCCGCTACTCTGCTAGCTAGGCTAGCTGAAACCGCTACTGCTACTAGCGCAACCTTTTCAAAATCGCAAAACCGCTACCCGCTACTCCGTTACTTTTTGTAGTAAAGCGCTACTAAAGCGATGCCACCCAAAACAGCTTTTCACTGTTTTTTAATAAATTTTAAGAAAAACTGTATTTTACATCCAAAATTAGCAGTTTTATTGTAAAGAAACGTAAAATAGGTCCCGATAGCAATTTTGAATTTTTTTTAGACCACTACCCTCTACTCCACTACTTTTGGCTTATAGAAACCGCTTTCGCTACTCCGCTACCATTTAGAGAGTCTGCAAGTAGCGGAGTAGCGGACTAATGTAGCGGACCGCCTAACTTTGTACATAAATAAAGACAGAATTAAATAAATAAATAAAGAAAGCAAGCAAAAGAAAAAGAAAGAAATAGAAGAGAAAAACGAATGAGAGATTAATTTATTGTTGTTCGAATATTAGCACATTTGCGCCCTCAAACCTTTTCATTTCTCATTTTTCTGTTGGCGAAAATCACATACGGAGGTCAGCACGTTTTATCATATCTCTCCTCTCGGCTACTTGTTTCGTTGTTTCATTATAGTTGAGTTATCTCAACTTATCTTTATCATGCATTGATTTTTCGTTCTTTCCCCTTAAACATTTATTTATGTTTTTCTCTTCACAACTTAATGTTCTTTCCATCTAACGATATACTGTATGTTTTGAAATTATTTTATTTTCACCTCCACAGGTCTTTATTTTATTTTTTTCCTGATTTTTTTCTCAAGTATTACGTTTTTTTTTTCAATTAAGAGATACTCTGGTTAAATATTATACCCATTTGTGTCCATCTGTCTCATCGCCGGATTTAATCTCTTTTCTTGTCTCCTATTTGCCATCAATTATGGAATATCAACTAAGTTATTTTTAGTTTTCATTGTTTATCAATCGAATTGTTTAAGTTTTAGCTTTTTTATCATTCCTCTAAAATATGGTTGCCACCTTCCGCCAACACTAAATAGCCCATTCCTCAGTTTACCATTCCTTGACTTTGTTTCCAGGGGCGGGGGGGCATTCTTCTTTTAAAAAAAGAGGAGTTATAATCAAGGAGCTTTGTTTGATTCTAAAACTGTCAATTCATTTTCAGAGACCAGAAATTTCTATAAAGCCATGTTAAAAATGGCTCCTTGCTTCTTCTAACGCCTCGTTTATATAAAAATTAAGGCGAATATATGTAGGCCCTCATAGGCGTATAGGAGAAGATGATGAGATTTTGAGGTTTTAAGGAGATGATAAAATGAGAAAACCTCGTCTTTGCTTAAAACCCAGTCCGATCCCTGTTAGCTCCACCTCAGTTAGTTCGTTCTTAGCCTGTGACTTCATTCCTTGTCGCACTTCCCTCCTTCTAAGAAGAAGAAAATCAAAAATATAAGAGAAGTCCTTTGTCATCCTTTTGCCGGATTTAGCGATTGAGGACGATCCCTCTTTTTACACATGTGATGGTGGCAGATGCATTCAAACGCGTTTTTGTGTAAAACATTATTGCATGTACACGATGTGCATCTACGTGAGTATGCATGCATCAGGCTTTGCGTGTAAGAGGTTCTTACGTGTATGCTTACAAAGTAGGTAGTACCAATTTTGTACCTGATAGAAAATTGGATTATTTCCCCAATTAAATCAATCCCTTGAGCCTCAAAGATTCGGAGATATTTCGGGAACAGAATCGACGAGCGGAAGAGGCTAGGAATTGAATGCCCGGATATGGCCCCTCCTCATTAACGTCGCCGTGATACGGGACTGATAATTAATTGCCTTCAATTTCGCCTAAAGATGAGGTAATCGAGTTAAAAATGGCAAGTATTTTGTTATGCTTAATGAATTTAGATTCAATACAGGCGTCGACTTCATCTTTAAATAAAATCCTGTCGCATGGTAATATTTTCCTGGTGATTCCACTTCGAATTTGTTGTTTTCACTTAATTCTAAATATTGGCCAAGACTTCCCTATTCTACATCCTCATTTCGGAGCCCCCACTCGCCTCACGATATGGACTTAGATTTATGACAATTTAAAGCGAGCATAATAATTTCAGCAGCGTCTTGAAGAGGACGTCCATTGGCGGATACGCTGCTACTTACAACACGGCGGTGGGTAGCTCCACACGCATGATAACGCACATAGCCATTCACAATACCACTATCATTTCCATCTCAGCCTTCGCAGCACATTATTCTGCTCTCTCCGGCGTTTCAGTACACTGCCAAAGGACTATTAGGGTCCCCTATGCGGGCATTATATCCACATACTCCTGACACCGAAGGGGTGTTACCCCTCCTTGAAGTCAAGCAGGATCTCACCATCGCTGGTTGGCGTCAAAAACGCACAAGACAACTCGGACAATACCACTATCATTTCCATCTCAGCCTTCGCAGCACATTATTCTGCTCCCTCCGGCGTTTCAGTACACTGCCAAAGGACTATTAGGGTCCCCTATGCGGGCATTATATCCACATACTCCTGACACCGAAAGGGTGTTACCCCTCCTTGATGTCAAGCAGGATCTCACCATCGCTGGTTGGCGTCAAAAACACACAAGACAACTCGGACACCGTCCCTCCAACGAGGAGTGGCCCGGGGATTTCAGGCTCACCAATGATGACCGTTATGTGCATGCCACGTAAGCTCCTCCAGTTCTGATCTGCCTCATGTAGATTCATAAGTACGAACAATTTGTTTCTAAATACAGGTTACTCTTATATTTTTGCTTAAATACTGTTCCTAACAAATTTTGGATCCCTTATACATGTTGGGCCGTAGGATCTTCCTTATTTTAAAAGAAGCTGGCGTGTTTAACGATCCTTACAGTGGAGTGTTCAAGAAATCAATGAAATGGGATGTGTGAGACCTATGTTTACACTCGTTTCAGTCGCAAAGATGCTGTGGTCGAGGGAGCAGCGCGCTTTTGCTTTAGAGGCATATATTTTTTAACGGCCACCCTGTCATCGCGGTACAACGCGCCTTTCGTTGTCACTTCTAAATTCAACCAAAGTCCGTGTTCCTGATCGTAAATCGATTTTATTGTAGGTGGTTCCTTTTATGAAAACTGGTAATGTACCCAAAAGAAGGAAAGGACTTACAAGGACGGTTACAATACCTGAAAATATCGAACGAGTTCGTCAGGCTATGCTGCAGTCTCCCAAGCATTCTGCTCTTAAACATGCAATTGTCCTTGGCATGTGGGGACGTTCTCTTCGTCAAATTCTTCACGATGAACTCCATCTTCACCCCTAAAAATTATTTTGGTCCAACATCTGACGAAACGTGATTATATAACTCGCCATCATCATGTGTGCATCTGGTTGACACCTTATCCAGCTCTTTTAACAAACATAATATGCGGTACTGAAGTGAAACAAATCCTAGGGAACCTTATGAGAGGATCCTTCATTCGGATCGTGTAACAGTATGGTGTTAATTTCAAAAGTAGGCATCATTGGCCTTAGTTTTTTCAAGAAAACCGTCAAGATTTCAAGGGATTTTTTTGAGAGAAGCCTTCCTTGGATGACTGATCTCCCTGACAGGGGACGTAAACTGGTCTGCGCGCTTGCCTGATTTAGCCCCCTGTGATTATTTCGTGTGGGGTTATCTCAAATACTTGGTTTATAATAATTATCCACAGACCCTGGAAGACCTACAGTATAACATCCGGACTGAAATTGGCCTTTTATTGCGGCTAATTTGGAGGGCAAACTGGCTGCAACTTCCTCCAAACCATATAACTGCCACCAACACCAGGTTCTACACGCCTAAAAATCCAATATTCTCTCATAAACTTTACTCCAACTTGTTTCTAAGTATTTCTACGCTTAAATTATTCTGTGGTTTTCCTTAAATATTTTTGAGTTCTTCATCCAAAAATCAGAAAATGAGGCAGAGAATGGCCAGTTTCCTTATTCTCTGGTACAAAGACTCCCTTATTTTGTTTTTCAAGGAGGTGGCTTTTTTATCCGCATTTGAAAAAAAGAAGTAAGAATTATGAATGCTCAGGAGAATCATTAAATACAATGGCTTTAACTGGACAGGCGAGACGCTATTTGATGAATCCTCTTTCAGAATTCATTCTATGCGGATATATCTTCTTTGGATTCTGCTAGCGGGACAAATAATACTAATTTATTGCGAGCAGGATACCGGACGTTGCTTGGGTTTAATTGACGATTCCCCAAGGTATACGAAAGGGATCTAATGAATTTTGCAGCCTTTTCTATGTTAGGTTTTATTTGTTGATTTTGTGCTGCTTGAGGCGTTAGGAAGGTTATATCAAATTGCTTGTGTTTTAGGTCTTATAATTATTACTTTGGTCCTACTCTCGAATTATGCTGACGATGAGAGAGAGAGAGAGAGAGAGAGAGAGGGAAAAATTGTGAAGTAACTTCTTACAATGAAAGCGTATCTCATTAGTGGCACTACTAAGTTAGAGTCGGCCCTTGACTCAGTAATGACTCGTGCAAATGAATAACTTACATCGTAGGCACCTCACCAAGACAAAAAGGAGTCAAATTAAATTAAATAATTAAACCGCTAAACATAAATTCAGCATTAATACACTCATTGGCATAAGTGAACCTTGACATGAAATTGACAAATTTATGAGAAAATAGAGCTAAAGGAAGTTTGCTGGTGTGACATTATCTCTCTGTCTACTTCGAGGGACGCTTTAAGTGGAATCTGTGTGAATATTTGCATTTGTAGCTCCATCTGAGTTAATTTATGTCATTTTGGCTACTGTGTGTATTCAGAAAGTGTAATTTATATCGTAGAAGGAAGGTGACTCTCTTTTCATTAATTGAAAGTGAATTGTTTGCGCCTCATTGACCACTAAAGGCTTCCTTAAAATCGAAACGAGCGAACTTTTATTAGCCGCTGGCTTGCGATTTCTAATAGTAACTGTTCTTAGGGACTTTGGATTAACTTGAACAGTGAGAGTTTTGTCGCATTATATTTACTTGGTAAGTGCAATTAAATTATTTATCGAACTTGTAGGAACATTATAATTTCCTCAAGAACACCTGTGAAACAAGTTTAAAGGTTTTATTTCGCGTGAACTTTTTGATGAACTGGATTTTCCAGGAGCAGAGTGGATTATGTCTCTCTTAGTTGCCTTTAGAGCGTCTGCAAATCAACTTAGTGGTATGATAGAAATGTTACAGAGTAGTTGCACAGACCAGCCATAAAGAAATTGTCCTGAGGAGAACGAAGACTCAGCTTCAGTTTGAAGACAGTAAACAGAAGTACCCAGGGTAACTAATTGTAAGGGAAAGGGACGCAAAGAAGAATACCCACTTCATTTGTTTCAGGAATTACTTCCCTTTCTATGTCTCCTAAGTATAACTCCACGTGGATTAATCTCTAAATCCAAAAAGAAAAAAAAGAAACAATGTGAATATCCGTCAGCCGCCTTACAGGTCTAGTTAATTAAGTTGGGCGTATTCAAATATTTTACCTCGCCGAGGAAGCGCTAATCTCCGTAGTCGGGAAGCTGTTAGCCGAAAGTTCCCCGTCCACATCGTAAAGGCCATTAGACTTGGGTCAGGCGACAAACGCTAATCCATCTGGCCGCCGGAAGTGGTCAGCCATTCGTTTAATTCTGACAACGAGGAAAAGCCAAACAAATGGCCGTCATATAAATACCCTGGGTTTTCGAATATCGGCAGATTGAGTTTTAGAACCAGTCGCCTTCGGTTCAGATCGTGAGTCTGTTTCCCTAAGTCCCTGGTATTCGCTTATACCATCGAGGTTGGATAGCACCAGGCAGATTCATCTCTTCTGTGAAGGCTTACTGTGTTCAGAGCAAGCCTCGAATCGTTTCGTCCCTGAAGGATTAGCCGGGATTCCTCTCGTCTCATCTGGATCCCCCCCCCTCAAGATCTCTAGTTTCCCATGTGAGATTTCGCGCCGAGCCGCGTCAGGGTCTCGATTTTGGAGGTTGCACTTCTCTGGAGCAGAGGTGCCATCATCAGTCTTCAAGGAAGATTGTGGACTCGCCTTCTGGTCCCTCCCCCCTTCATCCTCCTCACCATCAGGATATTCAGCCGAGAGTCACGTCCATTGTCCGTCTCTATTTTTCCCGCGCCGAGTCGCTAAGGATTTCCTTTCCTCGAGGTGACCCCATTAAGGTGAAACGACCCTTGATTTTATCTCACGTTAATCGACCCAAACACATAAAATATTCCCTCTGTATAACTGATTTATAGTATTCCATTTAAAAGCTGATTAACGAGTAGTTAACGTTACCCGATTGCCAATGAATCTATATTTTGTCAGAATTGTCCTTATTTTCATTACCTATATTTTCCGTATGTATATATATATATATATATGTTAACTAGTGACTTATTAAAATTATATTTTTGGTTTTCACTCTTTAAATATACCCTTGAACTGCAATTTGGTAAATTCATTAAACGCTATCGGCCCCTGTAGTAAAGACGTATTGTCTGGGTAGGTGACCTATTCCTCGACATATATATATATATATATATATATATATATATATATATATATAGATAGATATATGTCGAGGAATAGGTCACCTACCCAGACAATACGTCTTTACTACAGGGGAATGTTTTTACAAGTCACTTTTTGTATAAGTCTGATTTACGAATCCTTGACTCCATATATATTTTAGATATTAAGCCCACACTTAACGACTAAACATCGTCTTTCCCATTACATGTTACACGTTAGAGGGTTCCCTTACTTTACCACCTTCTTAGTTTAAATTAATGTTTCCCTTACTTTGCCACTTCCATGTTAATTTGTGTAATGTTGCTATTACCAATGCAATTCCATCAATTATCGTTGTGGTATCATGACTTATACAAAAAGTGACTTGTAAGAACATTCCCCTTATGTTACCTATCCAATTTTAATTAGAATTACTTTGTATTTATACTAAATATAATTCCAGTACCCAGAAGATGAGGCTGGCCCTCGAAACGTTGGTTAAAATTTTAATGAAGAAAGAAAAATGCATTTCTTTTCTGCTGCCCTGGTTCTCTTATATATATATATATATATATATATATATATATATATATATATATATATATATATATATATATATATATATATAAATATATATATATATATATATATATATATATATATATATATATATATATAAATATATATATATATAAATATATATATATATATATATATATATATATATATATATATATATATATATATATATATATATATATATATATATATATATATATATATATATATATATATATATATATATATATATATATATATATATATATATATATATATATATATATATATATATATATATATATATATAATAAATTCTAGTTTCAGGTTTCGTTGGGTTAATTGAGGACTCCTTTCGTTTTCAATTCTCTCAGTTGAATTAATATCAAATTTACAAAGTTGGGTCAAGTTTATTTAAAGATCGGGAAATAATTTTTTTATAATTTTCTATTTTATTTTAAGTAATCGGTCTTTTGTGGTTCCCTTGAAGACATATTTACTAACAAGCCATTTTTTTGTGTGTGTTTTGGGCGAAAATCTTTCAAACTCCCCTCCTCTTAATCTCCGTGTCGGATTAAGAGGTCCTATATCAGGTACTCCTATAAGAATTAGTATATTTATTATAATTTATTGCTTTTGTCCGTGTATGTGATCACAAGGGTAAGATTTTATTTAGAATTTTTGGGAACTATTGGGAGAGCCTTTTTTTCTTTGCCGTAAGATTATTGAACGCCGTGAGGGGCTAAGGTTCGCGTAAGGAAACAAGTTGACGTCCTTCGAGAAATTTAGGCAACAGGGTGAGATGCTTTGTCTCTCCGGTAAAGAGCTAGTCGCCTTTATTCAAGATGAGGAAAGAAACGAAAGAGTAGAGAAGAAAGAACTAAGAGAAGCTGAAGAAAGAGAAAGGGTGAGAAACAATGAAAGGGAGTTAAATAGGAATAACTTAGAAACCCTCCCAGTTAGTTCCCGGAATGAAGCCTCCCAGATCCCCGCTTTAAAGCTCCCAGCATTTAAGGACGGTGAGGATTTCAGTGCTTACCTCACTCACTTCGAAAAGAATTTTAAGAATCACTGGGATATCTAAACTGATGGAGACGCCCGACTTTTGCCTCTCCTTAATACTCAGCTGCCAGATATTTTCCTTTCGCTACACTCCGAGGCTACCCTCGACTATTCGACCCATAAGTCCAAACTCTTGGGTACACTTAACACGAATTCGGACTTATACAGGGCAAATTTTCTTCAGGCAATGTTGCTACTTGGCCAGACTTACCGCCAGTTCGGATTCACCCTCAGAAGAAGTCTGCAGTTTTGGTTGGACACCGCCCAGGTAAACGGCGACTATGAGTCTCTGTCTGACTTGATTTTGCGGGATCAATTGATGGCTACGCTGCCCTCTGAAATCCGTGCATTCGTGAAGGACCGAAGAGTTGCTTCTTTCAAAAAATGCATCGAAGAAACGGATTTGCCCGCGGCCAATCATAATTTTACCCCAGAGATCCCAAGAAGAGTCATCCTCCATCCCACAAGAGTAAAGGTCATTTCTTTAAGTTCACCCGAAGAACTTCCCCAAATTCATAAAGCTCCCAGGTCCCTCTAAATCGAAATATTATACCCTGTCTGAACCTAGGGATGTTGAGCCACCCGTATTTAATTGCGTTCTGCTCCCAGCCACCAAGTCCATCAAGTAAGCTCCTCTCTTTCTCCTCCGTCTGCTCGCCCCGAAACGCCTGCTTTCCCACCAGCAAATAGCCCTCCAGGACCTCAAGTTAATTTTTTATTTAACAAGAGCTCCCTCGGTGGGCTCGAATTTGAAACCGGATCGGTTAATGGTTGCCGGGTTTCAACCCTAGTCAGAAATACGGGATGCACGTGCATCGTCTTATCGGAAAAGTTGCTGCACCCAGTAAGCCCCGACAACGATAAATTTGCAGTAGTCTAGGACTACTTGGGATCAGCCAACCGCTTTCCAGTGGTTCTTGTTTCATCGATTGCCAATATTTCACCGGTTGGGCTGACGTCGTAGCAGCCCTTATAAAATTCTGTGCCATATTATTCGGCCTGAGCCCGCGGCTCTCTTTTAGTCCCGTTGCTCAGCCCCCCATCACGAGGGCCCAAGCCATAAAGAACGAGGCACCTCGCGTGACTTTAGAACCCCCTTTTCTCCCCCGAATACGAGACTCGGGACAACGAGTCTTTTGTAAAGGCACATATTGAGTGTCCTTTCCTACAGCCACTATGGGAAAGGTCGAGGACCAACGAGCGCGAATCCGTTCGTGGTCACAAGGAGGTCTCCTAACTCGTTGAGGGTGAACTGTTGTTCTGTTCCACCTACGTTCCTAACCACTCCCCTACGCGCTCGCTATGTATCCCCCGCTCTTATGATAGGACATATTTTGACAATAAGTCAAAAGATAGACGGTTCTAGCCGGGTGACGAGGTCCTGCTTCTCCTGCCCACGGAGACAAATAAGCTTTTCTCTTAATGGAAAGGCCTCTTTTTAGTCTTCGAAGCCCGTGGCCCCATGGACTACCTCATCCAAACGCCCTCCGGTAACAAATTTTTTCACGTTAACATGCTCAAATGTTACCACCGCTGCGCCTGCATCAAACAAATTGTTGCACTGGACGAAGAGGACGTGATGGAAGCCTCTTATCTCCCGAACTTCTTAACCTAGTCCAGACAGTTTGCATAGAATCTGACAATGGCGACCCACTCTTTTTTCTCTCCGGGACGTATAAAGACTCCCTCCCAGGAGATCGATCTAAATCCCCACCTGGAGCCCGCTCAGAAAGCCCAGTTATCCCGGTTGTTAAAGGCCTACCCGGACGTCATTTCTGAGAAGCCTAGTTGCTCAAACCAATTTGAGCATTACATTGTCCGTCTCCATTTCGCCGCGCCGACTCGCTAAAGGATTCCCCTTACTCGAGATGACCCCATTAAGATAAAAAGACCCTTGATTGTATCTTCCGTTATTCCACCCACTTTCCGACATATAAAATATTCCTTCTGTATAACTGATTTATAATATCCCATTTAAAAGCTGAGTAACGAGTAGTTAACGTTACCCGATTACCAATTAATCTACATATATTTTGTCAGAATTGTCCTTATTTACATTACCTATATTTGCCGTCTATATATATATATATATATATATATATATATATATATATATATATATATATATATATATATATATATATATATATATATATATATATGTATGTATATGTGTATATATATATATATATATATATATATATATATATATATATATATATATATATATATATATATATATATATATATATATATATATATATATATATATATATATATATATATATATATATATATATATATATATATATATGCATATTCTTGTGGCTTTTATCTCTTTCCCCCAAACCAAGAGATACATATATGTATATATAGATGTATTGTCTGGGGAGGTGGCCTATTCCTCGACACTTATGATACCATTGTTCAAGAGTAGAGCCAGCAAGAAAAATACGCTACACAGTCCGTGGAAAGATACTCCTATTTCATTCCTCCTTGCATTATTAGGGCAATTGAAGATATCGTGAAAGCCTAAGGTCGAAAAGTTAGAGAAATATATACATGCGAAAATTCCTCTGGACTGCGAAACTTTGTCATTCCTCTGCGATCCTTCGTGGCGAACAGACGTGTTTACCCGTCTGTCTCCGCTCCTAAATATATTCAACAGTTCATTGCGTACGTACCCTGTATTACATTTAGTATAGCGACTTTCTGGAACACAATTTAAATTTTTGCCACCAAAATCAAATTAAACTATCAAAACCTTACTTTCTCACGCTTACAATCTCGCTTCATCATACCTCAATTTCCACAACAAGGTCACTTTCCTCACTAACTATTTCCAACAAAAGAGATATCCTTCAAACTTACACGACCGAACTCTTCGAAATTTTAGCAATAAAATATTTAACCCGGAAGATTCCTCATACAACGTCCATAAAGAGAAGGTATTTGTACCTCTAGCTTACATAGGACGCCTCAATTCAATTCTTAAGAATTACAAATGGTGAAGTTCAGAAAATTTAGTTTAGAGTTCCTTTCTAAAATTATTATAATTGGCGAAGTTCAGAAAGTTTATAAAAAAATAACCATGGCTGTTTTTTTAGATAAACTTTAATCTTAGTAGCGAAGCGCAAGCTCCCCCACGTATAGAGGGGCAGTGGCGAAGCCCTTGCTGGAGCTTGTATATATTTATAATGTCATCTTCTTGAGAATGGACTCCTACCCGAAACGTCGGTACAAAGAAGTTAATATATAATAATGAACTTTCTAAATTTCGCCTGCTTATTTATCCTAAAAATACGCATACCCCTGTAAACCTGCAACCCCTGTATATATATATATATATATATATATATATATATATATATATATATATATATATATATATATATATATATATATATATATATATATATATATATATATATATATATATTTATATATCTTGATTTTTCTTATATTCCACTTTTGGTCATGGGTTAACCCATAGATAAATAAGTTCGCCAAAATTCATCAGAAAAATATTAACGAACGAGGGTAGGGAACTAATTTAATGAGCAAAACAAATAAATTTATTGGCCTGACGCGTTTCGATACACACCTGTATCATTATCAAAGGTTGATATTTATAACTTAAGGAATTGAACAACGGGGCTTTATATACATCGTTATTTAGTTAACAAATATATGAACATACTTATAAGGAATTAAAATTCATAAATACAAAAGGTACATTGAAATAATGTTTTTTTAAGACTGTTTATACACAAAAAATTACATTGAAATAAACTTTTTATACTGTTTCAAATGTTTAATTCATAATGGGCACAGGATGAATTTGGCTGGAGATTATTGTTCGGTGTGTGGGGACGTGATGAAGGCAGAGTAAATTGTATGTTTGTTTGCATATTTAATTTTATTTTATATATAGTGCTTGTAATATAATTATTTGTCTATTAATCATACAACACCTCCACCACCTACACAACCACCACCTACACAACCACCACCTAAACCACCACCACCATCTACACCACCACCACCACTTACATCACTCCAACCTACACCTACACTAACATCACCTACACAACCACTACTTACACAACTTCAACACCTACACCACCTACACCATAACCACCTTCACCACCACCTCCTACAACACATATACCACCACAAACACCACTCATACCAACAAAAAACACTTACACCTTTAAAACCTACACCGCCTACACTACCACCACGTACACAACTTACACTACTACATACATCACAATCTACACCACCTACACTACCACCACCTCTCCCACAACACCTACACTACCACCACCTCTCTCCCCAACACCTACACCACCACCACCTGCACCCCCACCACCTGCACCACCACCACCACCTGCACCACCACCACCTGCACCGACACCAGCTGCACCTACCACACCTACACCACTACGACCGCCCAAGGTTATCCCGGAAATTATTTTTTTATGGCAATAACATCATAACTATTCGCGTATATTAACGAGATTTGAGACTCTTAGGTTGCTTTATATTCTCTTTCAAATGATATAATTGCTAAGGAGCTCCCAAGGTTAGTCCGTGAATTATTGAAAGTTTTGAAGGTCGTAAGGTAATAATTCAATATAAGTGAGGGCACGTGACTTTTGGTCAGCAGGCCTTGTTTTTTTCTTTACCTCTTTCAAAATTCAATTAAATTACTTTTTTTCCCATTATTTCATCATTGACTGCTCCGTTTAGCATGCATGCTTTCCAAAAATTTCTACAGTGTTATAATCTTTTTCCTGTTTTTTCGAAATTCCAACTTAAAATTTACATCTCATTCGTCCTCCGTATCCTTAATGTATATACACACACACACACATACATTTTCGGTCATTCCTCTTGATAATCCGAGGAAGCCTCTAGTTTCTTTGACCGTTTCAATAGCCTAATTCTGCCCTCCAAGTTCTTCATGAATAGTCACCTCATTAATTTAGCTTCTGCTGCCTGGATTAACGGATCATTCACATCGCTCCTCTTGCTCTCTTTTAGGTGTTTTTCTCTGCAGGGATGGAGCCCAGAAAACGAACTTGCCCCTTCTGTAATGGCATTTATCTGGTTGCCCGCTTCGTCGGAGAGAGTGGAAGCTGCGAAACTAGAAGGGGTTTGGAAGTCAAAATTATGTTTCGCGAACAAGAAATGAAGGTGTTGCGATTTGTGTGCAGTCCTTGGGGAGGCAGCTCGACACTCATATAGGGAAGAGTCCGTCTGGAGATGATCGGGTGGATGACCAGCGACCCTCAGCTTTGGTTGATTCCGATACTCAAGTAACGAAAGGTACACGCGAAATGAATGACGACCTTCGACTGCGGCTAATCCAGTCGGCCGAGGCAGAGGCTGCCGATACTCGTGACTAACAAATTTTCTATTTGAGTTACGGAACAAAACGATGAATCCGAAGTTCTACTTGTAGGAGATTCTATTATTAGGGGCCAACTGAGGAATTCTGCGGCAGAAAAACAACTAAACGGAGGAGGTGCTGTTATCCTGGAAGAAGAGATGAGGATCTTGTCGATTCATTGGAATCGACAAGATTCCATTGAATATATATAATACATATCAGTACTAATAATGTTTTATCTACAAGGTCCGATGAACTTCTAGAAAATGATGAGGAAGCTGAAAGAAAAGAGTGGGAACGTGGCGTTTACAGGTATCCTTCCAAGAATAGGTGCGGTGAATATTTTCTCTGGAAAAGCATCCTATATTAACAACACTCTTAAAGTTTCTTGTCAGGAAGAGGGAGGTGTACTTCATCGATTTGTGGGGCGTTTCTTTTTAACAAATGGAGCTATTCTCACGAGACTGCGTTCATTTTAACGTGGTGTGCGCGGTAAGACTGGCAAGAATAATTAATAATTCTCTTGTAAATTTTCAGACAGAACAAAAGCATCGGAGAGTAGAGAGCACATAAGGGAGAGTAGCTCACCGCGCCGTAATAATAATGTACCCTTTCGAAAAAACAAATTTACATGTCTACTACTGAACGCGCGTAGTATTCGAAATAAGCTCGACGAATTTAAATGTTTAGTGCATTAACACAGCTTCGATATTATAGCAATATCGGAATCATGGGCAGAGAGATCTAGGAGACAATATATCGGCGAGTTGCAACTACCACGGTATACATTGATCAATACATAAGTACTACTCTACACCGAAAATCATACAAGCTTAACCGAAATTAAAATGGACTCTTACCAAGACGTTGAAGTAATATGCGCCGAAATAAAATCGAATGGTTTTCAATAAATCTCTTTTTAGTGTATAGACCCTCGCCACAACAGATTGAGATTGACACTGCATTATATAACATTAAAAATAATTGCACTTTATAAATTGTGGATTTAAATTGTATAAATATTGACCATGAAACCTTAAATGCAGACGGGGAGGGGAAGGGGAAGGGGAAGAGGCTATTGGAGATTATGGAAGAAAACTACTTAACTCAATTAGTCAATGAACCTACCCGAGGGGAAAATATCCTTGACGTAATTCTAACAACGTTAATCCTATCTCGAGTATTAGTATAAGGGAAGGTATAGATTTCAGCGATCACAAATTAGTGGAGTTCAATATTAATATAAATCTTAACAAGGAAAATAATGATATTAAAGTGCCAAATTTTAAACGGGCGTACTTTAATGGCTTCAACCGCAAGTTTAGAAAGATCAAGTGGTATCCAACGTTAGGTGATGTTAATCAGTGCTGGTCCTTTTTCACCGAGCATTTTAGAGAATTAGATGAGCAATTCATTCCGCGAAAAAACAAACGAAACGCCTCAAGTAAACCAAAATGGTGGAATCTTGATATCGAAGTCAAATTGAAGAATAAGAACTGTGCTTACAAGCGTCACAAGCGTAACTCATCCGAAGAAAATAAACAAATTTACTTAGCCGGGCGAAGGGAATGTCAGAAGGAAATACCAAACGCTAAAAGAAAATATGAAATTCAACTAAGAAGTTTTTCGATTATGTATCAGATCAAACCCCGATAAAGGAAACAATAGGATATATCAAAATGACAATAACGAATTAGTTTCAGATACAGAAAAGGTCGCTAATATATTAAATAACATTTTTAAATCGGTATTTATAAACGAAGACGAACATAATATACCACGCACGAACGACATGATAAACTTTAACGAGCATAACTTTTTAACCGATATCGAATTCTTCGAAGCAGAAACAGATTTTTTTTAGCAGTAAGTTAAAATCTCCAGGTCCTGATTTAATCTATCCGGCGCATTGGAAAAAAATTCGAAACGTCTTAGTGGGACCGCTACGAAATTTTGTAACAAATGTTTGAGTAGTGTGAGTCCCTTCAACCCTTGTGGGCTAAAACCCAGAACGAAACGCAGGAATCGTTTAGAGATGATTATTTGGTTTCCTTGCACGTTAAAGATAATCTCCCCTACCGCGTATGCTACACTGGACATCCAGCCGGAATCCATCAGATAGTAGCCATAGATGAAGAATGGGCCCACGAATGAGATTATCTCCTGGACGCCCTGGGTGTTATCAAAAACGTATGCGTGTAACAGGACGAGAATTACCCCTTAATTATACCCGACGTAATGGAATCCCCTTCCAAAGAGTTAAAAATAAGTGGTCAATTTCCCTCCGTCAGAAAACCAAGCTCCAAGCTACCCTCGATCGTTTCAATGATGTAATCTCCGACATTCCAGGATATGCCATCCAATTCAAGCACGATATCAAGCTAACTACGCAAGAAGTCGTTAGCTCTAGACTATACTCCTTGCTCGTTCATTTAAAGGAAATTGTTAAGGTTGCAGATAATTGAGCCCTCCAAATCAAAGTATTGTTCCCCAGTAGTTATGGTAAAGAAACCGGTTAATTCATAGAGAATGTGCATTGACTTTAGAAAGTTAATCTCCGTCACCATGTTTGACGCAGAGCCTATCCCATTAATAGACAAAAATCTTCATCTGTTCGAAAATGCGGGGTATATTTCCGAATTAGATCTGTGTAAAGCGTATTACTAGGCCCCCTTAAGGAAGGAGTTAAAAGGTCCACCACATTTCTTAACTGAACAAGGATTAATGCAGTTTACACGACTTCATTTTGGCCTCGTCACTGCTTATAGTACTTACAATCAGATGATGAGACAGACTTTAGATGGATTACCGCACTTATCCTTCTATTTTGACAACATTTATGTTGCAACGAATGACTGGGAATCACATTTGACCGTAGATCACGCTCTGTTACTGAAGCTAAGAGAACACAATCTTACCTTCGGTCCAAGCAAATGTCACTTTGCTTTCAATACTATTTGTCGTGGAATGGCCAGACGAAATATTTATATATACGTGGGTGCTTTTGGGGATTGGCCCAAGCGGATTGAAGACCGAGAGTGAACGGGGAGAAATGGTTTATTTTTCCGTTACGGGGTCCTTTTTAAACAATTATTTCAGAGTGCAAGTTGGCCAAAATTAAAGGGGTTGTTGGTACGTGTTGGGGCTGCAAAAGAAAGATGATGACGAAAATAATACTTTACTAACAACAAAAAGAGAATATATACATTTACATGGAAATTAGATTTAAATGAAATGGTCACCCAGACGAGGTTAAAGATCTACACGCGATCAGGTAGGTTGATTAAGGGATTAGAGAGGTTAGATACAGTTAGTGATTTAAAGGGAGATTTTAACTGGGGAGGGCACACAAATAATGGAGCAATTGAGATAGGCCAGATTTAAGACCACTCTGCAGGTGGCCAGTGGGAAACGGTAAAACGACGGTAGAAGATGTTTACCTCGGCTTCAGTTTGAGGGAGTACTTGTCGTTTTTGGAGTTAGGGAATCCTTGTCAGTCCTTGCCAATTGACTAAGGCAGGGTTCACTGAATTCGAAGTTGGCCGAATGACTACGGCAGAGTCCACGGATCGATTTAGCCTTTACTTGAATCGAAATCGCATCTGTGAGAGCGTCCTTTAGCTCGTTCGTCAGAGTAGTTGAAAATTTGACAGTGCTACTGTCGAAACTCGGTCGACGCGCTATATAGGTGCCTGGAAAGGAGGCGCGCGCGATCGTGATAAAAAGTCAGCGACTCCTTCGGGATAAGGGGGAATCTTGATAATGCTCGTTGGAACGTCCAACGGATTCCAATCCTTGGGCAGAGGCGCGTGCATACTCGCGGCGAGGTGGCCGCGAGAGGAAGGATGGGAGATGACATGGGTCCCTATGCAAATACAGCTGGGGCGAGTGAAAACAGCGTCCGATGCATCCTTGCCTAGGTTTTCATGCTTTCACCAGCCTCATGAGGTGATATCCGGACCCACGTGGCTGCAGCAGGGCACGTGGCCATCATTGGATCTCATTCTGCTACACTCCTCCCATCCTAAAAGATGGCACATTTAGAGTTGGGGAAGACAAGTGATATCTCTTTAGACTAACTCGTGGCCACGGGGTAAGCGGGAAAGAAAAAACCCGCAAAAACAACAACAACACGGAATACCTGACCTGTCGTCGAGCAGGCGCACAAGATAATGCTACCCGACTGCGTGTACATATGAGCGGAAGGAAATTAATTATTGCCGATCATAAGAGCAATAAAACGGGACATAATTAAAATAAAATGATATTTATACCCCAAGCTATACAAAGCAAACAAAAAAAGAACAGAAAAAGAATGAAGTAGAAATTCAAAGATACATTTTACATAAATGACAAAGATTATGGTGGTAAATATGCACAGGTTTATAAATACTAATTTCATAAATACAAGGGCTGTGTGCACCATAGACGTACACATCGAGAAAAAAACCCAAAATAAAACAAGGACATAACATAATTAATTGCATATAAGCTAATCTCTAGCTGGCGGTTGCAATTATTACAGGGTGGACAAATATATATGGGACAATTACAATGAAAAATTTAGCCGGTGTAGAGCTCGCTAATAAACTTTTCTTTTTTGAACACGTGAAGGTTTAGGTCCATTAAACGACTCGGTTCAGCATCGAAAACTGTCACGGGATTTAATTTACTAAAATCTATATACATGCGGTAAGAGTTATCTGGTTTCAGTACAAGAACTATTGGGGAACAACAATTTGTCGTGGAGGGTTCAAGGATATGGGGGTAAGATCTTGAACGAGCGGATTTTAGGATGCTTGGGTCATTCTGAAGGGAGGCCGGTTTGACACGCCCTTTCTCTGCCTGGGCTCTTGTGATAGCTGGCTGAACCACAGGGTTACCCGATACTTGGGGGCACTGGCCTACCAAAAAGGAACATGAGTGGATAGGGGCTGACACGACTTAAGCCCATCCGGAAAAGTACTGACACTCGAGGTGACAGTTTACAATGGGAAAGCGGTTTGCGCGTCCCAAGTAGTCAAGGACTACAGCAAATTTTTTGTGGTCGGGAGCCACCAGTGGAAGAAGCTCAATCGATACCAGGATACACGTGCACCCGGTATCACGGACAGGGTGGAAACTCGATACCCATTAACGCTTCCGTTTTCAAATTTAATATTTCCTGGAGAATTCTTTTCGAATAGGAAATTTACATGGTTCTCTGGGGCACTGGGATCAATGTTGGATCTGGCGATTCTGGTCGCGATGGAGGGGGAGCGGGAGCAACATTCACCTGGTGGACTTGGTGAATGGGATTACCAAGGAGTTGGGAATTTGGGGGGCAATGTGGGCGAGTGTGGCCTTCGACACCGCACGCAAAACATATAATTGGCCTACGGGGAAAAGTTGACGTCGGGGGATTAGTTATGAGGGGCTTGACGTCACGGGGTTCCGATGGAGGGAAACTTCTGGGCTTAAAGGGGCCTGTAATCTTGGCGAATTTTGGGGAGTTCTTTGGAGGAAACCACGAGTTATTAATTTTATTCTTAGGGGATGAAGGGGGAGGCTTTTTATTTTCCTTAGGGTATAAGTTGTGCCTCGCTGCATAGATATCTGCCTCTTCTATGCACTCTTTGAAGGAGTTGCACCGTCGATTCTTCACAAAGGAGCGGATCTCTGGGGCTAGCGATGCCACCAACTAATCCCTTAGAACCAAATCTACCAGGGACTCATAATCGTGGGGGACTTTCGATGCGTCTAACCAGAAATTAAAAGTTCGGGAAAGAGTATTTCCAAAATGACGGAAGGTCATATTTGGGTGGATGCGGGCGTGGCTAAATTTGGTGCAGTAGAAGTCAGGCGTCATATTGTACGCCGCTAGAAGTTCGGACTGGAGGGGGAAGTAATCCACCGTAACCTCAGAGGAAAGCGAGACGACTAGGTCTTAGAGCGGTAAGTTTAGGAGGGAAAGAAGCTTGACTTTTTACCCTCGAATTGAGTGAGAAAAGATTCGATGTCCTCTCCTTCTTTGAACGTGGGGAGTTTAACGGAGTCTGATTGAGGGGTTTCTACCCTGGTTTTACTGAAATGGTTTCAAGTCGATCACGATTCGATTCCAGTTCATATTGGCGAATTCTCTCACGTTCTTCGCTCTATCTAATTTCTCTTTGTTCACGTTCGGCTCTTTCTCTAATTTCTTTTTGCTCAGCTAATTCTCTAATCTCTTTTTGTTTCGCTCTCTCTTTTCTCTTATCTTTCTGTATATAAGTGACCAGATCTTTGGCACTTAAACCTAGGGATTTTCCTGGAGTTTAAACCTCTCAAACGACGACAATTTCGAACACAAAAGGGTGTTAATTGGCCATCAGTACGGGACGGATGAGGCTTAGCTCACAAATTACAGACACACGATTAAACCAATTTAATAAAAACAAATATAATAATAGAGTCTTGTTGAGATGAGAAGGGCTCAGACTCTATTAATCCGTAGGGGATTAAAGTGACCGTAGGAAAATTCTGTCGCCTAACAAGATTTTCCTATTAAAGGTTGTCGGTCAAAACACACACACACAAACAGTAATCGAACAATAAATATGGCAGATTGTTTCCTGTTTCGTTTCGTCTTTGCAACTCAAACGGTACTCAACTTTAAGAATTACCATAAAATCTCTCCAAAGACCTTTTTAAAGACCCTGACACACCTGATCACCAGATTTTATAATAGAGTAAAGTATATATATAAGTATATGTCGTGAAATGGCCAGACGATATATTTATATATACGTGGGTGCTTTTGGGGGATGGGCCCAAGCGGATTGAAGACCGAGAGTGAACGGGGAGAAATGATTTATTTTTCCGTTACGGGGTCCTTTTTAAACAATCATTTCAGAGTGCAAGTTGGCCAAATTAAAGGGGTTGTTGGTACGCGTTGGGGCTGCAAAAGAAAGATGATGACGAAAATAATACTTTACTAACAACAAAAAGAGAATATATACATTTACATGGAAATTGGATTTAAATGGAATGGTCGTCCAGACGAGGTTAAAGATCTACACGCGATCAGGTAGGTTGATTAAGGGATTAAAGAGGTCAGATACAGTTGGTGATTTAAAGGGAGATTTTAACTGGGGCGGGCACACAAATAATGGAGCAATTGAGATAAGCCAGATTTAAGACCCCTCTGCAGGCGGCAACGGTTACGATTACCTTATGAGCTCGTTGACAAAATGGGGCCAGTGGGGAACGGTGAAACGACGGTAGAAGTTGTTTACCTCGGCTTCAGTTCGAGGAAGCATTTGTCGTTTTTAAGGTTAGGGAATTCTTGTCAGTCCTTGCCAATTGACTAGGGCAGGGTTCACTGGAGTCAAAGCTTGCTAAATGACTACGGCAGAGTTCACGGATCAATTTAGCCTTCACTTGAATTGAAATCGCTGCTTGGAAGGGGAAGGGGGGGGGGGAGGGTGAGAGCGTCCTTTAGCTCGTTTGTCAGAGTAGGTGGAAGTTTGACAGTGCTACTGTCAAAATTCGGTTGACGCGTTATATAGGTTCCTGGAGAGGAGGCGCGCGCGATTGTGATGAAAAGTCAGCGACTCCTCCGGGGGAAGGGGGAATCTTGATAATGCTCGTTGGAATGTCCAAGGATTCAAATTCTTGGGCCGAGGCGCCCGTAAGCTCGAGGTGAGGTGGCCGCGAGAGGATGGGGGGAGATGACATGGGTCCCTAGGCAAATACAGCTGGGGCGAGTGAAAACAGCGTCCGATGCCTCCTTGCCTAGGTTCTCCAGACCCACATGGTTACAGGAGGGAATATGGCCGCCATTGGACATCATTCTCCTGCACTATTGACTATTTAGGCTTGGGCATAGGTAACTCCCAATTAGCCCTAATTTTGCAACACTTTCCGCTTCCCTATGCGAGCTCCTCAAGAAATGATTCCCAGAGTAACTCCAATCCTGCGATTACCTAATCCCGCTGAACCATTTCGAATTAGAACCGATGCCATTAACTAAGGCATAGGGTGCGTATTGGTTCAATACAGACCTAATGAGGAGAGTTTCCCTATAGAGTACGCCAGCCAAAAACTATAACCTCGCAAAAGGAACTATGCCGTAATTGAACGCGAGGCACTTGCTATTATTATATGGAGTAATAAGAAATGCAAAACTTACCTAATAGGGCAAGGAATTTGTAATTGAAACCGATCACAATCACTGGTGTATCTTAAGCACTTTAAAAATAACAATGGGAGACTAATACGTTGGAGCCTAGTCCTTCGAGAAGTTCAATTTAAGATATTGTATTTAAAAGGCTCAGAGAATTGTATGCTGATAGCCTAAGTCTGAATCATGTAGATTTTGCTCCCGATAAAGTTGAGTAGACTAATTTTGTCTGTTGTAATGAGGTTTCCGTAAATTTCAGTCTTTTCCTCATGGTTGTGTATATATACGTTCCCCATTCTTTATGATGGAGGCCCGGTATGCCTCAGCTCAAATTCTTGTTTGTTTGTTGTTATTAGCCCCTGATAATTGCAACTTTTTCTAGGTACGAGGGGCGGTCAATAGGTTTTGCCAATCGGTAGGGCAAAACATAGGAAAGGGGTTGGCTGTTTGTGGGGGTGTTACGACAAGTTATGACAAGTCAGGACCTGCAGACGCACGCTCTTGTCTCGTCTATTTAAGAAGCAGTAGCTGATAGCAGATCGTCAGTCACAAATTATTCAACAATGGAGAAGGTTGAGCACCGCGCAGTGATCAAATTTCTGACCAAGGAAGGCAAAAATGCAAAAGAGATCCATAAACGAATGGTTGCAGTGTACAACGACACCGCCCCTTCCTATGCAGCCATTTCTCGCTGGAATAGGGAGTTTCGCCATGGTCGTGAGTCCGTTGAAGGTGACACTCGTCCATGACGCCCGTTAGACGTGACCAACGAGAAAGATGTGGCCCGTGTGGGGAGGATGATCCTCGAAAATCGACTGGTTAAGGTCGAAGAAATCGAGCGACAACTTGGAATATCACATGTAAGTGTTTTCAAATTCATCCACGACAATTGGGTCATGACCAAGGTCTCTGCCCATTGGGTCCCTAGAAACCTCACGCCCCATGATGGACTTCAACGTCGTCAAAGTCCACAAGGCCAGAGTTGCACAAGCTGCCCTGCGCGAGTGCGGATTTCAGGAGCTCAACCATTCCCCCTACAGTCCAGATCTGGCTTCTAGCAACTACTTTTTATTCCGCCAGAAAAAGGCTGCCCTGCATGGACGCTGGTTTGGGGACGTTGAAGATGTCCGGTTCGCCGTCCAGGAGTGGATTGAAGAGCAGTCGGGAGATTTCTGGTTGGCGGGAATTCGAAGCCTCAGGGACAAGTGGCGCAAGTGCATTGAAGTCGAGGGTAGTTCTATTGAAAAATAATAAAACACTTTTCCTCATATCTCGTTTCTTTATATCCGAATTGCAAAACTTATTGACCGCCGCTCGTATTTATATATTTATTATTTCTCTTGTGCTTACATTTATTCTTGTATTCTATTGATATTTTCTCGTGATGTGAATTGTTGTATTTATTTTCTTTTGAGGTTCCTCGTGATTTCAGAACCAATTGTTTGAACTTTGGTTTTTGAGTGACTTGAGGTATTGTACCCCTTTTATTTTGTTTATAACTTGAGATGTATCTACCCCTTCGGACGTTTCATCTTAAGGGAGGGAAGTGTCAGGAAATGAGAGAGAGAGAGAGCGAGCGTGTGTAATCGAGTCACGAAAAAGGATTTCGAGCCAAGGATCCTTGCTTCCAGACGGCAGCAAACTTCTGGAGCGATAACGCGCCAGAGCCCCGTCCAGTTTATGGTGTTACCTCCTCCACCGATGATTCTCGTCATCGAGGCTGTGGGTCTGAACCAATAGCGCTTTCGTCAGCAAACATTGGAACTTCCGGCGTAGCAATATATATTCTCCACCCCGAGAATAATCATGGAAGTATTCTTTGAGCTTTCGGGTCGCGAACTGTCCACGTTGCTTTCAAGTAAGCAAACTCATGCAATGCAGAAGGTATTCACGCGGTATCATAAGAGGTCTTTGGAATCCTTCATTAACGACGCTCAATCCTCGGGCGACAAACCTCGGTGCTATTTTGTCTCGCAGCAGGAATCCATATTCAGGACGACGAAGACTACGTTTGGAATATCGCGCTTAACCCTCCTCCTCGAAGAAATTCCTTCCCCCGAGTATCTATACTCGATGTCTTCTCCAGAAAATCGTAAGACTTATATTTTCCTTCATCGTTGAAGAGGCGTGACGCTGTCCGACATAGTGACTCACCTCGTGATCACCTCCCACTACCTCTCGAGGAATTATTATAATAATTATTGAACCTCGTACGGCTAAGACGAGTCGTACTTGTCATTTCAATTTCATCCATTTAGTAACGGTGTTAACTAAATCCCTTTTATATTATTCTGTAAATATCTATTGCTGTTTGTATAAGATTAAAAGATTTGTTTTGTTTTCCTGTTTAAATCCTCCAACCCACTAAAGTCTAATTAAATATTGGCAATACTGGCCAACGAGAATTCATTCTCGCCATTTAAATCCCCATCGCAGTCAAGGAAATCTTATCCCCAAATTGGGGCTGTCGTCTTCCCTTCCCTGCATCTTTGGAGAGGAAGCCAGAAGGGTTCAGGTTCAGGCTACCTTTATTCTACGACAAACGGTTTTAAAGTGAAAGAACGATGGAAGTTTCAAACGAACATAGCTAAACAAAATTTCACCTTTAAAATCATCGATAAATGGAACGCACTCCCCGCAGAGGTAGTAAATGATAGTAGTGTGAATAGTTTTAAAAACAAAATTGACAGTTATTTTATGAATAATGATATTGTTAAATACGGAGCCCTGTTGTCGATTGAATGTCGCGTGAGTGGCCACAATGTCCAAAGGACGACTACCTGCATATTAGTACATATAGAATGGGAGTGACCTTTGAATGGACTAAATGGTCCTTGTTGACTCCCTGTAACTACGTAACTAAGCAAATCACTAACATTTACGTAATGAGGAGTAACTTTCTCTCGTTGACTATTTCACAGTCCAACAAGTAAAGTGCAGAAAAACATTCGATTTAATTATCATCAGATATGATTGGGATGGATGTCAAAGAGAGTAAATTGCTTTATTTGCGAGATGGTCATGTCCATAATAAACTTAAATGCTCACTTTTGAAAGGTCCAGAGTGCAAATTTAATAAGAAGAACGTTGACAATGATAAGTAAATCTATAAAAGTGTTCGAGATGGAGAAAAACTGATGCCAAAGCCGAAATCAGCGGTATTGATTTAATTAATATAATGTCAAAACATTTCAGAAACAAAATCACTGATGTTAGTGGGAATTATAAAAAAAAATAAGGGAATAAGGAAAATAAGGGGCAAAGGCAGGAAAAAAGGAAGAGAAGAAAGGAAAAGAGTGAAAAAGAAGGAAAGCAAATAAGGAAAAAGAAGGTAAGAAAGGACTGAAAAAGAACGAAAGAAAAGAAGAAAAATAAAGAGAAAGTAAGAAGGTAAAAGGGGGAATAGAAGGAAGGAAAAAGGAAAACAAAACTGAAAATAATGAAAAACATTGAAGGAAAAAATTGGGAGAAAAAATAAGACAAAGTACGAAGAAAAAGAAGGAAAGGAAAGAACAATATAAAGAAGGAAAGAAACAAAAATAAGAAATGAAATAAATAAAAAAGAAGCAAGACAAAGAAGGAAAAGAAGAAAGAAGACAGAAAAATAAAAATGAAATGAAGAGAAAATTAGGAAAAGGACAAAAATAAGGAAACGAAAAGAAGAAAAATAATCAAATGAAGGGAAAAAAGAAAAGAAGAAGATGGGGAAAACAAAGATCATAAAAAAGAAGAAAAGGGAAATTATCAACAAAAAAAATCAAAAGGAAATAAGGAGATAAGTAAAGAAATAGAGAAGGAAAGAGGAAGTAAAGATTGATAGTGTGTGTGTGTGTGTGTGACAATAAATGTATGCGCCTTATACACCTTACGATCCTTAAAGAGAAACCGTCTCTATGGAGACGGACCATGACCTTTCTTAGATGTATTTATTATTTTATCTAATACACTTTGATGTTGTTGACTTCTCCTTGATTACTTTCAGTTTTATCTGTATCTATGCAATGATTATTTAAAAATGATTAGAGTTGTTTGTCAATCATGTTTTTTATCATGCGATTGCTGCCTAAACTCCTCGAATCTAAAGTCAACCAACATAGTTTACGAGTTCATCTGCCCCGATAAAGACTGTAAGCTTTATAACAACACAAAATATATTGGCACGAAAACTACTACATTTTTGAGACGTTTAACCATGCATCTTCAATGCGGAGGGCCTAAAATCATATGGAGAGTGCACATAACATTAACCTAATGAGAGATATGCTAGTTAACAACATCGTCATTAAAAGAAAAGAGTTTAATAAAGTTAGGGTGAACATCTTAGAAGCCATATTAATAAACGAAGATAAGCCGGCCATCAACAATTAAGCGACAAGCTGGAATCTAACATTAAAATTATTTTAAAATTCCACTCACCGGATTGGCCCATTTCCTCTAACGTTACGGTCACTCTAGGCGGAATAAATACCCCTTAAAAATCGTTTTCTTACACTTTCTGTCAGATCCTCACTCCACTCATTACATCGGTAGAGGAGGCAAAAACATTTCAAAACGCTCCGAAGATGATCGAATAAGATCGAAAGCTTTGCGATTTATTTTGTTTTTTACCAAACACATTGATTTAAAAGAGAGATGAATACAGGACGATTGATCCACTATCTACGAGATGGAATAAAATAGATAGTTAGAAGAGAAAGTTGCCAAAGTTAATTAATTAAGGCGAAATGCACCATTTGCATATATATATATATATATATATATATATATATATATATATATATATATATATATATTGTTCCTCAGTATGAAAATAAATGAAACTTTGAAAGCACTTGAAGAAAAACAAGCAAAGTATTTACAATCAGGAGATATCATTGCGCATCTTCCTGACTCTGCAGTGTTAATAGATGGAGAATATGAATCATCTGATGAAGATGTTCAAGGAGATTTCAATCACCTCAGTCGAGGAATGCTTAATGCCAAGTGTGCTTTTATCCTACACACCCAAATAGACAGTGATGATGTCGATCAAGTAAGTTGTATAACTTCGACAAGTAAAAAAATATAACTACCAGGCAATGGCTTCGCCACTTCCCCCTACGGGGGGGGGGGAGGTTGCGCTTCACTACTAAGATTAAAATCTAAAAAAAGGCAGCCATGATTATTTTTTGATAAATTTTCTGAACTTCTCCAATTATAATAATTTTAAAAATGAACTCTAAACTATTTCCCCCTTTCAAAAAATCACGTTGCTAAAATATAGTTATAGATAAAATAAAAAAAGCAGCCTTACTTAAATTTTAATAAATTTTATGAACTTCACAAATTGTAATTCATTTTCTTTTAAAACATTATAAAGATTTGGATAATCATATTTATTTCTTCTGAACTGAACTATTTTGGTTTTTAAAATTCTAAAGAAATTCTTGGAAATTACCTTAATAAAAATTTAAAATATACTTAAGTCATAACCAAACTAAGATGAAATTATTATTCAAATACTCCAAAAAATCCCGTTCTTAAATTATAGAGTTAGTGATAATGATGATTTCAGAACAACATCAAATGAAAAGATTTACCTACAACTTTTAACATAAAAACCGAACACGTCACCTCAGCTACAGCTGCTGATGAATTTATCAACACTGAGAGTCAATTGCAGGCATTCAAATTATATTTTTCTGATGACCTGATGGAGCATGTCATTTGTCAAACCAATATATTTGCCCAACAGAAAAATGTTGACCTCCAGTTGACCAAAGATGAACTATGGGTAGAATTTGGTGGGATAATGTTATCGTGATGTGCAAAATATTCGAATAAAAGACTTTATTGGTCTACTACCAATGACACGTCTACTATTCTCTTAGATGATTTTAGGTGTAGAAGATTTGAAGTAATATTACATCATATCCATCTAAACGATAAGTCAAAATTAGATGCATCAGACCGCCTTTATAATCTCAGACCTTTCTTGCACTACCTTAGTACTAAATATGTAGAAATGTATAGTTTAGAGGAAAATTTCTTAGTAGACGAGTCAATTTTCCATACTTTGGCAGACATTATGCGAAGCAGTACATAAAAGGAAAACCCATAGGATTTGGCTTCCGCAACTGGCCTATATGCGCTTCCAATGGGTACAGGGTGAATTGCCCTTTGCCAAAGAATAATGAGTTCAAGAAAAAAAAAGGGAAGTGTAGAGTTTATCTCTTCTGATTGTGTTGCTGTTGTGAACTAGAAAGACAACAGTATAGTTACTATAGTCTCAAATTTTAATTCTGCTGTCATTGGCACTCAAGGAAAGAATAAAAGACTGTTTCCCTAACTAAGCACAGTAAAATTGTATAACTCTTTCCAGGGTAGAATTGACTAACTAGACCAATGGGTTGCATGTTACAGATCTTGAATGAGGCAAAAGAAATGGTGGTGTCCAATATTCCTCTACGTTTTTGATATAACAGTTGTTATGGATAAAATCTCACCAGAAAATTCCCTTTTTGATTTTAGAAGAAATTTGGCTGTATCAATTTTTAAAACACATGATCATTGCCCTCTCAAGAAAAGAAGTTCAAAGTATTTCAAAGAATTTGCTTATTGTCCAGGAAGAGTATCAATTAGGTGCTCAAAATGTGATATCGGTTTGCATCCAAAGTACCACAAGGCCTATCATATGTGTGGAGGTTAGCCCAAGAGAGGTCAAAGGTGCAAACATTCCCAGACATAGTCTCGTCATATCACCTTAGTTTATGGCCCCCAGAACGTTTAATCAGTTCCAAACCCTGTCAGCCCCCTCCCTCCCACCCGTCCATTGTGCTCAGTTACATCCCCCAATAGAAAGTCGAAAACGAGAACTATTAATCACCCCCCCCCCCCAGCCGCTTTGAGACGCCCGTGACTTGGGGCTGTTTACACGGCTACATTCCAAGTCTTCCATGGGACGCCAGGTGTCTTACGCCTCTCTACCTAACCCCGCCCCCCGCAGAAACCCGCCACATTTATGCGAGCGACTCCATTCATTATCAGCAAGAGTTTCTTCCGACGTCTGTCAGGCACGCTCCCCGTTGCTTCACCCTGTCGACGCCTGTGATCCCTTGATCAGATCTTACCTTATGAATATCTCTGGTCAGAAACGGATTACTCTCCTTCGTTATTCCCAATTTGGAGGGCTAACCGGGATCAACTCTCCACTCATTCCTTTCACTCTACCTTAACCTTAACCGTGAGACAAGAGCAAGGAAGTCCGAGAAGTCCTCCCGTGCAGATTCCCATCTCATCTGGTCGCCGAGCCGACACTAGTACCTGGAGCGGAGTCTCCCCAATCCCCCCCTCTTCGTGATTCCAATTTGGAGGACAACTTGGAACCTGATCTACGCTCATCTTTCGCTCTACGAAATGCCCCTGCTGCTTCATCGAATTCACCGTGGCAGAGGTAAAACCGAGGTCCCAGTCCCGTGATTTTTCCTCTATTTAATTCACTTCCCGAAAACCCCCGTAATCCCACGCATTTAATTAATATTATCTCAACCCGCGTTTAATAACGGTCTTTCAAGTGATTGTTACAATTCTCGGGCTATTCCCATTTATTCCTTGCCAGCCTGTATTAACAACTGGTCACTTATTCATTATTATATTAGCTTGCTTAGTTTTCGTGACCAATAATAATTCTATTATTTACTTGTATATTAAAGCTTCTTTTTGTAAGAGGTTTTTCTTTCAATAATTCCTGAGCTGAAACAGCAAACTCGATTCCCCGCTTTTATTGGCCAACCTTCGATTAATGCATTCGAATATAAACTGGACACAAGCCCTTAGCCGGGACTTGCCGTCCTTGTTAAATACCCGTGGGCCCGGCTCTGTATAGAGCGTGACACCACCGTATCGTTCCTCGACAATATGCCTAAATAATTTTATATTTGTAATTTAATAATTTGAGATTTATTATTTCATGATTTATTTATCTATTTTCTTCTTTAATTACTTTTACAAGAAATTATAATTATAATAAATTACAATTTATTTCTGTTTCCTGCTT
Source organism: Ceratothoa steindachneri (assembly GCA_963969495.1). Lineage (NCBI taxonomy): Eukaryota > Metazoa > Arthropoda > Malacostraca > Isopoda > Cymothoidae > Ceratothoa > Ceratothoa steindachneri. The sequence continues at coordinate 79,832,430 of OZ018319.1, forward strand.
TTTAGTTTAAACAGTTAAAATAACAATAGGGAAATTCTTAGGATGAGCATTGTGTTTCATTCCCTAAATTGGACAATGTCCAATTTTTAGATATCTTTTAACATCTGTCTAAGTTAAAAAAGAAATGCCTAAACTTTTGTATACTCTTATTTATTCCATTACATAACAATCTGAAAAAATATCAACGAAGGCAAAGTATATAAGGAATTTCAATCCCAGACTCTAAATATACTAACCTAATCAGATCGTAGCAGTATGCATCCAGCAGACTCACACTTTGAGTCTTTCGCAAATGACAAGCAGGCAAATATTTGCTTTTGAGCCGAATCAAAGTGACTTGTACGTGATTTTAAATGTTCTATTACGTCTTACTACTTCAATATTTTGAAATATACGGGGAATAATTCAGTGTTTATTTAAAAATCTGAATTACTTAAAAATCTGAATGATACAATGACAGGTGATGATATTTTCAATCAACTGAAGTCATCCATGAAGAAATTCAACCTTTTTTTGATAATATCGGACGCATGACGACAGATGGGGCTCCAGCAATGGTCGGTAGTAAGGGAAAGCCTAATTTCTAGAAACAAAGCCGAGTTAAATTCTATCAACCTGCAAGAAAAAGATTTCAGTTCCTTTCACTGTTTGATATACCAGGAAATTTGTGTGCCAAATTATTTAAATTTGCAAATGTAATGGAGATAATTATGTTATGGATTAATTTAATAAAGTACAAGGGGCTTAACCATCATCAATTTAAAGTGTTTATTGAAAAACTTGAGAATGAATATGGAACACTGGTGTATTACTGTGAAGTTCGTTGGCTTAAGCAAAGGGAAAATGCTTCAGCACTTTTAAAATCTTAAAAAGGAAATTTGTATGGTCATTTCATAGAAATGAAAATAATGACTGGAATCGTGATCTTGCATTTTTCGTTGATATTACGTCGCATTGAAAGGAGCTCAAACAAAAACTGCAAACTAAAAATCAGTTAGCTCATGAACTTTATTCTCATATTAAAGCTTTTCAAAGTAAACTTCAGCTTTGGGAAAGACAGCTGAGAGATAGTGACATGTATTACTTTCCAACATTAGCTAGTCACACTAATGAAGAATCCACTTTTCAGGCTCAAGAGATAGCAGCCATTAGCTCATAATTCAATATCAGATTTCAAGATTTCAAGATTTCAAGTCCAAAGACGCGGATTCCACACTTTTTCAAATCCATTTTGTTCAGATGTTCATTAGCCTCCAAAATACCTTCAAATGGAGTTAATCGATCTTAAAAGCAATACCTTTCTTCAACAAAAATTCAAAGAGGTTTATTTATTAGAATTCAATTCCTCTCTTCCGTTAATGAGCTTTCCCAGAATAATAACACTTGCCAAACAGCATGCCTCAATCTTTGTCAGTACCTACATGTGTGAGCAGTTGTTTTCAAGATTTAAATTCACTAAATCAAAAACAAGATCAAGAGTTAAGGATATGCACGTGGAATGCAACTTGAGAGTTGCAACACTCCAACAGCAAAGGATTCTAAAGCCCATGACAAGCTAAATTGAATGAGGGCACAGCAGCATCTAGGTAGAGATTGTAGAGAAAGCTGTCGGAAAAGACTCCTCCACGGACGCAGCAGCCGAGATTTATGTCCCGTTCTCCTGGACGACAGGAAATGGGTTTTAGAACTTTCCACAAATCATTTTGACTCTCTTCCACATTTCTGAAAAAAAAGTATCTTCCCATTAAGTGAAGACACGTATACCCGCCAGGAAGAGCGGCGTGAGTGCTTCGAAACATACCAGAAGCTTTCCCTAACTTGACGAAATTCACAGAGGGTTAAATCGTTCGGGCAGCGCAAATAGCACATGTAAGTCTATCGCTTCTATCTGAAGGTCGACCCTCACTGGGCCAACTACCAAAGAAACGGACTAGGTGCAAAACAGCCAGATGATCTACATAGAAATGGTAGCTTGGCTGACTGCGTTTTAGTTCCCGAAAAAAGAACCCAAGAGTTTCATTAACCGACCTAAACTCCTGGCAGGGATAGAGAAAACAGTTATTTTCTAAAATGCCAACAAAAGCACCCGCTCTCTGCATCAGAGATGGTTTGTGTCGTGGTATTGTAGTTGTTGAGTTCCCTCCTATTTTCTTTGTGAGAGAGCCATATATTCAATGAATTCAGCGCTCCCGTCTAGCACTAATAATAGGGAGGGGAACAATACCTAGGCTAGCTGAGTAGAATTTTTAATTACCTTATTATTGAGAGTGCCACAGCGTTTAATCCGTTTTAAGGAAAGAGCCAGTCAAACACGTAAGGATCTAGTGAAACACCCGGAATTATCCGAAAATAAATATATATTTTAAATTTACCAATAAACTCACAAAATATTTACACTAGATTCAAAAGGGTTAATATAGTTATCTAGTTTTCCACAAGATGGGGGGGGGAGGGGACACGATGTCAAATTCTTCGGTTCTACGTTAAAAATCGGAGGGAGGAGTAGTACTCTCTTGCTCAAGGAGTGCTCTTCTTGGTAGCTCTTGAAGCCTTGTTGTATCCTAGTCTTCTTCTTCGGGGTTTCCCAATTGGCTTTTTGGGTATACGAGGTGATTTTGAATGTACTTGAAAAATTGGATCTCCCTCGGGTATTGATTCTTCTTCTCTCTCCGTTATTAAGATCGCAATTTGAGAGTCACTCGAGGGTGATTGGGTCTTCTTTTCTCTTACTTGTGAAATTCCTGTTTGGCACTAGGAATGATGGTCCAGCCATGCTTCTTACTAAGCCTGTGAAGGATACTTCGGTATGGCACCGATACAAAACGTGACGTTTTCTAATGATTTCAAAACTGGGTGAGAGACCGATCTCCTCGATCTGGTCCTCTATCGTCTCTCACCGAATAATAATCATATCTTTTCTTTCCTTACGGGCTTATTTATAGTCCAGTGCCCGCCGCACCTTAGGGGGACGGGGCGCGGCTGCAAAGGAGAGGGCGAGGGCTGAGGGGGGGTTGGCACCGCAGAGTCTAGGTCGACTTCTTAATCAGAGGCACCGACGACTGTCACAATCTTTGGTGTTCTTTTTGATCTCGCACCGCTTTTTGGGGCGCTTTAACCACGGGCTTCTGGTTCTCGTAGGTAATCGGATTTTTTGGGAGCTGCGTAATGGACTTTAATGGTTGCTTTGGCACAGCAGCTCGCTTCCGACTACCTATGCGGCGGGGAGATCAAAGCTTCTGCAGTTTGGCTGATAGTCCGACAACTAGCGTTCTCACGCCCCTCCTCTTTAGGTACGTTACTCTCGCTGTCTCTTAAGAGGGACATTAATGTATATGTACACTTGGCCCTCACGGTGCAGCTACGTTATAATTTCTCTACAGTTTGAGATGCGTCAGCGTTTCAGAAAATGATGTTCAAATTGGAAACTGAGCACTATCATCAATGGCATAGACAACCTTTCTCCATAAATTAAGCCTTGCATATAAGGATCACAGGATAACATTTGGACCCGAACATGAAGCGGTTCTCTAGCAGTGATGCGGAAACTTATCCACATTTAGGCCACCTCTCTCCAACTCGACTATCATATCGGAAAGACCATGACTCTTAGGGGGTGCCTAGCGTTAAAATTCCCCTCCACGGAAATCCCAGCGTTGATGTTGATTGACGGTAGAATGTACGCAAAAATAACAGTATACCTCCTAGCAAGGTGAGCTGATATAAAAGTATTTATAGTGAATACAAAAACGGAAACATCAAGCCGGGTGTAACTTTCGCATCCCACATCTCGTCGCCCATACCATAATGGTGGGGCTGCAAATCCATAATACCCCTGGAGATTAGGCAGGGGCTCAGCCTCAGTATTGTTTTTTGTAAAAATAAATACCGCTAAAATTGGCCCTGAGACCACGGCAATTAATTTGAAGGAAAATACCTTCCAGGCCTAGCATGGACAAAATGAGTGAGACCTTTTTCAGGAAAAGACTCTCCTTGAATGGCGGTATGCTTCCCAGAGGTAGAACTCCGTGAGCCTTTGTTTGTATAGGACGCTGTCGCCTTCGAAGAGTTATTGAGGTAGGTTGGGCTTTCGCCTTGTAACTGATGGCGGGAGGGACAGCGTCGGAGACGGGTTGTATTTTTTAGAGGGTCCTAGTCTCCAAGCCTCCTGATCCATCCTTGTGTGAGAGCTGAAACCCCCTTGGTTCTCTCGTCCTTTTAAGAGACAGCTTTACTAGTCCCCGATTACGGTCTCACGACCACCTGCGGGAGATTTCATCCCTGAACGTCTAACAATCCGTTGATGGAGCGCGGTCGTTTCGTTTTACGGGAAACGGTCACGCGCGTGGACGGGGTGAACCCTGGTTTTAACTAATACAGGGTGTTATCTTTTTGAGCCGCCAACTCTACCAAGGGTGCGGCCGTGGGCAGAGGAACACGCAGAATGGTTCCCATTGGGCGCGGAAGCGACCCTGATTGTAGGCAAGGAGAGGCCAGGAGCAGAGTGTGCCTGCTTAACTTTCGGGGCATATAACGTCCTAGGTTGCACAGTGAAGGACAAGACCTAATCTTTAGCCTCACCAAAGTAGAGACAATCTGCAGTCTAAAAGACCAGGATTTCCTTCTCCAGGAGATACGCGCCACATTGCTTTGAGGAAGCAATGTACGTTTTTGGAACAATTTGCAGTTTCTTCGGTAAACTCGAATTTACATGATACAGGCGCAACTTTTTTGTCCAAAGCGGTAACAATAGTAGCACCTTCGCGGTAGTGGCAGGAATGCCTTCACGTAGGAGCGATACCAACTTACACGCACCGACTCATGGAGCTTTTCACGATTAAACGTTACGAGTGTAAGGATTAGGTCTCGAAGCCCCTCCCGGTTTTCTGGTCACACGCGTAACCATTGGCGCTCCATGGTATTTTTTAAGAGCTCATCTGGCGACTCTCCATGGTCGGCTAACTCTTCGGTTGTCTTCCACGTAGTCCTCGAGATCCCTGGCACAAATAACCCCTTTCACGAAATTTATCGTAGAGTGCGGTGCCACTTTCGCCGGTGAGCCATTGAGCGTCTGAAAGGCACTAATAATGACCCCATCGAACTAAGGCCCCCTTGCGAGAAACACCGACTTTCGGCTCTCTACCACTTAATTTCACTGATACTATTTTCTTTTTGGAGTATGCGGTCTTTGGCCAACATGCTGCATCAGTAGAGAGAATTACTAAGAAGCGTCAGTGGGTTTCTAAATGTCAGATAGTCTCTCAATGAGGGGCCGCGACGTAATCGTGGTTCCAACCACCGAACCTGCAACTTTGGTCTTTGTCTAGGTCTCTCTGCCCGAGGGTGCCAGTCTTGACCTTGTCGCTTGCTGAAGCGACAGCAGACGCATCTGTCACGGGAGCAGCCCAGGAGAGAGATAATTAATTACCCCTCTTTGCCTTCGTCTTTCTACTTTTTGTTTTCTGATTTATTAGGAGGTCGCAGAGTAGGTACGCTCCTCTCGACTCCCGGAAGGGGCCCTAAGGCCTGACAGACCAGCTTTAGTCAGCCTCATGCAGCCTCAGGAGGACCTTGCACAGGGTGGACTTTGACCTAGGGTGGTCTCTCAAAGAGTCTATCCAAAACTATAAAAAAAAATTGAGAATAAAATAAAATATTTTGATTTTAAAATGAAGATATTTCGACGCTATATATTGGAGAAAAATAACAGGAAAAAACGGCAAAATTAAAAATATTTCTTAATATTAAAAATATATTCAGTGTTGCTCCTCTGAAAGCTTGTATAGTGTCTACATATATTTTGTATTAATATAGCTGAATTTCTTTATATTTATCAATGTGCCCGAGAAGATGACCAGTTTGGTCAAGGATGTCTCGGGCAAATAATCAATAATGAGTTGCAATGATCTTTTACGATCTTTTTCTCCCCAAGAAATAGTCACTTATGGAAGTTAAAATTGCTCAAGAAGCTAAAATATACCTCTTCTGCGGTTGAATATAACCAATCCTTTATAAAAACATGGCCTCCTTAGAAACTATATATATATATATATATATATATATATATATATATATATATATATATATATATATATATATATATATATATATATATATATATTGTCGTAGAATGACTCCCGACGATACCATATATCACTATTCGTTGAGGGAACTTCCTTAATTATCTTTAGAGTGCGTTACTGTCTGGCGGCCGATATTATGTATCTTCGATATGCTTAAGAAGTGGAACTGAGCTCAAGGATAATAATATTGCTATCATTAATAAAATAGAGTTTTATTAATAATAACTATCAATAAACACAAGACGGAAAATATTGACATAAACAGAGAATGAAAAGGGTCGTGGGGGCTCGGCTAATCCGAGGATTTAAAGGATTTAAAAAAGGTAAAACAAATATCGAGTTAAAGAGATGGGATGGTTCGATAAACCATTTAAAGCACAGGATAGAATTGACAAAAGGGTTAAGTACTCAAAAGGTGACGTTTGGCTTACGTAACTTTTGCACTAGTGGTGCAGTGGAAGGTGGCGCGAAGGAGTTTCGGTCCGCTGGCGAGTTCCAGCCGAAGGGGGGGAATAAAAGGATCCTGACGTGGCGTCTTAGGAAGGAGAACCGTTTCTCGACGAACGGCTTGAAGAACAATGGCTGTTCTAGGTTGTTCTCTTCTGAACAAAGGGGAGATGAGAACCGTCTCTTGTCTACGGGCTCAAGAACAATGGCTGTTCTAATGTTGTTCTCCTCTGAACAACAGGGAGGGGGGGGTGAGAACCGTTTCTTGGCGAAGGGCTCAAAACGAACAATGGCTGTTCTAATGCTGTTCTCCTTTGAACAACAGGGGGGGATGAGAACCGTTTCTTGGTGAAGGGCTCAAAACGAACAATGGCTGTTCTAATGCTGTTCTCCTTTGAACAACAGGGGGGGAAGCCTTGGGGACTTGGCGTCACGAAAGGCTCGAACCTTTGGCACTCAAGGAATATTGTCCTCCTTCTGGACAAGTGATGGTGAATCTCGAGGCCGAGGTCACTTGGCGCACAAAGGGAGAGAGGGTCGTGGTGATGTTTCGCGACGAAAATCTGGATCTCCAATCTGATCTTAGTGGTAAAGTTTCCATATAAATAGCCAGGACATCTCCTTGGCGTGGGGGACAATGGAGTTGAAGCTTGGAGGGAACGCACAGCCGGGCCGGAGAACAATGCCTTATCTGCCCATAAGCCTAACTCAATCTGGCGAGGTCGGCGTATGGGGGCGAATGGGGGGACGATAACCTCCTTGTTTAAACATTGACATCCGGTAGCTGCGATAAGGCTCCAAGCTTCGAATCGAAGATGCACGTGGGCAGCATTGTGGTTTTAAATAATATGGGATAGGAGTTGAAATTAACGCAGCTTCAACTCGTTCTATCACACCCCTCCATTCCAGGGGAAGTTGTCACTTCGAAAAAAAAAAGAGAGAAGGGACAACGATAGAGCTCCGTTGTAGGGAACTCGATTTCTTGTACCAACCGTACCTTCCTGCACCTAACTAGTATTACCTCAATACATATGATTATTTTGATCTTTAGATTACAGGGGAAAATAACCTTTAATACAACTTAATCAAAGAAAAAAAAAAGGGCATGGAACAATGAAATGATATAAAATTAGTACATACGGGAAAAAATAATTTATACGTAAATTAATGGGTACAAATATATATACATACAAAAATTAGACATTGAGCGTTACAAAATTCAGACATATACATTAATTAATTATATTACAAAAGAATCTTAAATTAAGTCGTACAAGACGGTATATACCTACATGGAGATACTAATCCTATGAATACAATTATTCTACGCTATTCGGTAACGCATTCCTACTGAGTGCGTCACCGACCTGGTTATCGGAACCTTTTATCTAATTTATTTTAAACTGATACTCTTGCAAAGGCAAACTCCAGCGCATGATGCGACCGTTTGAGTGTCTCACATTCCTAATATAGGCTAACGGTCGGTGGTCGGTTCCTATTTGAAATTCTTTACCTATCAAGTACAGCTTGAATTTGTCTATGACCCAGATAATTGATAGAGCTTTCTTTTCTCTAGTGGCATATCTCTTTTCGCGTGGTAATAATTGACGACTAGCATATGCAACTGGATGACTCGTTCCGTCATCCACGTATTGAAGGAGTACACCTCCAATGCCCTCGTTGATCACGTCGGTCTTAACGCCAAAAGATTTTTCCGGGTTGGGCAACTTACTCTTGAGCTGATTACAATGGGAAACAGCGACATCATTCCAACGTAAACGATCGGGAAAATTCTTTTTTTGAAGGGGGCATAGGGGGGCCGAAATTGCAGTGAAATTCGGAACAAATTGCTGATAGGGAGAAGCTGATCCTAGGAACGATCTTAATGGCTTCTTTGTAATCGGGAGGGGCATGTCGGCGATTGCCTTAATCTTGTTCTCGTGGGGACCTAACTTGCTTTGTTCTATTTTGAAACCCAAATATTTGATGGTTTCGTGGGCAAAATGGCATTTGCTGGGGCCAATGGTGAGGCCATTTCCACACAGTCACTCGAAAAGAGCTAATAAGGCGGGTAAATGGTGACTCCATTTAATTAGTTCTTGTAGCTGACTCTTCTGACCTGGTGTCAGCTGCGCGTCACTATCCAGGTCAGAGGGTTCCAAAGACTCGCCTGGTAGGGAAGGAGGAGGGTAATCGGCATCAGGTTGGATGCACACTGTCTGGATTACATTAAGGGACTCCGCGGGGCAATCCTCTTCAAGCGCCGATGCTTCGTCCAGTTCTACGAAGGTATCTCCATGGGCGCGTTGGGGGTTCTTTTTTTCTTGGGGTCCAGGGACAGTCTCCGTGTCCTTGTCTGGGGCCTTATCACCTAAGGGTGTTAGTGATTCACACTCCTTTTGTGCCGTCCTAAAGTCCTGGTTAAAGGTTTCCGAGAAATCGGACGGTATCGGGGTTCTGATGGGGACGGGCTCCTGGGCTTCTTTCTTATCTCGGCCTTGAGGAAGGGCGGCATGAAACACAGGGTCGAAACTTACTTGGGGGCTCTGTCCTATAAGTACGGAACAGAATTGTATGGTGCTACAATGACTTCAGCCCAGCCATTATAATATTGACACTGCAGGTAACATCTAACGACGGGGAATCGGTTCGCCCGCCCAAGGTGGTCATGTACCACCGCAAATTTTTCGTGGTTAGAGGCCACTGGGAGGAGTTCGTCGGACACGATGAAACACGTACATCCTGTGTCCCTGACGAGAGTCGATACTCGGCAGCTGTCCACGCTGCCCTCCTCATATTTCAAAGTTCCCGATGAACTTTTATCAAAAACAAAATTTACCTGGTGGCCTGACGGAGGGGAAGAAGTTTCTGCTTGGGTCTGCACCACGGGGGGAGCCGGGGTTGCATTAATCTGGTGAACTTGGTGGGCTGGTCCGCTTTTAAGTCTAGAATTTTGGGGGCAGTTCCAGCTCATGTGGTTTTCTACACCACAGGTAAAGCATATTATTGGTCGCTTCGGGAAGAGAGATGGAGGAGAAATCTTAACGGGAGGTTTGGAGTCCCGATGTTGGTTTTGGGGAAAGAAGTTTTGGGGTTTTACGGGGCTCGGAAACATTGTCAGCTTTCCTGGGAAGGGGCGCGAATCCTTCCTTCTTTCTTCTCGTTGGATTTCTCTTTCTCGTTCTTCTCGTTGTATTTTTCTTTCTCGTTCTTCTCGTTGTATTTCTCTTTCTCGTTCCTCTCGTTGTTTTTCTCTTTCTCGTTCTTCTCGTTGTATTTTTCTTTCTCGTTGTTCTCGTTGTATTTCTCTTTCTCGTTCCTCTCGTTGTATTTCTCTTTCTCGTTCCTCTCGTCGGATTACTCTTTCCCTTTCTCTTTCTTCTCTTTGGATTTCCCTTTCTAGTTCCTCTCGTTGTATTTCTCTTTCTCGTTCCTCTTGTCGGATTACTCTTTCCCTTTCTCTTTCTACCTTTTTTCTTTGAAATTTTTCTTCAATCCGAGCTAATTCAATCTGATGGTGAAGCTCCACTTGTCTTATCCATTCCTCTCTTATGTACTTAATTAGTTCTTTTCCGGAAAGTCCCAAGGATTCTCCTTGCGCTTTAAAGATTTCGAACGGAGTCATCTTTGCACTTGGGGGCGCACTAGTCAACCAACTAAAATTCCTTGCAACAAGAATTATGCCTCTATAGAATTAGCCTACCTAAATATGGGCACTGACCTATTCGTACTTGGTTTCTCAATCTAAATAACCACTGACTAAAATCACAAAAAAACACAAAACAAATTATTATAACCGTTCCTTGAGCTACTCCAGCTTCTTAAGTTTCAAAAAAAAGGGGATAGCAATCGTTAAAACAAAAGGGAACTACTATATTCTATTATTATAACGAATAACACTATGCTTTACTCGACTGAGACCAGTGTTTGCAAAGATATAGCGTTAAACCTTACACACCTGATACCAAATTTAAATAGTATATATATATATGTCGTAGAATGACTCCCGATGATACCATATATCACTATTCGTTGAGGGAACTTCCTTAATTATCTTTAGAGTGCGTTACTGTCTGGCGGCCGATATTATGTATCTTTGATATGCTTAAGAAGTGGAACTGAGCTCAAGGATAATAATATTGCTATCATTAATAAAATAGAGTTTTATTAATAATAACTATCAATAAACACAAGACGGAAAATATTGACATAAACAGAGAATGAAAAGGGGTCGTGGGGGCTCGGCTAATCCGAGGATTTAAAGGATTTAAAAAAGGTAAAACAAATATCGAGTTAAAGAGATGGGATGGTTCGATAAACCATTTAAAGCACAGAATAGAATTGACAAAAGGGTTAAGTACTCAAAGATGACGTTTAAATTACGTAACTTTTGCACTAGTGGTGCAGTGGAAGGTGGCGCGAAGGAGTTTCGGTCCGCTGGCGAGTTCCAGCCGAAGGGGGGGAATAAAAGGATCCTGACGTGGCGTCTTAGGAAGGAGAACCGTTTCTCGACGAACGGCTTGAAGAACAATGGCTGTTCTAGGTTGTTCTCTTCTGAACAAAGGGGAGATGAGAACCGTCTCTTGTCTACGGGCTCAAGAACAATGGCTGTTCTAATGTTGTTCTCCTCTGAACAACAGGGGGGGGGGGGTGAGAACCGTTTCTTGGCGAAGGGCTCAAAACGAACAATGGCTGTTCTAATGCTGTTCTCCTTTGAACAACAGGGGGGGATGAGAACCGTTTCTTGGCGAAGGGCTCAAAACGAACAATGGCTGTCCTAATGCTGTTCTCCTTTGAACAACAGGGGGGGAAGCCTTGGGGACTTGGCGTCACGAAAGGCTCGAACCTTTGGCACTCAAGGAATATTGTCCTCCTTCTGGACAAGTGATGGTGAATCTCGAGGTCGAGGTCACTTGGCGCACAAAGGGAGAGAGGGTCGTGGTGATGTTTCGCGACGAAAATCTGGATCTCCAATCTGATCTTAGTGGTAAAGTTTCCATATAAATAGCCAGGACATCTCCTTGGCGTGGGAGACAATGGAGTTGAAGCTTGGAGGGAACGCACAGCCGGGCCGGAGAACAATGCCTTATCTGCCCATAAGCCTAACTCAATCTGGCGAGGTCGGCTATGGGGGCGAACGGGGGGACGATAACTTCCTTGTTTAAACATTGACATCCGGTAGCTGCGATAAGGCTCCAAGCTTCGAATCGAAGATGCACGTGGGCAGCATCGTGGTTTTAAATAATATGGGATAGGAGTTGAAATTAACGCAGCTTCAACCCGTTCTATCACATATATATATATATATATATATATATATATATATATATATATACGTAGGTGAGTCAAAAAGTTCTCAGACAAATGCCAGATTATTGAAATGTTCGATTTTGTACAAGTAAATACAGGGTCAAACACGACTTTCATGTTTTCTGAACAATTCCTACAAAATTCGTCATTCAATTTGTCGAGACTCTTTGTATTAGATGTGCTTCAAAAAGGTTACTTTTTTGAACCCATAAAATGGCAAATTTTGAGATAAGAGCGAACATGAAATTCCTGACTAAACTTGATTGGAAGCCTGTTAAGATTATTGACGCTCTACAACAGGTTTATGGTGACTCTTCGCCATGTAGAGCGGTAGTTTACGACTGGATTAAGCGCTTCAAGGGGGGCAGAGAAGAAGTTGAAGATGATCCACGTGAAGGGAGACCCTCCACCTCCATTAACCCAGAAAATGTCGAGCTTGTGAGGAATCTAGTGGATTAAGATCGCCGTATTACTATTGATGAAGTTGCCAATGCATGTGAAATCTCTCATGGCTCAGCATTTGGAATTCTAACTGAAAATCTTGGCCTGAGCAAGCTTTTAGCACGTTGGGTCCCAAAAGCGTTGCGAGAAGACCAGCTGAATCATAGGGCCAACCTTTATTTGGCTATTTTGACCAAGATTGAAGCAAACGAGGATAGTTTTTTTGAGCGCCTCGTAACGGGAGATGAAACTTGGGTGTATCAGTTTGATCCTGAAAGTAAAAATCAATCAAAAGAGTGGCACCCAAGGGGGGCAGCAGGGCCTATCAAGTTCAAGACAGAGAGGTCCGTTAAGAAGATAATGGCTACAGTTTTTTGGGATTCGGAGGGAATTATTTTAATAGACTTCTTAGAAGGACAAAAAACTGTTACATCCAGCTATTACGAAGGAGTTTTAAGGAAGCTGAAAACTTCAATAGCCAAAAAACGACGAGGAAAGCTCCACAAGCAAATCTTGTTCCACCATGACAATGCCCCTGCACATTCGTCCAAAGCTGTGAGATCTCAGCTACGGGAATTTCGATGGGAAACTCTTGCTCATCCCCCTTATAGCCCTGATTTAGCACCCTCTGACTTTTTTCTGTTTCCAAATTTAAAGGGACACCTAAAAGGAACCCGGTTTCAATCATTAGATGAAGCAAAAAAGCAGGTCATTACTTGGTGCCAGAGACAACCCCGTGAATTCTACAAAGATGGTCTTTACCGTTGGATTCACAGATTAAGAAAGTGTATAGATGTTAATGGAGCTTATGTAGAAAAATGATTACAGTATTATTACAAATAAAAATTTTATGCCATTTATCTGAGAACTTTTTGACTCCCCCTCGTATATATATATATATATATATATATATATATATATATATATATATATATATATATATATATATATATATATATATATATATATGCATATATCTCTCATGAGCGCGAGAGAATGATGAAATAAATCTAACTTCACCGCAGCAAAGAGAATATGGAAGAATTTTTCTTCAGAAAATTTATTTCTTACTTCGAAAAATTCCGAGCTGGGATGGGATTTGAACCATGCACATTGAGGCAGCGAGCAACTGCTTTAATCTTAATTAAACTTTCCTTTAGACTACTCGGCTACGCGGAAGACCATATATATATATATATATATATATATATATATATATATATATATATATATATATATATATATATATATATATATAATTAGGTAAAAGCCTATGTTGTATGCAGGTTCTATTAAATTACACAGCTGTGGCAGCGTTATTAATTTTAACTTGTATTTTCTTAATATTTCTTACTAGTTTTTTTACGGGTTCTTCGAGGCGAGAAAAACATCCGCGAATGACATTCTTTATTCCTAGACGCTTTCGAACGTGTTAGGTCATCTTCAGGGAATGAACAGAAAGAGAATTATTACAACAACGGTTCAACGGTTTATTAAGTAAATAAATACAAAAAGTATTTACATACATTGCATCATAATTAAAACATTAATTACAAACATTGTAGTAATAATGATAGAGAAACAGTGGTGAAAATAGATTTTAGCAGAGGAGTTAAAAGTATTGAGTAGAAGTAGGAAATGATAGCTTCCCGGAGACATGGAAATCATTACCAATTGCATCTTTCGAAGTTAAATACAATTCTTATACTATAAAAAGAATATGGATAATTTATAAATTCTTAATATTCCTGTTTATATTTACATAAAGTTAATACCTATTATCATACACTTGTTATAATTCATTTAATTAGCACGTTTATTATAATTCACTTTAAATTTACTACACATAAAATTTTGCTGGTAGCTTTTGATGCTTAGTCAAGTCCGTTTGTTGTCAGGGGGAGGTTCACCCTGTCTCAGCCAAGGTGGAAGCCATAACGTCACTGCCGATTCCTCAAGACCGCAAGACACTGATGCGCTTTCCTAGGCATGGCACGATACTACAGGAGGTTCGTCTTCAACTTTGCTGACCTCGCTGCACCTCTGACCGACCTTGTGAATCCCAAGAAAAAGTTTGTATGGACTCAAGAGTGTCAAGAGGCATGTACGAAGATCCGTGCCCTTCTTAGCAACGCCCCCATTCTGAAGTCTCCCCGGTATGATCGGCCATTCATCATTCAGGTCGATGCTAGCGATGATGGGGTGGGTGCATTGAATCTAGTATGTTATTCTTCTTGTAAGTTTAAGCCCTATCAAAAGAATTACAGTACTATTGAAGAAGAATGTTATGCTTTATTATTTGCCATAGACAAATTCAAAGTATATATAAATGGTTCAGGGCTTCCTATTGATGTCTATACTGGCCATAATCCCCTCAAATTACTACATAAGATAAAAAATTCTAACCAACGTCTAATTAGATTGTCTTTAGCATTGCAACCATATAAGATAAATATTCATCACATAAAGGGGAAAAATAATATTATTGCAGATATGCTATCCAGAAATTAAGTTCAGTTAATTCTTAAGTTTAAGTTAGATTTATTGCATTTAACTGTTAATTCTCTAGTTTCAGTTTGATGATAGTTATTTGATTTATTGCATTTGACTTATGAAACTCTCAATGGGTGAGGTGTTATGTATACTACTAGTTAAATGGTTTAATTATGTAAATTTATGTAATTGTGTATCTATTTGTAATGTATTTATAATGTTCATTTGTAGTGTAATATATATTTATTTGTAATATATATATTTATGTAATAACATTTTTGGCAACAACTGTGAAAAATGTTAATATGGACAAACCGGGAAAGAACTACATGTCCGGGTTAAGCAACATCAAGCTAATGTACGTAATCACAGTGAACAATCTGCGCTTTTTCTACATATGTACAATCTTAACCATAGCATTAACTGGAACAGTGCCAAACCAGTCATAAAATCCAGTAATTATCTTTCAAGAAATATATTAGAATGTATCTCTATTAACGCGTTCCCAAATTTCAATCTTAGAACTGGTTTGTTCACGCTAGACCCCATTATCACTACAGATCTAAAATCTCAAATAAAGTTGTTTCAGGATTTTTAAACCTCTAATTAAGCTTCAGAAGTGGATAGTCTAATTCCCCCTTCAACTATTTAAGGCAATGTATGTCCAGCCTCCTGTTCATTCCTTGAAAAGTTCTTTAGGAATAAATACGAAAGCGCTCGGAATCTTTTTTCACTTTTCATTTGGGGGTATATCTGATCTGCATATATATATATATATATATATATATATATATATATATATATATATATATATATATATATATATATATATTGTGATAGAACGGGTTGAGGCCGCGTTAATTTCAACCACTATCACATTGTATTTAAAACCACGATGCTCCCCACGTGCATCTCCACTTTGAAGCTGGGTGCCTTATCGCAGCCACCTGAATCAATGTTGAAACAAGGAGGTTTATCACATCCCCCCCCGTTCGCCTCATCCGACGATCACGCCAGATTGAGTTAGGCTTATGGGCAGATAAGGCTTGTTCTCAGGCTCGGCTGTGCATTCCCTCGAAGCTCCCACTCCATTGTCCCCCACGCCAAGGGAGTGTCTCGACTATTTAGATGGAAACTTTACCACTAAGATGAGATTGGAGATCCACATTTTCGTCGCGAAACATCACCACGACCCTCTCTCACCTTGGGCGCCAAGGGACCTCGACCTCGAGATTCACCATCACTTGTCCAGAAGAGTGCCAAGGTTCGAGCCTTCGTGACGCCGAGTTCACAAGGCTTTCCCCTTGTTGTTCAGAAAGAGAACAACATTAGAACAGTCATTGTTCTTTTGAGACCGTTGACAAGAAACGGTTCTCACCCCCCCTGCTGTTCAGAAGAGAACAACGTAGAACAGCCATTGTTCGTTCGAGCCCGTTGACAAGAAACGGTTCTCACCCTCCCCCCCTATTGTTCAGAAGAGAACAACGTAGAACAGCCATTGTTCGTTTGAGCACGTTCGCAAAGAAACGGTTCTCACCCTTCCCCTATTCTTCAGAAAGAGAACAACGTTAGAACAGCTATCGTTCGTTCGAACCCGTTGAGAGGAAACGGTTCTCACCCCCCCTTGTTGTTCAGAAGAGAACAACGTAGAACAGCCATTGTTCTTTTGAGCCCGTTCGCCAAGAAACGGTTCTCACCCTTCCCCCTTGTTGTTCAGAAGAGAACAACATTAGAACAGCCATTGTTCTTGGGCCCGTAGACAAGAGACGGTTCTCACCCCCCTGTTGTTCAGAAGAGAACAACGTAGAACAGCCATTGTTCTTCAAGTCGTTCATCAAGAAACGGTTCTCATTCCCAAGACGCCACGTCAGGATCATTTTATTCCCCCCCTTCGACTGGAACTCGCCAGCGGACCGAAAATTCCTTCACGCCGCCTTCCTCTGCACAACAAGTATAAATTACATATTTGAACGTTACCTTTGAGTATTTAACCCTTTTGTCAATTCTATCCTGTGCTTTAAATGGTTTAGCGAACCATCCCATCTCTTTAAATTTATATTTGTTTTACCTTTTTAAATCTTTTAATCCTCGGATTAGCTCGAGTCCCCCACGACCCTTTCCATTTTCTGTTTATGTCAATATTTTCCGTTTTGTGTGTTGTTGATAGTTATTATTAATAAAACTCTATTTTATTAATGATAGCAATATTATTATCCTTGAGCTCAGTTCCACTTCTTAAGCATATCGAAGATACATAATATCGACCAGCCAGACATCCACGCACTCTAAAGATAATTAATAAGTTCCCTCAACGAATAGTTATATATGGTATATCGTCGAGAGTCCATTCTACGACATATATATATATATATATATATATATATATATATATATATATATATATATATATATATACTATTTAAATTTGGTATCAAGTGTTGGTTTTAACGCTATATCTTTGCAAACACTGGTCTCAGTCGAGTAAGCATAGTGTTATTCGTTATAATAATAGAGTATAGTAGTTCCCTTTTGTTTTAACGATTGCTTTTCCCTTTTTGGAAACTTAAGAAGCTGGAGTAGCTCAAGGAACTGTTATAATAATTTGTTTGTGTATTTTTTTGGGGTGATTTTAGTCAGTGGTTATTTAGATCGAAAACCAAGTACGAATAGCTCAGTGCCCATATTTAGGTAGGCTAATTTCTCTAGAAGGCATAATTCTTGTTGCAAGGAATTTTAGTTGGTTGACTAGTGCGCCCCCAAGTGCAAAGATGACTCAGTTCGAAATCTTTAAAGCGCAAGGAGAATCCTTGGGACTCTCCGGAAAAGAACTAATTGAGTATGTTCAAGAGGAGCAAAGAGCGGAAAGAGAAAAGTTAAGAGAAAGAGAAGAGAGAGAAAGAGAAATCCAACAAGAAGAAAGAGAAAGAGAAATCCAACGAGAAGAAAGAGAAAGAGAGGAACGGATAAGACAAGCTGAGCTTCACCATCAGATTGAATTAGCTCGTGTTCAAGCAGAAACTTTCCCTCCCTCCGTCAGGCCACCAGGTAAATTTTATTTTTGATAAAAGTTCATCGGGAACTTTGAAATTTTAGGAGGGCAGCGTGAACGGCTGCCGAGTATCGACTCTCGCCAGGGACAGAGGATGTACGTGTTTCATCGTGTCCGACGAACTCCTTCCCCCAGTGGACCTTAACCAAGAAACATTTGCAGGGGTACATGACTACCTTACGAAGTTTCCGGGCCCCATAAACCCCCCAAACTTCATTCCTCAAAACCAACAACGGGCCTTCAAATTTCGCTGCAATTTTAGCCCCCCTCAGCCCCCTAAAAAAAAAGAATTTCCCCGATCGTTTACGTTGGAATGATGTCGCTATTTCCCATTTTAATCAGCTTAAGAGTACCTCATTTCTGCCCCCATTTTAAAGTTGCCCAACCCGGAAAAATCCTTTGGGATTAAGACCGACGCGTCCAACGAGGGCATTGGAGGTGTACTCCTTCAATACGAGGATGACGGAACGAGTCATCCAGTTGCATATGCTAGTCGCCAATTATTACCACGCGAAAAGAGATATGCCCCTATGGAGAAGGAAGCTCTATCAATTATCTGGGTTAGAAACAAATTCAAAAGGTACTTGATAGGAAAAGAATTTCAGATAAAAATAGAAGATTTTTTTATTAGACGTCCCGGGAATAAGGGTCGGATTTCTTGTACCAAACGTTAAAAAGGCAAACAACTAAAAGCTCCTTTCCAAGGTGAAATCACGTACCTGAAAGTTAGTTGAACACCTCATTGAGTTGATTCGAAATCGTGGTTATGGTTTGCGCACATCAATAGCCCATGGAAGAACAGAATAGTTAAAAAGAATCATATTTGCCATTGCATGCTTTATGAATTTGGCAGAGGCAGAAATGCAACAAGTGCGCTGTTTATCCTAAAGGAGTAAGTCTTCGATAATGCCAGGGATCGTTTTCGAAATTTAGAGAAGTCAATTTCTACCTTTAGGATGGAGATCGATCAGGAATCCCCACTCTTCTAGATCACGAACTTTTGAAAGCTGTAGTTGAAGAAGATCCTTGTCGATCCATCTAAGAATTATCCCAAAGACTTAATACACCTTGGTCCACTGTTGAAGAACATCTTCAAAAACTTGAAAAGATGCATAACTTTATTTTCATCAATTCAATCGTCTCAATGCATTATTGAGTAGAAAATGTCCTGCTGTAGTGAACAGAAAAAGGGTCACTTTGCAACCCGATAACGCAAAGCCACATTCTGCGAGACAAAATCAAGAAAAAGTAAAGTCTTTAAGCTGGGCCTCATACTCTATACCCGCGACTTGGCTCAATCAGATTTCCATTTATTCAGATCTTAAGAGCATTTCATCAGCGAAAAAAGATTCACAAGTAAACAAGAAGTTGAAATGGTTATTTAATTTCTTATTGCTTCTAAAGACCCAGGATTTTGAGACAGAGGAATACAAAAATATCCCCACAAATTGGAAAAAGGTTATATCTGACGATGGTAAATATTTTAAAGAGCAATATATATGTATGTTCCAATAGTTTTTTTATTAATTATTTTCCCTAATAAAAAAATGACCTTACTTTCCGGTATCCCTAACAGATAAAAGGCGAAATGTGAGATGAGGTGATATAATCAGAGAGTGAGTCGAATATGCTATGAACTCAACGAGCTCATTACAAAACCTCCTGACTGAGACATGATCGCGAAATATAATAATAGTCATAATTTTCAGCAAAATCCACAAATCGCTTAAAGAGATGAATCAAGAAACAAAACAATTGGCCGAAAACAAGGGACTACTAAACCTAGGGGCCAATAAGGAGAGGAAAAATAGAATTATTGAAAGTTCGAGGATTTCTATCAACAACTTTATGAATTAAATTGCCATCAGACACCAGAAATCAAATTCTCAAAATTTAAGTAGGACCTACTACCACTCAAGAGAAAGAACAATGGCAGAACACTTCATGTCGACGCTGCAACACAATATCAAAACGTAAGGGAAGTGTCTTGCAGAATTAATTGGCCATTTATTAAAGGCAAATAACATACGAATGCACCGAAATATAGCACCATTTACAACAAGAAATCATAGGATTATCAGAAAGATGAATTAAATTAGTAATTAAAACATCAATTCCGTATTCGTTACAAGTAAGCACTCGTGAATGCCAAAGAAAGATATCAATTCCAAATGTTTATTGCAGGCTTCAAGGAAAGGGTTGTACAACAAAGACCAGGGAGAAGATCGGAAACTTTTATAACTTTTAAGCAGTTTTTAGTTAGTTTTTTAATGAAACCTCTTTAAATTTGACAACTATATTTTCAGCTAAATGGTGTACGCATGGGAACCCCTTTTGCTCTCATATCTGCTAATATTTTCCTGGCTTATCTTTTAAATACGTTCTCTAAGCATCACTTTCTGACTGTTGACCAATTTTCTATAGGCATTTTGTTGATGAATCGATCGTTGTCTTCCAAAATGAGGCACAGGCTAAAATGTTTTTTAAGTTTGAGTTTTTTTCATTTTAACATTTCTTAAATGAGTAGGAATAAAATGGACTCAGGCCAGTTATAGATTCGGTAAATCCCAACCATAAAGGTATTAGATCTACTTTCATTTATAGGTAGCTCGCGTTCACAGGCCTGGTCATAAACCTAGCCCTTATTTGTTATTCATTAGAGTGAAGTCTTTTTTAGGTAAAAATATTTCGGTAAAAAAAACATTTCTAGATCGCCTAATAGGCTATCAGTAAGTCCAAGCCTGAATTTTGAACAGGCTTCTACTATGCTAATAATCGCTTAAAACAACCAACCAGCAATATGATTTGCTTTGCTTAAATCACTTAGTGAAGTTTCAGAGAAATGTTGTGAATGTGTCGCTCTTAATTGTGTTTTAATGGATGTGATTCATTTGCATATTAGTTTTTAAAATTTATCTACATTTATATTCTCAAATTTGTCTTAAATTTAATAGTTTATTTTGAATATGTTTTTAGCTCTTTTTTATATTTCTTTCAGGCGAGATTCCTGGCATTCTGAAGTTCTTCTTTGATGAAAAGAGCTTCGACCGAAACCAAAAACTGAAGTCCAACACTGATTGTTGTATCTACAAAGACACTCTGAGTTGTTCCTGTAGTAATGTACCTAAAGTTTCTTGCTTCTACGATGGTGTTGGTGTCTTCTGCAGTGAGGAGGACGTTATGCCTCCACACTTCTTAGAGCAAGGTCTGAGAGTGAACGCCGCCACCTCCAGAAATGTCCTCGAGACAGTATTGTTACCCTGGATGGACACGCTGGCTGCAGTCAGGTTGTACTTCTTCCAACAGCCTCATCTTCAGCGCACAAATAATTCTATTGGAATTCTATTGGAATTCTGAACTGTGGCTCCCCACTCTCAGCTCTCCAGAATACAATCTCCTCAATTACTACGTGCGGGACGTCGTTAATAGAGACACAAATGAAGTAATCCACAATAAAATACATTCAGTCTAGGGCGTTGTTCACGAAGTTCCGACCAACATGAATAAAGGCATCGTCGCCAAGGACTGCGCTTCCTTCTGCACCCACCTCGAATCTAATAACGGAGGCTACATTGAATAATTTGAAACCGTATTATTTGAACTGATCCTTTGCTAATTTTATTACCATTATATTGAGTTTTTTTTTTTTTTCAAAATATACAAAATATGTTCTTTTCTTTTAATTTCCATTATAGCTTTTTTGTATCTATCTGCTAAATTTACTTCTAATTGACCTGCCCCACCATATATATATATATATATTATATATGGCCTGGACGATCAGGCCAGCGTTTCTCTCTTCCTCACAGCGATTATATGGATGGGATACTGGTAGCCCTCTCAGCTGCTTGGCAAAAAGATGGGGGATGGCCGAGGGGAACTTAAAGTTGCGTGTCATTAGGCCACGCCTGATCCCATGGACCTACCACCCAATGCCGCGAATGTTTGAGGTTGCTTTCTGTCGTCTCCGAATTGAACACACTTGCGCGACGCACCGCCATTTGATTGAGCGCTCACCTGTGCCATATTGTGACGATTGCGTTGTCCTCAAGAGTGTTCGGCACATTCGTGTTGAATGTCCTTTGTCTGGGCGATCTTCGCGTAGGTTTCCTTTTGCGGTACCAGGACGAGAGGGTAATTGTTGCGCTTCCTCCTTGTTGCCTTTTGCTTATCTTGTATTTTGTTCTTATTTATTGTTGCTGTTAATCCATTTTTAGCTTGCGTCTTGCCCTTTGTTCCTTTTTATCTTTGATATCTGTCATTTACACTTTCTTATTAGTTTTTTAATCTACCATAGTATGAGGCTGTAGTGTGAGTGCGGGGAATTTTGGCCTGGTAGGCAGTCGCCAGCATGGCTGTTGAAATTGGGAGAAAAAAACCAATTCTAGGCTTTTTCAAGAGTTAAGACGCCATAATTGTTTCTACTCACTTTGATCTGAGGATGAGCGCAGACAGGATTGAAACGCGTCTTGGCTAATAAAGGTTTATGCTATTTCTCTTCTCTCGACGACTTACTTCTTCTGAGAATAAAGTATAGAAAGTTAAAAATGTCGCAGATTAACGTTAACTAAATAGCCCTAGCATTTGAACTAAACAACTACGATATATATATATATATATATATATATATATATATATATATATATATATATATATATATATATATATATATCGTAGTTGTTTAGGTCAAAGATGTATATAAAATAAAAATAAATAAAGATGTATATAATAATAAATGGAGTCTGTGTAGGTGGGGAGGGGGCATTTATAGGAATCAAAAATCATGTTCTAAATCTCGCTCTTCTCTAACTCCCTTTCTCCCCCTTTTCCCCCATTCTCTCCCTTCTCCTAATCTCTCTACCCTTCACATCCTCTCTCTCTCCCTTCTGCTTCCTTATCCTCTACTCTCTCTCCCCTATATCCATCGTCTCTCCCCATCTATCCCCCCTCCACCTCTCCTTTCTCTCTCTTATTATTCTCTCCCCTCTCCCTCTCACACTTCGTTCCCCCCTCTCCCCTCTCTTTCTCTCACCATTTGCTCCCCATCTCCACTTTTCCCCTCACTTTTCCCACCATTCGTTCTTTCGTCTCCCCCCCCCCCCTCACTCCTAACTCTCTCCTCTCCCCTCTCTATCTCTCCAGATTAGCTCTTAAAAAAAAAATCTCTATCTCTCTATCTCCCCCCAGCCCCCCTTACTCCCCCTCTCCCCCTCTCTATTCCTCTATCTCCCCCCAGCCGCCCTCACTCCCCCCTCTCTATCCCTCTCTCTCCCCATCCTATCACCCCTCTCTCTGCCTTTATCATTCTCCTATACCACTCCCCCTAGTAAAATTCTCGCCTTCCACCTCTCCTTCTCTCATCTTTCTCCTATATCTCTCCCCGTATATCCCCCTCCGTCGTCTTTCCCCTATAACTCCAAATAGCCCTATATTCCCTTCCTCCACTTGTCCTCCCTTACCAAAGGACCCTCCCCCCCCAAGAAATCTCCTGTCTCCTCTAATATCTCCTCCCGTCTTCCCCAATCTCTTCCCTCTCTCCTTCCTCTCTTAGTCTCCTCTCCCCCACCCCCCATATATAAGGACATCCAAATCAAGAAAAAAAAAATCCATTCTTAAAATATAGGTTTCGGTGGCCACAATTTTGTTCGCTTATAAGTAACGGTCATTCACGCGCGAGCGTAAACTGCCGAGCACGCGCGCTGAAATGTTTACTCATTTTAAGTATATTATATGATAGAGCGAGGGCCTACCTCTCCAATATCTGCCTTCAATTAAAAAATAATAATAATCAGCAAGTAAAGATATTTTTATGCCGCAATAAAAGAATTTCAAACAATTGTCATTTGTATTTATTTGCGAGAGGACATTTTATCCGGGGCAACGGCCAGGATAAAATGTCCGACCACACTCAGAATTGCAGAATCAATATACTCGTATATTAAATCTTTAAAACCTACTCTTAATTTAAATAATTTGTCAGTTCCTCTTCATTTTTGGTAAAACTACAACCTACCAAACCATACTCAATAATATTGTTCAAATATTCGTCAGTTGAAATATTTCACCGCTTAGTGTTAAGGTGTGTTCTTCATTATAGTTACCAAAAACATTTTGTATAAAATACCTTTGCAATATTACAATCACTTCATGTCAGTAATCTAAAGCTATATTTCTCATTATTGTTAAATTGCTAATGAATTGTCATATATTCCTAGGAACCAGAAGATGAGCGCACAAGCTCGAAACGTTGTTTTGAATAAATGGATTTAGAAAAATGATTGGATTATTTTTCGTCATTGGCTTCATCTTAAAAATTAAATTACGCCTCGCCGTCAAATCGCCCCATCGCTTAATATACAATCGCTATGGAAATGACGTATTCCGAATTTTTCGCTCGTTTATCGCAAATCAAAGAGACTCCAAAAGGCTAACATGGATGGAATATTTCTAGAAACTTGTCGTTCCTGCTAAGTATAACCTAAGTTTCTTTATTTTAAATTGTACAGTAAGTCACTTTATCACTCAGAATTTTACACCAACTCCTTTGATTATTTATTAAATAATGAAATCAACTGTAAATCTAAACTGATAGAACAATTGTCTCCCCATGTTTTCAAATTACGCTCTGCCCTAAAAGGTAAATTAACCTTATTGATTTTATAATATTTACCAACTTTTTAGAACGTGATCTCCAAGAATGTTGTGCTAAAACCAAACAATATTCATGATAGGAAACTGCATTCTTTAGGTTTGTCTTCGCCTAATTTCTTTAAACCGAAAACGTCATTTGGAATTTCTCCGATTATAATTTATCTCCGCGAGAAAAATTCCTACTTTCACTTGGCCTCAAATTTAAACTACCCTCATTTAACCTTTAATAAACTATCTTTCTTTTTGTCTTTTGGAGAGATATGCATTGATTTACACCCTCTTTCATGTTTTGGTAGTTTTGATAAATTTAAATTAAAATTTACTTACATGACCTATGATATTTACAACAAAGTTAAGAATATGAAGTTTAAATCTATAATTTTCCGTAAGGAAGATCTTACGATACTAACGAAGTTATCGCGCATCAGTCGTATTATTATAACTAGACCAGACAAAGGAAATTGTGTCGTTATTAGGAATCGTAATGATTATTTACAAAAAGTTCAATCCATTTTGACAGATACTTCTAAATTTACTGAGATTTTTTAACCTATGAATAAAGTAGTCTTGAAACTTGAAGTTCAGATTAACCGCTTTTATTAAGTCTAAAGAAAAATAAAATATTAATCGAAACCCAATATTCACAAATATTTGCTAATGGCCCATTTCTTGCAGTTTTATTGTTTACCTAAAATCCACAAACTGAAATTCCGCTAAGACCAATTTTGGCCTCCTATAACTTACCTTCATACAAATGAGCAAAATATATTGTCTCATTGCTTTCTCCCTTTTCCACCAATCAAATTCCATTTCAAATTCGTATGAATTCCAAAATGAACTTTTAAATCATCATTTTACCTCAGATAAGTTTTTGGTCAGCTTTGATGTTAAATCTCTCTTCACAAACATTCCTATAAAAGAGACGAAAAATATAATTTGAGATGGAATACAATGCTGCCAGAAACAACTTTGCAGGATTTACCAGAAATAGATTTAAATCTTTACTAAACCTAATATACAAAGGCTAATATTTTATATTCAACAATAAAATTTACAAACAAACTGATGATGTCGCTATGGGATCCCCGATAAGACCTTTATTCGCAAATATTTTCATGGCTCGTCAGAAATCTAAAATGTTTAAAGATTCTCCATCTGACTGTCGTCCTCTGTTTTATAGACGTTTTGTTCATGAATCGTTTACAGTATTTAAATATAAAACTCAAGCTGAAGCATTCTTCCAATACCTAAATACAATTCATCCAAATATCACTTATACAATGGAAGCGGAAACAAATTTATCCTTACCATTCTTAGACCTTACCATTCGTAAGACACAAGATTCCAATGTTACAACGGTTTTCTGAAAGCCTACGTTCACGGGGTTAGAAAGAAACTTTTTCAGTTCGAGTGATTTTAAAAACAAATTTCAGCCATAAAAACCTTGTTATACCGTGGTTACCATCTCTCCTCCACTTACGACTCTATGCATCATGAATTCCTAAATTAAAAACGTACTTTACTAATAATAGCTATCCGTCGTTATACATTGATAAAATGATTCGAATATTTCTAAACAATATTTGTTCACCCAAAATAAATATATCTACAGTCCCTAAGCAGATCCATTATTTTAAGTTTCCAGAAATGGAAACTATAAATAAATTGTGCAGACGAAAGTTCTCATAACTTGTTAAACAATATTTCTCTCTAATTGAAGGTAGATTCGTATTTGTAAATGATGAACCAAAGCAAAATTTTTTCCCTGTCAAGGATTGAGCACCTGATTGCTTGCGCAGTGGTGTTCTCTACAGATTGATTTGTCCATGTTGTTCCTCGGCTTCATACATCGGCAGCACTGTGCGATCATTGGGGACTCGTTATTCTTCGCATATGGCAATTAGCCATGGAACAGGGTCTGTTCTTTCGACAAAAGATCATTCACCTGTAAGAGACTACATAATAAATTGTAAAACGTCAATAACAATAAATAACTTTGATATCATACCATCAATATATGTCCGACCACACTCAGGATCCTACTGTTAATTCGGATAATTCATCAGTTCTTCTTCATGTTCTGTAAAAACTATAACCCACCAAACCATACTCAATAATGCTGTTCAAATATTCGTCAGTTGAAATATCTCACCACTTAGTGTAAGTAATCTAAAACTTCATTTCTCATTATTGTTAAATTGCCAATGAATTGTCATATATCTAGAAACCAGAAGATGAGCGCACAAGCTCGAAACGTTGTTAATTTGAATAAATGGATTTAGAAAAATGATTGGATTATTTTTCGTCATTGGCTTCATCTTGAAAATTAAGTTGCGCCTCGCCGGCATATATCACTCCATCGCCTAATAAAAATATATATATATATATATATATATATATATATATATATATTATCCGGGAAACGACGGGTAACTCTGATAGTTATATAATAAAATGAAGTCTGTCTGTATGTGTGTTTGTATGTCCATTTATATGACTCAAATCATCATGTTCTAACCTTCCCCACTATCTACCTCACCATTCTGACCATTCTCTCCACTCTATCCCCTCGCTCTCACTCTTATCCCCTTTCTTTCCCCCCTATTTCCCTCTCGCCTCTCTCTCCCCTGTCTCTAACCATCTCCTGCCCCTCTTCCCCTCTCTACCTTTCCTTTGTCTTGGATTTTTTCCATCTTTAAAATGGATTTAACAAAAACAACGCAGAAATGTTTAACAATTATTCATTTTTTTCTACGACGGTAAAAGAGACTAGCATAAAGGGGTCTTTCGAAATGTATCTTTTTCGGTGCATTAGAAGGACCCCTTGAGTGTTACCTTCCAGAAAAGCGGCAGCTTGTCCGGATCAGAAGTTCTCATTCCTGTTTGCTATCAAATTTATGTATAACCCCAACATACTGAGAGTTGTTGTTATAGTGGGATTGCTGGTTCTCACTTTAAACAAATTCCGAGACATTTTGGTCTATGATCTTCAAATCTGGAGACTTTAGAGCTACAAATCAACTAGATCACACGATTTCTGTGACATCTTTTGGTTTAAACTGCCCTTCTCACTACCACGCGTAAGACTTGTTCAGACTTGAGGGCTCCTCCTCTTCAACTCTTTCGAATCGTCGTCAATAATACTAAGCCTTGTGGATGAAGTCATATTTTTTCACGACGTCTATCCACTGAGAATGACAACTTTAATAATCTTACGGATGGTACCTCTGTCAGAAGCTAGTAGCTCTTTTCTAAACTTAAACGAGAAAGAACTAGTAAGGGGCAAGATGGTAGTAATCACAGAGTTGCCGTGGTAGTTAAAGCTACGAGCATTAGCTTCCTGAAAGCAGTGGAGCTGTGTATCCTTTGAGTGATTGAATATTAAACGTAAAAATAGCTGCCAACAGTTGGTAGCCAGTTACGTGAATTCTGGAATTCTTAACTCCCTCTGTTCTTTAGCTTGGCTCCTTGCTACCATAGGTAAAGTATTTTTTGCTTCCGGGGTGTAAGAAACGTGTTCGATGGTAGAAAATGGGCGACAAAAACTTATTACTTTGACGGTATTGATGCTGATTAGGGAGCGAAATCATGCACGAATCAAGTGGTTTTCATTCACGTTCTCAAATAACTCGCACCCTTTAATGAGTCCTTATTGTTGTTGGGCCGCTAGTTGGTCTGCATCTACATGGCGGATTAAATGCATTAGTCCAATTGGTTCAAATCCTGACTGCTAGGAGGCTACATTTTAGGCGACACATAATCGCAAAAACTCTCAGTCACCACTCCTTGGTTGCGTAGGTTGTACGATAGATAAGATTCATGATGGAAAATATACGGCCTACCCAGGGCCTCCATTTGGATCAACGGCTTGCCTGCAATATTCGGCTACACGGTGTAGGTGACGAATTGACCTAATGCCCTTGTCAAAAAAGGAGTGACATAACATTTCTCATTTGCACTTTACTCACAGGACCATCACAGATGGCAGGAACCTATTGTCTATAGCCATTAAAA
The DNA here is from genome assembly GCA_963969495.1 of Ceratothoa steindachneri. Lineage (NCBI taxonomy): Eukaryota > Metazoa > Arthropoda > Malacostraca > Isopoda > Cymothoidae > Ceratothoa > Ceratothoa steindachneri. The sequence goes on from OZ018319.1 coordinate 79,860,915, forward strand.
CGTCTGAGAAGCACGAACAAAGCCACCTGTTCTTCATCTTTCTCATCTTTTGTTTATGGTCAAAGTTCTTTTCATCTGAGTACTAGAGCATAGTGGGCTCCAGGTGGTGCTTCTTGGTCGTATTCAGAAAACGAATTAGAGGGGCATAATTGGAGCACTTGCAATAATTAGTTTAAAGTATCTAAATTTTAAATGAAGTCATCATACATTTTCCATGTTATCCCCAAGAAAGAAATACGTTATTATAATAAAGACAGAGAAAATGAAAAAAAAATAAAAGAGGAAAAATAAAACTTATGCTTAAGTATCAAAGAGTGATATGAATGAAGCTGAATTATCTGTATATCGAGAATGAGAACTCGCTGAAAATAAGGGCATGTTCATATAGATAACCTCACGTGTCCGGGAACGTTTTCTAAAGGGATGAATATTATGCTTACCAATAACGGTCTGTCAAAAATGTGGTTCCCTTAAAGGGCCCCCGCCATACTACGGATACAATGTCAGCCTCTTGGAAAAACGGCCTCCTCCAAAAACCGAGAAACGAAAAATTTATTAAATCCTACAAAGGTCCAGCAAATTTTTTGAAACTTGCTGGATTTAAATTTCAGTCTGTGTACGATCATTCCTCAAAGTTTTAGTTATCTTGGTCGCTTTGCATAAAAATCATGTTCCTTCCAAAATATGTTCCAAATGAGCTCCGCGGCGTTGTAGGTAAGCTTGCATACGTCCGGCAAAATTGTCAATTACTCGAACATATTCCTCTTTGTGAAGTTCCCTGATTTCTGCTGTGATTGCTGCCTTCAGTTCACCATTCGTTTGAAGGTTGTTTTGGTACACATTATCCTTGAGATAACCCCACAGATAAAAATCTGGGCAGTTCAAGTCTGGTGAATGCTGTGCCCACTCAATGTCACACTTCGTGCTGATCAGTCTATCCCGAAGTCGCTCTCTCAGCCAGGCTAGGGAGTCATTTGATGTATAGAGTGTGGCTCCGTCTTGCTAGAACTACTGTTGATCTCGATCTATCCCTCTGCGCCGTCCCAATGATGCTAACAACTTCCTCAGCACTGCCATATAGTGCTCCGTATTCACCGTTTGAGGTCTCTTATTTTCGTCTTCCAACCAATCTGGGCCGACGATGCCATTTTGAGACATTGCTACCCATGCTGTGCACTTTGTGGAGTGTAACGGCCTCTGTAAAACATGCTCTGGTGCAGCCGTACTCCAACACACATTATTTTTGATGTTTACATGTCCTGACAGCAGAATGTGCGTTTCGTCAGAGAATCAAAGATGATCCACGAACTCTGGTTTGTCTTCGATTGTGTTTTCCATGTCGACCTTCGTATTTTTTGCTTTATTTTGATCTGGTAAGGATACAAATAAAGATCTGATTTAAAACACGCCTCAAAAACTCTCGAGAAATTCACAGCTCTCGACTGTGTCGTCGAAGTGATTTCTTTAGGCTCCGCCTCACTGAGCCTGTACAGCATCAATATTCCTTTCTGTCTTAGCACTCACACTCTGACCAGAATAAGTGTCCCTCAGACTTTTAGAATTAAGATTTTTCACAGTCCCATACTCTTTGAACTTCTGAACCCAGTCAAAAATTCAGCTTTTTGATGAAACATGACGACACCGCAAACTTTCTCCGAAAATTTGCTTGCACTACAGTGTATGATTTGTTTGCGATATAGGCCTCCAAGCAGTCTTTTCCTTGCTTAACCAATACATGTTGGGGAAGAATAGTGTTCCAATATTTTATGCACAAAGGCGACTTGTATACCCTGGAAAACGAAGAAAAATTAACAGTTTAATTCAAAGATTTGTGTGTTCCGTTTTTTGTGGGTCACTCGGTACAAGATGTGTCCTTATGATGTGGTCGTGCACCAAACATCTGGTTGGGGACTCCATAAGCCTAAGCTGATTGACAATGGCGTTCGTAGCTTTCATGGAGTTGTTGTTGATAATCTAAGAGAATTATTAAACATACTAGGCCATCCTAACCACATCTGGCAGCTAAAAATAAGTTTTTCTTTTTGACACTGATGAGAAATTCCAGCCAGGGACTAGAAGCTCTTTTCTGACATCGAAAACCAAGGACTTGTCCATATTCAAGAAGGTGTTAATTTCTAAATTACTCTGTTTGTACGGCCAAGACGATAGTGACGGTTGATCTTTTCATTTCCTATGTCAGATTCGAATCTGCCATGTTTGGGTGGGAAAAGGAAGAAAATGTATCTAGCTAAAGGCTTTGGCATTCATAGCTCACTAGAGTTGTCTTCTACAAAGCGCAGATGAATTATAAAGTAAAAGGAGATTACAAGAGGAAAAAACTTCAATAGTTCATTAGCTAGACGTTTTGTGGGATTATTCCTATTCCCAAATGCAATCAATATACTGAAAGGCAAATAGGTCATAAGAAAAGTAATGTTAGATTTATTATAATTTAGGTTACGTTTTAATTGTTCTATGTATAGTCACCCGAATACGTAATTCAGAATCACTGTTTATACCGTATCTAAAATTCAGAAATAATGACCTGATGGTCACAGTTATAGGTAGGTATGCTCACGGATGGGCAAAACGACAGGAGAGGACAAGAATTGTCCACTTCTAAAAGACCTTCCAGTCTTTTCAACGCGAGACTGGAAGCAACATTTGGTTAGCTCCACATAGTATGCTTTAAAAATCCACAGGCATCAATATTGGTAAATTAAAATTAACGAGCCCAAGACGAAAGGAACTCTTTATTTAAATTTAAAGAAGGATCAATAATAAAATGTTAATCAGTTTTAATTTAAAGTTAATTTGGAGAAATCATTTGACAAGTAGCGGTTCTAATTCTTGCACCACTTTAACAGGCAGATTACCCAAATATGGAAGCTTAAAATTAAACTCTTGCTTTGGAACTCTAAGCGTGGGTGAGAGCGGCTCGAGTTTTCTAGAAGGAAAATAATGCGCCACATTGGCTTTCGTCTCGTTTCTTCGACATTAGTGTCAAAGAAATTTCTGGGGAAATGTAATTCGAGGTGAAGATTATTTTATTTCAACATATTTTATAAGCAGGGCCAATTAAAATTTAACAGTTTAACAATTGTTATTTTAATGCGTGGAGAGAAAATTCAAAGTAAGTTAAAAACTGACCAAGAAAGGTTGGTCAGATAAAACATATTTATAATACTATTTCCATTCATATTCTATTTAATTAAATATTTGTACATGTTCAATAAGACCTATTTGCTGTTTTCTTGCCTTGAAAAATAAATCTTCCATTTCCCTATTTAGTTTAATGTAATATCAGAGGTGAGAAAAGTTAGAATAGTCACGATCATGGTAGGGATACAATTTGAACGTTTCTGAACTTATGAACCCGTCACATCTCTTACTTTTAAAAAAAAATACTGCGCTGACACTCTTAATAGATAATCCACTTACTTCTAGCATATAATGAAAACAAAAGAAACCTAACCTTAATTAGGTTAGATTGTTTATAATTTTACCATTTTATCCTCATGCGGGAAACATCGAAGTTTCTAATATCTTCAGGTGAGAGAATTTTGGCCCTCCGTCAGGATTAATTTTGTCCTTTATCTTTAAGTGAAGGTAATATATGTACGCGGCATTTCTGGTTCATCTTATTTCTTGTTTTCTTTTTCTGACTTGCACCGGATACGGTTCCACTTCTATGAGAGGTCTTTTTAAGATTTCGTTCAAACAGCAACCAACTAAAAGATTTAATTCTGCAGTTTCCTCATCCCGAAGGGTGTTATGAAAGAGTACAACGATTTTATGTATTATTTTGTTCTTTTAACTATTCTATTAAAAATTTTCATGATGATTGTTTCATCTTTCTTTCTTTCTCATACCAGTCATTTGGGATATTTCTTTTAACAGTTATGAATCCTTTCCCTCTTCCGATGATCTTTTCAACAAGTTATACATTATATTTTCTGATGCTAACTCTGATTATTTTTAATGACCATTTAATTTCACCAATTCAAAATTTTCAATTTGTTCGTTGGCGGTGGATAGATATTTTGTCTTTTGTCATTGGGTAGAAGGTTTCCTCCTCAGAATTTGGTATTATTTTTTTCCCCGCGAGTCTCTGGTATTTTCTAAAGATATTGTCAATTCTGTGGATGTTTTCATGTATCTAGATTTAATACAGTTTTTCAATGTATTTTTAAAACCTCTAAACTTATGAATGCAATTTATTTTTGTTGGGTCATTTTTATTGGATAAACTTTCTCGTTTATTTTGTTGTGTTAAATTTGATCCTTCATATGATCTTCCTGTAGTTACTAATTTGGTTCGTTCATGACTTAGAAAATATTAATAGTAATGTTGTTAGTCATTCAGGATATGATCAATTTAATTAAGCAGTTCATAAGTTGTTATTCTCCAAATCCATTTAGGCTCTTTCAGTTTTGATATAATGAGAGATTTTATCTATTTCATATTGTGTGCTTTCAATCTTGGTATACACACTTACACTCTTATATCCTCTATAAATTTCTGGGCCTACAAATATATTAGTTCGCTCACTCCATTATATTCTCTTAGACCTTTATGTATGATACTAGAAACTCCACTTCATTCCGAACTTCCTGTTACATCGTTGAGTGGCTCGCCCTCCCAAACCCAGCAGTGCCCCAAGAGAACCTGCTGCTGTTGCTGCTCTCTCTCTCTCTTCCTTTTTAGGGTCGAACCTTGCATCTCTTTTAAATTACCTTTTATCTTTTTCATTCGTCTGTCATCTTCTCCTATCCCCCGCAATGTAGCAGATTGTGTAGAAGGAGTATTGTGCCCCGGCTACAACTAAAACGTGAGAGGAATGAATGACTTCCCTGCTCCAGCGTGCGCAGCTTTGCACCCTCTGGGCACCGATACCTTCAGGGAGACCTGTGGCTATATTATATATGTATATATATATATATATATATATATATATATATATTCGCTTCGTCTACTTTCACTATATTCTATGCTGATTTCTCCATACTTCCCATCGGTAGGATACGGCATCGTTGCTATTACACATTCAATTTCGAAAAAAAATATATATGGCTGTGGTTTCCCTGTGGAGAGGGTCAGAACTGTTAAGGGAACTTCCCGAGTAAAATGTGATCTGTTCGGATTGGACTACACTCTGGCTCTCAAGTAAGTAAGTGAGGTCGGGGTCATCGTTTTGCGCGGTTGGAATTACCAATAATTCGGATAAACAGGAATTGATTCGATTTCGCCGATGACCCTGGGACATTATACACGGGCTTTATAAAAAATCGTTTTCTCCCCCAAACCAGCCCCCACACTATTCAAGTCGGCATTACGTTTTTCCCTTTTCATAAAGAACTTTTGCCAACACCTCTACCCCGTCGTATATATCCGGTGGTCATATTTCACTTGGTTGTAGCAAGCTTATACGAAAGTTGAAGCTGACACCGAGTGCTCTAATGCCTCTTCTCAATGCTAAATCCCCCCGGGTGTTGTCAAAGAATGAAATATAGGAAGATGCTTTTTAATTCAACACCTAATTATTTTCAGATGAATCTTCATTCAAAGTCCCCATTTTGGGATCTTTAAAGACAGATTTTTTAAGCGTGAATTTGTAACAGAAATGTACAAAAAATCTAACCATTGTTGGTGATAATTATTGTAGAAAGATTTATTTTTTACTATATAGTAGTAAGAGAGCATCATATATCTGGAAGTAGAAATGCCAACAAAAAGGATAGAGTATCCCTTTCACAAAACGAGAGAACGTTCAATATTTAGGAAAATAGAGTATGAGTTCAAAGCATGGGCTGATACGACATCGAGAGGGCCCTAGTTGACTTGCATGAGGGTAATTTGTGCACTTTCTATACACGATGAAAGTGCACAAATTTATTTGAAAACACGTAATGCCTTTTTGATTCGTCTGGTTATTTCCTTACCAATAAATTCATATTAATGTACATATGCACATCTAACGCGAGAGCTTCTTTGCTTGTTTGTTTCGAATGTGTAAGTTCCTGGGCAAACCATTCTATTTACGTCAAATTTCCCAGCTTGAACAGGGAGGGCTAAAATTATTAAAAGGGAAAAATAACTATTGCGATCAATAATTTAAAAATTGCGGTGAGAATTTATTTGCTTAACATAAATATTTTTATATATTTTAGATGCATTTTTAGTTTCCACTTGTTCTAATGCTTATGAGTTCAATTAAATAATTTTTACAATTCACACTGTATTTCAAAATGGTGATTTATAATTTTCTATTTTCTCGATATACTTCAGCTTTTCTGAATGAACGCAATTGCGCTGTAAAAATTTCCATCGAGCCATTATTTATATTAGCCACTTCAAAAAAGAGATGAATGAATAAGGTAAGTAAACCAATTGAAATTTAACATAAAAATAAACATGTTCTAATTTAATGTTGCTAGAGTAAATTTGAAGAGTAATTGGTGGGACGTGTGGCAAAAATTCCTGAGTAAATTATGGCCCTATTATCATTTTTTTTCTCTTTACTTTTGGAATTCTCAGCCTTATTATAATTCATTCACCGTCATATGGGTTATATTGATCCCAGAAAAGGGAATTTGATAAATTACTTGCTCAACAAGTTTTATTTCGTTACACTTCAAAAATAACATTCCGAAAAGTTTCAGGAAATTTCGCTTAATTTTTGGAGTCGCGTAAAATGGTGTCTTTTCCTGTCACAAGAGAAACTAAACGTATGTTGATTTCGTTCTTTCGCATAGCATAGCTCATATTTTCTATAAAAAACAAAATAACTTAATAAATAATATTGCTTCATCGTGTCAACTTGAAAGAAAAAATGAAGTGGGACTTCAACCTATCCCTCGACAATTCAGCAACCACCCTCTTTCATTAGTCTGCCCTTGATCAGAGCAGGGAAGCAGCGACGGTGATTGGCCACGAGGCGGAGTATGTACTATTTCTGCTCTTCGTCCTTGGGTAGCGATGTGCTGAAGGTGTAGATGAGAGAAACAGCTCTTCCTGCTGCATCGTTAACGATCTTCAAAAAAACTCGCAGGCTTCTTCATCTCCAGGAACGTTGAATTAGTTTGCCGCGTTCCGGGATCTTCTTTAAGAAGGAAGATTTTGCATTCTCTTTTTTCCTTCTCAGCAATGACGTTAAACATTCTTAGCATCCTATTGTTCACAAACTTCTCCAGACTAACTCCGATCTCTGGGACTCTTTTTAAGCGACGGGGGTACCCTGACTTCTTCTCATGTTCTAGGTTGGTCACGATCTTGCGCTTCATCACCACATCCACCTCCTTGTCTAAGAATGCCAGTCCAATCAAGTGCTCTGCCAGATACAAGAGATGGCGTACAAAAGCAGTTATGGAAGCATCTGTAACATTTTTGTCCGGGTATGCTCGTATAGTTTGTAGGAACTCCAAATCGTTGCATTGGGCCTTTATGCCACGCAGAGCATTGTTCCAGAATTGGACATAGATTAAGGAGATGAAAAGCAAGAGTGATCTGATGACGTGTAATTCTTTGGCAATGAGACGAAACTGATCTCAACAATGGAAGATCTTCAAAAGCGTAAATTCTCTTCTGCATCCACCACGCATGATGCGTCGGGTCTGCTGGCCGAAAGCTGGCTCGCTGATCACCCCCTCCACCCAAGAAGAGGAGACTCAGGCTGAAGAACTCGGCGTAGTCTGCTCGCACTTGTTGCTCCTTCATAGACTGCTGGATGTAGTAAACCATGTCAATACGCTGCTCTTCTAATATTTTGTCGCTCAACATCTCACTTGGGGCACCAACATAACATCTCTTGGTTGACTTTGGGCCAAAATAGTTGAAACCTCTTGAAGTCATGTTTCAGGTCCTCCCGTTGGCCCAAAGGCTACCTTAAAGACACTGGAGAGAACGATCTCTAAGATATTATGACCTCAAGCTATCCACGCTAGTTCCCTCCCGAGTCTTCTTTAATCAACTTACAAGCTCTACGATGGAGAGCCGTGTTGGAGGCAGTTGTATCGAAGACCAGTCCTTGAATATATGGACGGAGTAAACGACAATCAAGAGTTGCCATGCATGCCGCTGCTTGTGCCTCCCTCGTTCCCCTTTCCGTCTTCGGCACAGTTAATAATATCTCGAAATCACCTAGACCACTAACGAGCATGGTCATACAGGCCACAACTCCTCTATTCCCAGTGTAGTATGGCAGAAGCCTGGTATGCAAATACAGGAGAAGTGGACCGTTGGGGTAAAGTCTTCTCGATCTTGATTGTCCAATTGAAGTCGTGCCTGCCGCCTAGATCGCCGGACTAAGCTTCTGAAGAGGATCAGATCTGAAAAATCATGGCTAAGGTCCTGTACCACGGTCCGTGCCACTAACACAGCTCCGCAGTCAAGAAGGTTGACTCGTTCGAAGGTTGATGCGACAGCAGGGGAGCTGAAGATGTTCTTTTGACTTTTGAAAAGAGCCTCAGGCACTGATGAGCAACAGAGCGTAGAAGTATTCTTCATCGTCCTCAGACTCGAGGTTGGAGGAGGACGTGGAAGACTGCTGAGCCGCCGCCACGGAGAAGGAATCTGCATCAGCCTTGCTTTCGACCTTCTAACCTTCTCTGGTTTTCTTCAAAACCAGACATGCTGCCAGAAGTGAGGCCCTTACGTTGCGTTTGGTAAAACAAACGATTATCTTCAACACTCATCTGCGCCAGAGCGTTACTAGCTCCTATGTCAAAGAGGTCGTCGAGTGATCCTTGGAAAGTCTTTGCCTGTGTGTCACCTCACATTTGGCTCCTTTTATGGTTTTGGTATTCCCGAATCAACTTCTCCAACTCTCTCACACAGGAATCCAACCACTGGGTAGGAATCCTTGCCCTCGTACAGATTGCGTAGCAGGCTTCTCAGGTCTTCTTGAATCTGTCCAGAAAAGGTAATTTCTGCTTCAGGTGAAAACATTGTGACATGCGAAGTATGTCGCCTCGAGTTGGAAGTAGTACAGTTGAGAAAAATTTGAGGGGGAACTCCCTAATAACCACCATCCTGGTCCACTTCGCGTACCTGGTGATGAGCAGGCCGTCAGGCCATGAAATCGTTTAAGTTTGGTAACACAATACAGGAACATATAGTGGAATAAAAATAACCTTGTGGATGGCATTTCATTGAAACTTTTAAAATTACCATTTGTTTGGAACAGACTAATATGGCTATATATTAACCCCCCATCCCTAGACAATCTCGGTTCGCTTTCTTTCCAATTCTGTCATAAACAGAAATTAAAATATACATTTAATTTATTTAATGCCATATTCTTAATCCGTAACATTTTACGAGTAATTAATTTAATTTCAGAGGTTTATTCAAAAATTAATTTGGCGAATTAAATTCGAAAATTGTTCCAGTGGAAAATTCTCCAGCTTACTCTCTCTTATACACAAAAAGAGAGATTTCATTTCATTTCAGATTAAATGCAGATTAAATAATAAATACCCGTCCTGTCCACTCGTGTGGCTTATAATTACTTGCTCGAATATATGGTAGGGATAATATTCCATGGCATTACCGATTGCAATGTCGCACACCGGTAATGGTATTACCATTAATTTGGTTATTTTCATCACCGAAATGGTATCCCAAAAATATCACTACCTATTACCCTTCACATACTTTCATAGCCTATAGAATTTTGTCGAGTGATCGATTCATGAGATTCATCGCACAAAAGCGGTAACCTAATTGAATCATTATCATCTGTACTATCCATGTTTGATAGTCCAATAATTTAGATATTGCAACCATTAATAATTGGTATTTTTTCAGAACAATCAGTGGTTGTCTGTGATCATTTAATTCTCTGTTATCTTTTTGAATGGTATCAGTATTTAAAAGAAGTAGAGGTATTAATGATGCTCCAATAATTATGACTACTACTATCGCACTATACAGACCTATTTCTTTTTTAGCGTATGTACTATCTCGATTTGTATTACTATTGTGTTTGGTACGTCCAGATGGGAATGATATTATTTGAACTGTTGTACAACACAGACCAAAGTGCAATTATTTTTAGCCAGTTTTCTCTTGATAATTTTAATTCCTATCACAATACCTTGGTCTTTCGAGTACTTATATATTTTCTTTTAGAATAAACTAGTATTAGCCACTTAAGCAAACTTAGCAGAAATAGTATCCCTGCAATTGACCGCCTTGTAAACAAAACTATTTTGTTTAATTTTTGCCGCCAAGTCTTTTATATTTTTAAGTTGATCATTCTTAGTCTTTAAGCGGAGACATCAAACCATCTCTAACATTACTACATCTCCAGCCGTTAATGGACGCTAAAACTCCCCTCCGTATTACATTCTCGTCCAAACTACGAAATCTTTCACATACAAAATAATTTAATTATTCCGTAACCACAGGGAGCCCGAAAAGTCAGTGTGCACTAAAGATTTATTAAAAAATAATACCAAGATATATTGGAAATGTCCTCTACCGACGTTAGACATTGCGAACCCGACGATATGGAGATGCCAATAACTTAACGGCACATAACGTGGTCTGTGGGCCGCTATGTATAAAAATCGTTTTCTAAACTGAGAAGCTCCGGTACCGAACGGTATATTGCAACCGATACGATCATAAGGAGAGACGCAGCAACCAAAAGAGTACCACCGGCTTCAAACAAGAGAGATAGCATGAAAGTCAACTACTATGTCTGAGTGGAGCCTGCCCTGTACCCCGACACGGTTTCTATGTTAGTAAATGCACGCTCCAATAAATATTAACACCTTATTTCCGGTGGACTGGAGATTTTGGAGAAGAGGTTTATAGGAAAACGTTCAAATGCACTTTCATTCATGATGGTGCCTTCTGCAGAACCACTGGCTCAACCTAATTTAATTGATAATTATCACTAAAAGTATAGTTTCTAACTCAGATTATATTTGGAGTTTGAAACCATTCATGGCTAACATACGGCCAGTTTCCCTAAGATTGTTATGGATGTAAATTGAGTTAAAGCTTTCTCTAAATCACTACAGAGTTATCATCTCATTTCATGTTAACTAGAATAGGTTAAATGTTTTCTTTGAGTGCAGACATAACTTTAGGAGTTACTTATTTCTTAATAAAGCGCGCGAGTAAAGTTTCACTTAAGGAATCTCAATTTACGCTTAAACCCAAAACTTAATTTTTGGTAAATTGTTAGGTGTCTGTTTATGTTGGGTACAAAGTGCGAAAGCTTTATTCCGTGACCGTATTTTGATAATACGAGAAATCATGGTTTCCAATTTTAATATTGATTATTATTTTCATTTAAATTCTTAGGGGTAAAACCTTTTTTTCCTCTATGATTCGAGGTTTGGATCGAGATTATTTATCCTCTTTGAAGGTATAATGAGAACCTCATTTTTTGTATAGTTTATACTTGTGAAGTAAATGGGCTTTAATAGGTTTTATATTTTTTAAAAACTTTAAAGATTAATTTTTCCCGTTTGCTTCTTCCATTGGGAGATTCCGTTTACATTCATTGCTTAAATTAGAAAGTTTTGTCCTTACTCAAACTCTTTGACAATAAAAAGTTTAAATTACTCCGAACAAGCGCCTGAATATATTAACATACCAAATGGTTTTCGAATTTCGAGAAACAGTCACACGAGATGCTTTGAGGTCTGATGAAAATTTTGTAACTGTTGTTTTAGGGTTTTGTCTCACCAAAGTGATCCTATAAATTCAGCGAAACAAAAATACGACATTTCATATGCGACAACCTTAGAGTTGGAGTTCGTGTAAATGTTTTTAAAAATAGATTAGGAATAGACTCTTTAGCATCAAGGACGGCGTATAGGGAGAGGGAGAGAGAGGGGGGGGGTAAGAAGAGGGAAGGAGAGGGAGAGAGAGAGAGAGAGAGGGGGTAAGAAGAGGGAAGGAGAGGGAGAATGAGAGAGAGAGAGAGTGAGGGAGAGAGAAGGGGAAGGAGAGAGAGGGTGAGTGAGAGAGAAGGGGAATGGGAGAGAGGGTGAGGGAGAGAGAAGGGGAATGAGAGACAGGGTGAGGGAAAGAGAAGGGGAATGGGATAGGAGGAGAGAGAGAGAGGGGGAAGAAAGAGGAGGGAGAGAGGGGAGAAGAAAAAGGAGGGACGGGGATGGAGGGAGATGCAATGAGGGTGAGAGAGAGGGAATGAGGGGGAGAGGGAAAGGGAAGGACATGGGTATGAAATGAGGAGTGGGGGATGGAAAGAGAGGGTAGAGGGGACGGAGAGGGAAGGAGAGGGAGACGGAAGAAAATGGATAGGGAGAGAGAGAGACGTGGAGGGAGAGATAGAGGGATGAAGAGAGGGGTGAAGAATAGAGGGAGAGGGAAGGAGAGGGGGAATGAGGAGGAAAGGCAAGGATAGGGAGAATAAGAGGGAAGTAGAGGGAGATGGAGAGGAAAGGAGAGGGAAAGGGAAGAGAAGGAGAGTGAGATGAAGGAGGGGAAGGAGATTGATACGGAGAGGGAGAGGGAAGGAGGGGAAGGAGATGGATACGAAGAGGTAGACGGAAGGTGAGGGAAGGAGAGTGAGAGAGAATGAGAGGGGGAGAGAGCAAATGTATTTGAATGCTGCAATCGTGGGCCACGCAGCCGCGAAGTAGCACTTAATAGACGTAATAAATTAGCTCATAATATAAGTAATAAAAATTAATACACAACTAAGGGTGATAGTAGTTCTGATAGTAAACTAACTATCTAAATCCTTTGCCTCATAAAACAGTGTTTCAATAGAGGGAATTGAAATTGCACTATTTCTAGTATTGTAGTTCGACTATTCATTAAATTATTATATTCTTAATTATATTGGGTTGGGATATAACGTGAATATAGATTATCTTACTATTGAGGGGAGGAAACCCAGTGCAGAGGTGATACATTAAAATTGAAGGAACTGAACTAATTCAGACCGCGAGAACCGTTTGACAAGGACAAAAAGCCCCTGAACAGGCGGAAGCATCTTGTTGAACCCAAGACGATCCAGTTCGACTCAGATGGAAATTGAACTTCTGCCAGGATATGAGTATGTTACTCAACATCGGAACAAGAGAGGCTTGTATATATTCCAAGCGTCGTTCCCTGTATCATGAAGAGTAAGTTTCCCCAAACTGTGATGGTCTGTGGGTATGTCTCCAGTGAGGGTGACGCTATGCCACCCAACACGTTTGAGATGGGTCTTAGTCTCAAATCAGACGGCTATGTGAAACCCTGGCTGGAGAGGGTTGCTGCTGCAAGGGAATAACTAAAATAAAAGAGTCAGAAGCGGTTGTCGGAGAATTTCTACTACTTCACTAGCCCTACTTTCTGGCCTCCTAGACCCCTCTATTGAAATTCCACGTATATGTGAGGCGCGGTTGAGAAAGACACGATCCTCTCTGCTTGCAACCCTAAGGCCGAGCTTGTGGCCAAGATTAAGGAATTGTTCGAAGATCTTCCCAGGGACATAGTGAGTGACGCATGCACCAGGTTCCGGAACCGTTTTGAGGCCATGGTTGGAATTTTAGAGCAACTATTTTGAGTAACTGTTATCTCTCAGCCACAATCTGATTGATACTTTAAAAAAAAATTAAATACACTTAATTTGGTTGAGATATTGCTGGTTTGCTTTCTTTTATGCAAACTGTCAAATTTAACCCGAACATCCTGTAGATCACGCATCAACAGTGATGCATGATATTATTCCATTGTAAGCTTTAATAATTATCATTTCTGTAGAATCTTTATTTAGTTATACTATGATTTAAAGTAATTAGCTGAAATTATGGTCATTTTGAGCGATATGTAGGTTGTAGGGAGAAGAAACCATAACCAGCTGGCGTTTGTCGATGCATCAGGATCAAGATGGTTCAAAATTTGGCAAATGGTTTCTTAACGGGTGTCACACACGTAATATCTGATACTTTGCTTTTTTTCTGATGAGAATTATGACGTAATATCGTAGGACCTTCGTTCAATTATTTTGAGGCTGACACATCATCCTGAAAATTCTAGAATTTTCGTTCGCCTTGATCGGCCAAGTTCCCTCCTGGTTATTTAATTGAATATTAAAGTTGGATTAAGAATTATTACGATTTTGTTATGACAGAAAGTTATTTGATATCTAGAGTTAAGAATTTTCATTATATATTGATATAGCATTGGGGTTTTAAACGATCCATATTTATTATTACTCCATAGAATTCGATGTCGAGGCCTTCATTCTTCACAGAAGACAGACCATTTATTTGTGCTTGGAGAGGAAAGTTGTGTTCAGGACTAGAGTGGACTTCGTTCACCTATTTTCCGGTTTCATGCGTCTCGAAAGGCTATTGTGATTTATTGACTTGGTGTAAGACAACCGGCAGAGTTGTACCCCTTTATTGTATTTTAGTGCGGGATTACCACGAGTATTGTACCTCTTGTGCATTTTTGGTAGGACAACGGTGTGTGGTGACCTTGTTTTGTGTGGCCCATACGAGGCCTGATTTTGGTGGTCGTGAGTGCCCCTTATTTTTGGTATATGCCTTCAAATCTATCTATCTATCTATATATATATAGTCGGTCATTGCACATTGGTGCATTGTGGTCACGTTACCGTAGAGTGCTTGCCTTTTCACTTCGGGCTCAACCTTCTTTCTTCATGGTCTCATATAGATAGGAATATTATATGTGCATGTATGTATATAGATATCATTATTGGGTTTGCGGTACATCTGGAAGTATTCATTTATTAGTCTGAGGGAAGGATATACGACTATTTGGAATCATAATGGGTAATTGTCGTAGCTGCCCGTGGGAGGGGGAGGGGGAGGGGGAGGGGGAGGGGGACAGAAAGAGAGTGTAACAACAAGGAGTAAGAAAATGAAAGAAGGTACCCTAGGAGACCATACGGTCCATTCAAGGAGGGTACCTTTGGACTAGCAATCGAGCGGGCACATGGCTGTTCAATTGTTTTGCGTCCCTAAGCGGCCACTTTTCAAGACTTTGTCTAGTCTTGACTTGAACTGGTCAACAGATTCACTGTTGACAACTTCCACTGGAAGTGCGTTCCACTTACCGCAGATACTGTAAGTGAAAAAATTTCCACACAGATTGCGGTTGTAACGCTTCAGTTCAAGTTTGAAGCCGTGATTGCGCGTTTTGATCTCACTCAGTGTAAAAATATCTCGGTAGTAAACATTGTCGAACCCTCGAAGTATTTTGAAAACTCCGATGAGCTGACCACGCAGTCTACGTGTTTCCAGCGAGAACAGATCTAATTCCCTTAGTCTATCCTCATAACTTTTACGTCGGATAGAGATAATCAGCTTGGTTGCCCTGGTTTGTACGCGTTCCAACCTTGCGATATCCTTTCGAAACGAAGGACTCCAAAATTGTACGGCATACTCCAGGTGCGGCCGAACGAGAGAGTTGTACAGACAAAGTACTATCTCCTTGTTACGGTATCCAAACTGGTGCTTTATGTAGCCTAACATCCTTTGGGCTTTATTCTCTGCCTCGATGCACTGTTTCGAAAACTTGAGGTCGCTAGTGATAGTTACACCTAAGTCCTTCTCAGTGCCACTTGATTCAAGAGCAGTGCCCTTAAGGATGTACTGAGATTTGAGGTTTCGGTGGCCGATATGCATTACTTTGCATTTGCCCACGTTGAAAGGCATTTGACACGTGTCCGATCACTCCCCAATCCTTTGAAGGTCCTCTTGGAGGCGGGCAGTGTTCCCCTCCTTTGCCACATTGATACCAAGTTTGGTGTCGTCGGCAAATTTGGAGATTTTGGCAACCATGTCTCCGTCCATGTCGTTGACATAGATAATAAACAGTAGTGGTCCCAGGACGGAACCTTGAGGGACACCGCTAGATATGGGCGCCTATTCAGAGGCCCGTCTTTTCACCACTACTCGTTGCCGTCTGTCACTTAGCCAGCTGTCTATCCAACCTGCTACCTTGCCGTCTATGCCCTGTGCACGCACTTTTCGGAGAAGGCGGCGGTGTGGTACCTTATCAAAGGCCTTTTGGAAGTCAAGGTACACAACATCCACCGCTTTATCCCGATCATGCTCACTGAACACGAAGTGGAAGAATTCCACAAGGTTCGTCAGGCACGACCGTTGCCTTCGGAAGCCGTGCTGGGAACTCTTCAGTAGCAGGTTTGATTCTAAATAAGACGTTATCTTGTCCACTATCATGCTTTTCATGAGCTTACCGACTATCGAAGTCAAACTGATGGGTCGGTAGTTTGACGGATGGCTGAGGTCTCCTTTCTTGAAGATCGGAGTCACCTCCGCCTCACGCCAGTCTCTAGGAACGCATGCGGTCCGGATTGAAATGTTAAAGATAGCGCACAGATGTCGTGATACTTCATCGCAGACTTCTTTCAACACCTTGAATACAAACCCGTCCGGTCCAGGAGACTTATTCATCTTTAGGTCAGCGATCCTTTTCTTTATTTCTCCTTCGGTGAAGTCCATATCCTCCAGCTTTTCCCGCCGAGTAGGAATCCGCTGGCTGGGGGATGGGACCACACTCTTCAGTATACAGTGAAGAAAAGTAGTCGTTGAAGAGGTTAGCATTTTCTGCATCTGAGTGCTTTAATGTCCCCTACTCATTCCTCAAAGGACCAATCGTTCGACAGATTGGTTTACGGTTGTTTACATATCCAAAGAACTCCTTGCGATTCTCTTTACAGAGTCACGCCACTCGGAGTTCCTCAGACCGCTTAGCCGCCCTTATGCTGGACTTCACTCTCCTGGCTAGTCTCTGGTATTCGTCAAAGTCACCCGAGATCTTCGATTGCCGGTACACATTTCTCTTATTTCTAAGCAGTTGGCCGATTTGTCGATTAAACCACTTTGGTTGAACAGAAGACCGACGGGAGCACTTCAGAGGAATGAAACGCGATTAAAGACTCATGAATGTGGTTTTGAAACTGTTCCACGAGTCTTAAACAGCCTTGCACACTTCTAGCCTCGCTTCATTCAGTCCAGTGCTTAGACCTGCAAAGTCTGCTCTTCTCAAATCAAGTTTCCTCGATTTACTAGTTGCAGGCTCTGCCTTGGGGACGTTGACTACAAATCTAATTAGTCGGTGGTCACTGCCAACGAACTCTTCGCCAACAAAGAGGTCCTTGACGATGTCTCCTCTCGTTGGCTCTCTCACCCAATGAGTCAGGAACTCGTTGTTCGCGAACTCCAGCAGTAGTGCGTTCTCGCCACAGGGTTTTCTGGTTTCCCAGTCAACTTGTGTGTTGAAATCCCCCATGACGATACACACTATGTATTCGACAAGTTCTCCTAGTAGCTGTACAGATTTGTTCTTTTCAACGAGTTGTGCAGGAGGTCTATAAAGCACCAGGGTCCTGTATTTAAAAGGACCTATATCTAGGTCAACACCTAGTAGTTCATGGTCGGATACGATGTTGCAATCCATCAAGTTGAGAGTATCCTTGACATACAACATTACACCGCCAACCTTTCTGTCTGGCCTATCTTTCAGGAAGAGCTGGTAACTGGGAATCGTGAATTCACCTTTGAAATCCCGGCTTGAGGTTTTTATCCACGACTCCGTTATGGTCACCATCTCGGGTTCTTCTGTTGCTACGATGCCACGGAGCTCAAGAAACTTATTCCTGATTGACCTCGCATTGAACAGAAGAACTAAAGGGAGTCCCCCAATGTAGGACTTCCTACGCTCCTCCGTTTCCCGGCGTCTTTTGTGTGGTAGTACCCCTATTTGCCACATCTAAGAACGTCCTTCCAGGAGTGACACGGGCATACTGTCTTACGTCCGCCTTCAATCTTGGTCGGACGCTCCTTTGCGTCCACTCTACGAAATCCTGGATTGAGTTACAGAGTACAGCCTTCCCCTTGAATGGAAGGTGCACTCCGTCCCTTTGGTAGAAGTTGTTACAACCGTAAAAGGTGCGGTAGGAGTCCACAAAGAAGACTCCCTCCGCCGTACAGAGGTCGGACAGGCACTAGTTCAAGGTCACGTTCCTTGAGTGAGCTGTCCGGCTAGGACCTCTTCTTGGGAGCATCCCTACAATAACCCGTCTTCGAGTTTTCAATCCGCAGTCGTCCACGGCTCCCATGACCGTGCTGAGAATTTTCTTGCTGGGGCCTACTTTGCCTCCTCTGAGGTAGAGGTCATTACCCCTCAGGGCAACGACTGAATTCTCGGAGATCTGA